>CAMXCT020004558.1:0-10000 GCA_947184155.2 Cladocopium goreaui | reverse complement strand
ATAGTGGTTACTGATGATTAATAATGGTTAATAATGCTTAATCATGGTTAATCATGGGATATTATATATATATATATACATGAATGGGATAGAATCGGATATTATATATGGATTATAAACTAACTTATCTGGTTAATCATGGTTAATAATAGGGTAACAGCATATAAATAATTGGGTATATAACCATAATAATAATAGGGATATCCATGATTATTAACCACCAATGATATCCAATAATGATAACCAATTATTAATGGTTAATTATCAGTGGATCATGGCCCACTTACCGCACCCAACGCCTTGCCCCAAGGGCCTCTCGGAAGTGACGCTCCAAGGTCTCCAGGGCCCGAGACATGGAAGCGGCGTCGCCACCATCGCTCCACTGGAGGATGGCCTGGTGTTTCATTTTTAGGGGGAGCAACCCATAGGAAACATCATGTTTTTTGGAGGAAAACATAAGTTTCTGGGATTTTATGGTGGTTTAATGGGATCTAA
The DNA here is from genome assembly GCA_947184155.2 of Cladocopium goreaui. Taxonomy (NCBI): domain Eukaryota; class Dinophyceae; order Suessiales; family Symbiodiniaceae; genus Cladocopium; species Cladocopium goreaui. The sequence goes on along the minus strand of CAMXCT020004558.1, from coordinate 9,505 downwards.
TGGTGGTTTCATGGGATTTTATGGTGGTTTAATGGGATTTTATGATGGTTTAATGGGATTTTATGGTGGTGTCATGGGATTTTATGGTGGTGTCATGGGATTTTATGGTGGTGTCATGGGATTTTATGGTGGTTTAATGGGATCTAATGGTGGTTTAATGGGATCTAATGATGGTTTAATGGGATTTTATGGTGGTTTAATGGGATTTTATGGTGGTGTCATGGGATTTTATGGTGGTTTAATGGGATTTTATGGTGGTGTCATGGGATTTTATGGTGGTTTAATGGGATTTTATGGTGGTGTCATGGGATTTTATGGTGGTTTAATCGGATCTAATGGTGGTGTCATGGGATTTTATGGTGGTTTAATCGGATCTAATGGTGGTTTAATGGGATTTTATGGTGGTTTAATGGGATTTTATGGTGGTTTAATGAGGTTTTATGGTGGTGTCATGGGATTTGATGGTGGTTTAATGGGATTTTATGGTGGTTTCATGGGATTTTATGGTGGTTTAATGGGATTTTATGGTGGTGTCATGGGATTTGATGGTGGTGTCATGGGATTTTATGGTGGTGTCATGGGATTTTATGGTGGTTTAATGGGATTTATGGTGGTGTCATGGGATTTTATGGTGGTTTAATGGGATTTTATGGTGGTGTCATGGGATTTTATGGTGGTGTCATGGGATTTTATGGTGGTGTCATGGGATTTTATGGTGGTTGAATGGGATCTAATGGTGGTGTCATGGGATTTTATGGTGGTTTCATGGGATTTTATGGTGGTTTCACGGGATTTTATGGTGGTTTAATGGGATGGTAATTATTAATCATTAAGTACCTTAATATGGGATTAAGGTACCCATAGTGATTAAGGTACCTCAGTATAGTGTACATATATATATATATATATTAATATATATATATATATATAATTACCCTCTGGTAAACTAACATAGCTGTTGAAAATCACCACTTTTAGTAAGTAAATCAACTATAAATGCACTATGTTCAATAGCTATGTTAAATTACCAGAGGGTATAATGATTGTTAATGTCATATGATTGCTGTCAGCATACTGTTTCATACCAACAAAAAAACACTACATAAGTGCAACATGTGTAGGATATCTCTAAGTTTATAGATATTTTTGAGGGGTTTATCACTAGCTTTTGTTTGATCACCCAAGAATAAAACAAAATCAACGGAGAGATATCTGATTTCGTAACTCGATCCGCTGGATTTTTGGCATGGTGAATTAATACCAACAGATCACAATACATCACTGGTTGGTGGTATACCTACCCCTCTGAACAATATCAAAGTCAGTTGGGGTTACTATTCTCAATATATGGAAAATAAAAAATGTTCCAAATCACCAACCAGATCATTAAGTAATTTCTGTTAATTAATCACAACTAATTGTATTATTTGTGTATCATGTGTATACAAAATATTAAACAAATGTTGGGTGATTTTTAGGGCAAATGTTGGTAAATATTCGGAATATGCCATACATGGAGCATATGGGATGATGAATTAATACCACCACAAAGTTTTAATCAGAATTTCAAGTTGACCAAAATGGTAAGTAGATCTCAAGAAACCACAGCATTGCCAATTTGGGACTGAACCTACCAACAGGATTTCAGCAAGGGTATCGAAGCAGCCTGCTGAGCAGTGGAAATGACGTGTAGATGACGGTGTGGTGTGGAAATGGTGTGCTAAAATGAGTGACAACATGTGACAACTGCAGCTGACCAATTGTGAATGTTCTGTAATTGAGGAATACCGTCTGGCAATTCTTGTGGCCATTTTAAACTGTTTTTTGACTCAATATAATTGGTCCTCCAATTTTTTGAACTGGGTATGTCGTATCCGACACGTGTTTGCTTCCCGCCAACTCACTTAGCTTTTTCTAAGTTGTCCTTCCGGCCCAGCAGTTTGTGGCCCGTTCCCACGCCCCCTTTTTACGCCAACAGTTCCGGGACGTTGGTCACCACGCAGACAGCGTTGGCGAAGCGAAAGCGCGGATGCTGCGGCGGCCGCAAACGCGGTCGCATGGCGTGGCCGTAAATCTGCTCATAGATGGCAGGGAGTTGGGGATGGAACATCAAACCAATGGTGTCCGGCCAATAGGCATCACCTGGGCGAAATGGAGCCCCCCAGTGATGTGAACGTTGGTTTAGATTCGCCCCACTATAGTTTTATAACTACCATAAACCATAGTTATTGGAGTTATAAACCAACTTAGATATCTTGGGGGCCTCACATTGTGGGCTTTGAAATGGAGCCCGAAATGGATCGAAATGGTGATTTTGAAATGTGAATGACGATCGATGATGATGAACTATAGTAGGCGTAGGGTATCTTATTCTTGGACAAACACGGCTAATGGTTTGGAAGGATTTGGGTTATCACTTAAAAGTCCCAGTGAGGACAATACTTATAAGTTAATGACGTCCGATGATGTCAAACAAAAATGCATTACCTACGATAAGTTAAGAACCACCCTAAAACCCACTCAATATATCCAATTTACAGAACTACCCAAAGCAAAAAAAATAGGAGGATGAGGCAAAAAGGACTTTACCAACAAAAAATATAGAAACAATAAAAGCTACAAAGTATACACATCCGTATATGTACATACATTATATACAATGTATGTGTATGTGTATGTAGTGTATGTATATATATATAGTCATAAATACATACTGTATATGTATAGACCAGTGGGGTCAAAAATGCAAAACAAATCTGAAACCACCATGGCGCGTAAATCGTAGTGATACTTGTGAAAAGCTGATGGATTCCTGAGCAGGCCCCCCAAGGCCGGCGAGGTCCCGAAACGATAGCGTTCAGTTGGTTTATGACTCGTAGTCAATAGTTACCATCATTGATTTAGTGATTTTAATAAAACCAAGGTTTATTAATCATATAATATTTAGTGTAATAATATTTTATGACTCCAAGGTTTACGATTTATAATAATTGCCACTAAAACCCACTAGGGCAGGGGCCCTCACCTTGTGCCTGCCAAGTTTCTGGGGAAAATCGGGATCCACTTGCCAAAGATTCTGGGCATTCACTCTTCTCACAATTCGGCTATGGTTTCGCAGCCATGCGTTACTTGACACCACGTCATCCAATCGAACCTGAGCTGCGAAGATCGCTTTTTATTGGGATGTGTGATACCAACAAGTCATGGTTAATCCTTGGTAGTCAACAAAAGATTAATCATTTGTTGGTACAGGATGGGGCCCCCCAGTTATAAGTTGGTTTATAAACCATTATAATCCCCATTAACTATACTTATATCTACCATAAACCATTGAATTCAGCCACTTATAATCCAACTGAACGCTATCTTGGGGGCCCCATCCTGTAGTGGTTATTTTCCATTGCAAAAACCTAAAGGATTAAACTATACCCATCCCAGGTTGGTTCGGCATGACGTAATGAATTCAGAGTCGCCATTTTTGTTCAAACTTCAACCGCCAAAATAAATTTTTGGGTACCATATATTCCATATAACAATATTCTATATATATATATTCCAATTCCATATACATCATTGAATATGACATAATGCACATATCTTCAATGATATTCTAATATATTCCCGATATATATATATATATTGTATATATATATATTGTATATATATATATTGTATATATATATATATATATTGTATATATATATATATATTGTATATATATATATATTGTATATATATATATTGTATATATATATATTGTATATATATATATATATTGTATATATATATATTGTGTATATATATATATTGTATATATATATATATATTGTATATATATATATATTGTATATATATATATTGTATATATATATATAGTGTATATATATAGTATATATATAGTGTGTATATATATATTGTATATATATATTGTATATATATAGTGTATGTGAACAATTTTACCCTTGTTCTAGGTGTTACCAATTGTAGTTCCAATACCTGCTTCGCTGGTCAACCGAGTCCCGTTATGGCGCAGCAGCGACGGCACGATTCTTTTCCTTCAAGGGGCGCTTGAGCCACAAAGGGCGTTTGAGATACACTGATACATGCATGTGACACATGATCTAGCGCCTAGTTCCCTTTGACACCCCCCATGCCCGTGGTATTCTTCGAACCACGGACACGAGAGAGGGAACTTTGAATTAGATTGTTTCTGCTACTTGAATTACGCCTATGTACATAAAACTTGCCATTCGGCTCCCCCTTTCCCATATACCCGACGGGAATAATGGTTCCGGGTTCGCCTACTCTATGGCTGTCGATGCAACGGCGTCTCTTCAAGCTGTACATCGCGAATTGTTGCTAGCTAACATCTACTTTTCTATGTTGGCTAGGCAGGCCACTCACCCGACGGGAGAAGTGGACCGCTTCGCTACCAAAGCTTTACAACGCTAACTAACGAATTCACGTGCACTGTGCAGAACTTCGTGCAGATTGGGAATATTGAAAATCTCGGACCTAAGCGAATTAGTCTACTGCCTCGCTCAGAGTCCACTCAGTTGGTCTTTTCCTGATCATCTGTTCACAAAGACGATACACATCTTATAGTTCAGTGATCATTCATACGGACAGAGGTAGTTGGTTTACTGCTCACGGTGGACTTTCTTCCATTGAGGTGTTGTTGGGGATTTCTCCCATCCTGCCGCACGTTTCGGAGCAGCTTTCGGCGATGAAGGCTTTGCAAGTGGTGCTTTAGATGGTTCATAGGACCTCGGCATAGCCTTGGCCTTTGGTGCACTGGCCGATGAGGATGACGCTGAACCAGTGCCTTCAGGTTTCTGTGAAGGCTGTGCTGATGATTTGGCTTTTGCGTCTGCCGTGGCACGCCTGGCACCGGCACTATCCCCAACTGCTTTGAATACCTCACTTACCACTTCGTCCCCAAGGTTTGGAGCCATCTTCATCTTCATCTCGGACTTTCCCCTCTGCGCCTCGGCCTCAGCCAGTTGAATGGCATAAGCCATCTTGCTGACAAAGTTTTGAGGTAATGGAATTCCGCATTGTTGGGCGGCAAAGAGTAGTTCCACCCTTTGTTCCTTTTCTCTCAGACTCAGATATACCGAGAAAGCTGGGAGTTCAATGCAGTTGGGGAAGCCGTGGCTCCCGGAACGAAAGAAGGTATATGATTCATGTTCTGGAAAGGTTCCTTTCAGCAGTCGTCGGAGAAAGTTGCTGATGGTCACTCTCATCTCCTGTTTTCCCTGTGCATCAGCCTGCATCCTATTCATTGGCATGAGGAAACCCAAGGACTCGGGAGTGTACCCGGCACATACCAGAAACTCCATCATCTTTTCGTAAACCTCCAGAGTTTTGATGACAGGCATCATCATGTTTCTTGGTCGTCCAGAGTACATCTTCTCTCCCTCTGACCACGAGTTCTTCTTCCCTTTCTCCTGAAAGAGTTCGTCCAATTCCAGCTCCGTTGGTCGCTTGAGGTTGCCATCCTGGTCTTCGCCTGTGTAAGGGCAGAAGTCGTCCAGGTCCAGCCGGACTCGCTTGGTTTCCGTCATCATCGCATAGTATTCCTCTGGGGTCAGAGTGACTCTCTGTTTGTAGTAGAGTCTGAACATTGCGATGATCTTTGACATCACGGCATTGTCGTACAAGTGAGCCGCGGCCTCGGAGACATCATTGTTGACAAGTCCGTCTCCTGGCATACCCTTGCTTCCGCTCTCAAGATTCTTGGTCCATGCTGGTAGTTTGGATGAAGGTTCATTTTCAGGTTCGACGTCCATCTCATCGTCGTCTTCTTCTTCAACGATTTCGTCGTCTTCCTGTTGAGTTTCCTCCTCCTGATCCATTTCTTCATCATCACCTTCGTTGTAGTCGACCTCATCAGGGTTGAAGCCATAGTCGTTGGATTCGGATACGTTTTCTTGTGCTTGATGGACCGTATCCTTGAACAACGATTCTTCTTGTCGACGAACTTCTTCATCGAGCTCTTTCTTTGTGGCCTCATCTTCGTCGTCTTCAGGAGCTTGTAGCCGATATGGTCGAATTCCGCAGCTTTCAAGTTCTGTCCAGCAAACTAGACACACTGCTAATTTCGTCGGCGTTTCATTGAGGCAATGAGGACCATGACGGCAACCTGAAGTTTGCACCCTTTTGCGTTCGACTATGTAGTCAATCAGCTTGATGCGGGCCAGGTATTGCTCTTGTCCGCCAGGCTCAATGAGGTTGTTCCTGAATTGGTTGACGACGTTCATGGCATCCATGGCGATCTCGTCATACGGTTGGTCTTCGGCGTCGATGCATTGACTTGCGACCCTCAGGATGGACTCCTTGGTGGCTACAGTTCTTGATTTAATAGTGCCAGACCGGACTACCTGGTCGTCGCCCGACGGAACGAACAACCGGAGCCATGTCTTGTTGTATTGATCCTTGGGATCCTGAATCCATCCTCCTTTGATCGCTGAGAACGGGATGATCTTTGGTGAAACGATCTGTCCCGAGTCAGTCAGTCGACCGCCATACTCCACCATCAAGGTCTCGGTCGGGATGAATAGGCAGATATAGTCCCCCTTTCGCGTATCAACGCTCTTCGTGATGGTCCATGATCTATGATCCCATGGCACATACGGGTTGAAGAACGTGAACATCCGATGACCTTCTCCAAGACCTCCTGGGATTAACCCTTGCCTCCAAATGCTTCGGAGGTTGGTCTTCTTTGTGATGTGGAAGCAGACCGGTAATGACATGATGGTGTTGGGTGCGATTGGATGCGAAAGCAACGATGACAGCAATGAGACGTCATCTCTGGAAGATCCTTCCTTGTGCCCCGTTGGTGCGCGGACTGCCACTGGGTAGAGCAGTAGCCCTTCGTCAGGGATGTGCGTGTCCGCATCGACTTTGTTGTCAATGCACGTCAGGCTGCTGCGATCAATGTCCTTGTTGATCCCAAACGCCAAGACTTGTTCACGCACACGACGTCCATATCGAGCACAGTGGAACATGATCTTGAACAGCAATGTCATGCGATAATTCGCCTCATTGACATTCCATGCACTTTGATCATTTGCTCTTCCTTTGGGGGCGAGGAAGACGTGTGGCCAGCGTGCGTGCTCATGTCTCCAGATGGATTCACATTTGAGCACTTCCTCGATGGGCACCCAGCCGGCGTCATCACAGAACAGACTCTGTGATTCTGATACCTTCCCCACATTGTGACGTAGGATCCTGTTCAGTGAGGTACTCACCTTGTCCTCATAGCTGTCGAGTCGGTTGCCAGTTTCGAAGCGATAGTTGGCCGCATACTCCACACCGCCAAAGTAAAAGCAGTTGAAGAAATGGGCTCCAGTTGTAGGGATGATTTTCAAGAAACCATCTTGCGGCGCCTCGATTCGTTTGTAGAAGGGTTTTCTGATGTTGTTGTCAGAGTAGCTTGCAAGGAATTCTGGCACTGACCAAGTGTCACCTCCTCCTCTGACAATAGCATCCCGGATCACTTCGTTGAGATCAACGATATTCTGTGGTCCCAGCTTTGTAACATCACGTCCTTCAATGCAGAACCTACCATACTCATCGAGGTCCCCGACTTCGGACATAGTCCTGATGCTGTCGTACCACTGGTGTTCACTAAACCTCGGTTTTGTAGGTTCGTCCGTTTGCCCCGACCCTTCAGTAGCACCTGATCCGTCCTTTTTGTGCTCAGGAGGTTCCATATCGACGTCATCAGACGTGGGACTATCAGCCTCGAGCGACGCTCGGACGGCCTTTAGCACCTTTCTGACTTCATCCTTCTTCTCATGTTCACATTCAAGGTGACCATGTTTGGTGCTACCACAGTACAAACACACATTGACATCCTCAGAGACAGTGAAGAGTTTTCCCAACGCATCCAAGAGTTGTTGTTTTCCGGAAATCTCTGAGTCCCTGACTACATCAGTGGGATCATTTGCTGGCTCATCAGCTTCCTCCTCCCCAGGGTGAGCCGACGACTCGTCACCTTGCTTGGCATCGGCATCAGCGCCCATGCTGGCGTCATCCCCTGTGATGTTGTGCTTTCTTCGATACTGAGAGAATACCTGATCTTTCTCCCACTCTGTGAGGCAGCAGAAGTTGGCCAGCGAGTCATATCCGGGGATTGCGTGGATAATCTTCATGACTCTTTCGGCTTCTGCAGTCTGCAGGGTGCAGTCGAATGATCCCCGTCTCTTGTCATTGATGGTGCTTGTAGTTCTGGAGGTCGATGTGAATTGGGCCAATGCCTTTTCCAATCCGTTGAGGTATTCAGCAGGATCAACGCTGGCATTGAAAACATTCACAACTCCTTTGGCCATGTTTGCCACATCCAAGACACCAAGCCAAAACTCGATGATATCCCCAGTTTTCTCGGCTGATGCACGGGAGAATCCAAAGATCTCGTTCCTTTCCTTCACCTCAGGAACAGTGACCTTCTCGAAGAAGTCCTTGTACGCGACATTTCCGCAATCTTTTGTGACCCTGTAGACCAGGAGCCACTTCTTCGCGACATCATCATAAATTCTTTCGCGGTAGATGCTGAATTGTTTGCCGCGTCCATTCCGGAAGATTTCCAGAGCTTGCCTCTTCGATATTCTGACTCTCCCCATGTGCGATAGAGACTTCATCAAGTGCTCCCCATACGTCAATAAGGCATTTGAAATCAACGAAGATGCCGTAAACGTAAGCCAAGTTTGAAATCCTTGATTGATGTCAACAATGTCGACACCAAGATCCTCAAATGCGACCTTCAATCTGGCCGCCAGGAGTAAGACGGATTTCCTGGCCTCCAATGTTGGAGCGGAGCGCTTGTAGTGGTCTTGGGTGTTGGCGGGGCAGTTGATGCAATGGGTCGGTTTCAACTGGCACGTTTCGATCTCATCCATCGTCACCGCATTTCTGCAGCTTCCGCACAAGATGTCGGAGCTCTCCTTGTCGATGGTAAACCGCATGCATCGATCTGAAACAACTGGTTCCAGTTCATGAGTGCCGACCACTGGCTCAACCCATCGGGTCTTAAACCTCTTGTCCTTTGTAAATCTGTTGACGGCGGTTCCAGGGCCTCGTTGGAAGATGGTTGTGTCATCGTTTGCATAGTCACCTGGGGTCATTTCGCCACTTGCGATTTTGAATGCCTCAGTCGGTCCAGTCATATCCTCCAACACTTTTGTGTTGATGCCAGATTCATCAGGTTTGAATGCTCCTTCGTTGAGTACGGAGACATATTCCCTGTTTGTGGCACACCTGAGGAAAACCCTTTGGCGAAATAGGTTCTTCTCGATGACAGACCAAATTGCAGTCTTTCCCAAGGTCCCCTTTTTGGTCGTGTTCAATATTGGGTATTGTTTTCCAAATTGTGAATACATCGACCGCCACATTCTCTGGTCCGAAGTCACTAAGATCCCTTGGAGCCTCATCTTCTCGATCAGCTCAACTGCGATCCTTGATGTGACGGAGTCCATACCGTTGAACATGGAGTCGTTGTTGA
>CAMXCT020004557.1:1195000-1258616 GCA_947184155.2 Cladocopium goreaui | reverse complement strand
TAATCATTTATTCATCATCATTTAACCATTCATGATCACCATTCGGTACTGTTGGTGGTTTCAACCCCTCTGAAAAATATTAGTCAGTTGGGATGATTATTCCCAATATATGGAAAAATAAAAGCCATGTTCCAAACCACCAACCAGGTTACCTTTATACCGCCCAGCTCTCACGCCATGGAAAACCGCCCAGCTCGGCCCAGCGACGTCAGCGTCGCATCACCTTTTGTGATGCGAAACACCGCATGCGATCGCGAGGAGGTCCTTTCGCCGGGGCGCTACAAGACGCCACGGCGCCGTCGGAATCGAACTATTATAATAAAAAGTAATACCCTCTGGTAAACGTTTACATAACTATGGAAAATCACAATTTTTAATGGGTAAATCCACAATTTCTATGGCAAATTTGGATAGCTATGTTAGTTTACCAGAGGGTAATAACAATATTAAGATGAGTTTACTAAGGCGCCAGCAGTGACTGCTAAACCATTTAAACCCTAGTTGAAAGGTACTCCAATGGGATTCAATCATCATTATTACGAGTTTAACCTTAAAACATGGGAATATAACTGATGAATGATGGGATAACTATGTTAGGTTTAATGTATCTTCATCCACATGAAAAAATGCGAATTTCATAGTCCCACTAATATCCCATTTATATCCAATAAATTTCATAGGATTTCTCATATACACCCTCCCATTTGCATCCGTTTTACATCCCAACTACATACGGGTTGTTACTGTTCATGCTCCCAACTGGTTGTTGATGTTAATAATCCTATTGAATAACGTTTGAAAAAAATGTTTGTTCATGTTGACGCTAAAAATCCTATTAACTAATAATCCTATCAACTAAGGTTTAATATCCCACTAAGATAGATAGATATATATATATAAATATGGATGTGGGTCAAAATGGAAGACCTAGGGGACCACAGATGTTAGTCTAGTTTAATATTAACAATCCAATTATTGGGGTACCTAATTTTGACCCATACCCATATAAATATATTATATGGGCATTCCCTAAAATGTGGGTACCCCCAGTCATCATCCATTTTCCATGAAAAATATGCCCCATCCAGCTGACTTGGGGCATCCCCATCCAGACTCCCCATCCGCCACGCTGCCGAGCTTCTCATTCACCTGCGTGGCGCGCGTGGCGCGCCCCGCCTGCGCCTCTCGAAGCTGACTCAACAGCGCCTCCGGACTTGAGGCCTCGGAGCCTGGGATTTTTTTTCGTGGAATCCATGGGTTTTTGGAGGAATAAAAAATGGGGATTTCTAGGGAAAGTTGGAGAAAATTGAGGGAAAAGTTGGAAACCATTGGTGGATTTTCGAAAGTTGGAGGAATGTTGGAGGATTGGAATGGATTTTAGAGGGAACATGTTGGAAATTATGGAAAGGTTACCGCAACTTTCCTGGCATTTGATGGGATCTGGCTACCTAGAATTGGAGGGTTCGCGGGGAAAAAACCATCAAAAATTGGATGTCTGTCTGTCGATTGACTTAACATGTTTATCATCTGTTACCCAACTTTCCACAGATTCTGTTGAATTTCGCCACCAAAATGGTAATTCAATTGGATACACCTGTTTGCATTTACGGGGAACGTCAGAGTATATTCATTCCAATTGGATATTACCAACAGTAGTCTGCATCGGTTCTTAAAAATTGCAGACGGAAAAATGTTTTTAGGCCCAAGTATAGAGTCGTGCAATATGGATGACAAACCCACAAAGTTATATCAGCTATAAAATATAATCAATGGACATCAATGGATTGATTTCAGGAAACTTCGGGGGTTTGGTATGTTTTGGTTTGCAACTTCGGGGGTTCCGGTTTTTAGCTTCCCTACATCTAAGTTTGAAACATAATGATTACATCTCCGACATTGAAGCTGTGATGAGAATACATCCATAAGATTCCATAGCATCATGGGGCTGAAACGTCTGAAACAGTGGCTGAAGTCAAGAGCTGATCCATGAAGTGATCAATCAAGGGATCTGGCTGAGGATCCATGGACATCGGATTGTTGACTCGTTGACACTGTGGAAAAACAAAAAAAATCCGTGGTCATCATCCCTTTATTTTGTTGGGACCGAACATGAAAAACAAGAAATCAGACATGGCAGTGGGTCAAAACCTTGTACCCCTGGTGAACATCAAAATAGCTGGTAAATGGATGTTCATCCCACTAAAAATGGTATTAATAGGTATTGATCCATACCCATAATATGTTCAAATCCGACCTGAAAAAAAATCCGCTGGAAACTTCACTGAACCTGGCCTTGAAGCCCCAGAATTTGCGTCTTGCCACTTTTATCCTGGCAGAAACGTCATGTCATTCCACAGCTGTGTTGGTTCATTGAATCTCCGTCTAAAACCATTTAGAACTGTTCTTGGGTTGCTTGAATTTCCATGGACAAATTGATTAAATTGATGGTTGATGAATTATCCATCACTAATTATGGCAAGAAAAAACACAAGACTTTGATGGTGAGTAAGGGAATCATCCATGATTCAGTGGCAAAAAACATCATTTTCGGAAGGTACCCTGGGGTAACCTAAGAGTTCCACGTAGAATTTCTACCCTCTCTAGACCATTTTCCAAACCGCAAAGCATGGGTGTTCCACATCTTTCTGTAGCTTTACCCTAGGGTAACCACTTTAAACCATATGCCATATCCATAGCCATCAAGTCAGCCATGTTCAACTATTATTACCCTCTGGTAAACGTTTACATAACTATGGAAGATCACCATTTTTCATGGGAAAATCATGGAAAATCCACTATTTCTATGGTGATGTTCCATAGTTATGTAACAAATTACCAGAGGGTAACCACTATCTCTGTAGCTGACTTAAATCCTCCACATTCAACGAGTCAACGGCCCATTCCGTCCAGGGGCCGTCCTCACGGATCTTCAGTTCCTTGGAACTGTGATCTAAGAGATCCCGCATGACCTGGCCGCAGTGAAACAGCAGTTGGGGGGGTAAACGATTGGTTCAATATCTATTCGCATGTATTCTATGTACAGTATATATTATTTCATGTACAGTATGTAGAATTGTATATATATATATATAGATAATTGATATTGATATAGATATTGATATAGATATTATATATATAGATATGGATATCTAATGATATCTAATCCAATCGAATCCAATCAAATCTAAATGCAAATGACTATTCTGGCTATCAACTTGGCACGGCAACTTGGGATGATCCTGTCGGCTTGATGTCTGTGCGAAAAAGTCTCAGCTGAATGTATGATCTAAATAGTCACCTCTACATGCTCTAAATGTTCCATGAAAATCCATGAAATATCAGTTATGTTGATTCATGTTTGTTGGATATGTATGGAGTTGCTTTTCCTTTTACTACAACCCCAATCATATCAGTTTGTTGTTCGATAAGTGCTTGCCGCTTTACCCCACAGATCCCCCGCCTTGCCCGCGATTTCAAAGGCGGTCAACGTCACCAGCGACTGGGACCGAAAGATGTGCTGTGCCGCTCGTTGACAGAGACCACTCATGGTGTGGGTTTTTCCACTGCCAGTTTGGCCAAACCTGCAGTGATTTTTTCATGGGGATTTCCTATGGCATAATTTATGTTAAAGTCGAAATGATTCTAAATGCAACACGTCGAACTGATGACTCAATGACTTTTCATTGATGGGAAAGGATGGCCCTGGTGTATTGAAACATCTCTTCTAACTGATTCTAACTGCTCATGACTCCTGCGAGCCCCGCTTGAGAGTGCTGCACGTCTGAAAAGTGTGTGAGTGCCAACATCCAGAATGTAATTTTTGATGATTTTTGCCACAATACATGAATATACATGAGACCTCCGGGCTTCAGCGTGCTGAAACATCACCCAGAAGCATGAAAAGAGTGGCGACCTTGCCCTGCAGCATGTGTTGCACAGCGTCCGCCGCGCACTGCTGATACACCTCATCGTCAGAGACCGACTCGCCAAAGGCCTGGCGTCAGGTCGCCTTGTCGCAGCTTGTAGCATTGGCCAATGTCCCTTTGCATCCTATGGATTCCTGTGGGGCCATAGCCTATGGGCCTATGGGGGTTGTTCAAAAATGTTCAAAATAATTATGCTTCTCCAAAACTACCTTTTCGCAGCCCTTTCGCGCCCCACCAGAATCGGGACAGAGAAGTGTTAGCATGTTTTCGTGTGCATATTTCGTAGTAAAATGTAGTAAAGCTTTACAAGAGGATTGAGTGGACGCATATGACTACGACTTAGTCGTTTTACAGATTGCCTGCCAAAGGAAGCACAAGTTGAAACGCCTTTGAAGGGTTTTTGAAGTGGCAACATTGCAAGATAAACTAGTACAGTAACTAGCCATTTTGGGCCAGGGTGGGATCCTGGCAGACTCGCCTTTCGCCAACCTTTCGCAACTGAGGTAAAACTCACGTCCATATCTGCAGATGTCACTCGGATACTAAAAGTCTTGCATGGGTTTTAGAACTTTCGCGAGGGCTTCCAACATAACATGCACGGCTTTCGCAATTAAAACTCCGTACAAGGACCTTTAGATCGATCACCATGTCTTCATCCATCATCCTACAACCGCCGCAGAACCCCCAGTCAACAAAAAATCATCCGATCCTGAATCCCGGTGTCCCGGTGGCCTGTGCAAATTGGAAGCCCATGTGCGAGATGAAGAGGGAACGAAGGTCAGCTTTAGTCAGGCAGTTGTGGATCACAATCTTCCGACCACGGGCTGTAGCTACCTCGGTCACGTTGCTGCGCAACGAAGCCATGTTTTGATTGGGCGCCGCACCGGACCAATGACGGCAAACTGAGGGAAGGGCATCAAATTCTTCCTGAGCCAAGCGGAGAAACAGAGACGAGCCCACCATCCACCAAGGCCAAAAAGCTCAACCCGAAATAAGTGCTGCTTCCAACATTTTCCAACATGTTCCAAGCAGTTGTCATAAAGATTTTTCACACGTCGGGGTTTCACGCTTCACAGCTACGCTGTTACTGCCCTGGAACTGTGCTTCAAGAGAAAGTCTTTTGGATGCTGCCAAGTCTCTGCCTCTTTTTCATAATCAAACAGAGGCCTCTTCCGAACGTAGACTCGAACTCGGCAGGCTTCTGCCTCGATGTCGGGAAGTTGCCCTACAAAAAAAAACATTGAGGCTGGAACTGTGTAGATACGTGTCCCTATCTTGGCTGCTGTTTTGTATTCTTCTGGCCATGGAAAATGAATCAAAATAACATCGAAATGAATCGGAATAACATCGGAATTAATCAAAATAACATCGAAATAAATCAAAACAACATCAAAATGAATCAAAACATCGAAATGAATCAGTTGTTTCGTACGTTGTTTCCATGATTTTCCATGGGTTTTTCCTCAACATCTTCCATGTATCGATCAAAAAATCCCCAGAAATTCTTGCCGCGACACCTCAGGGCTGGGAGAATCTATCTGTCTCCTGCGCCACTGCGTGACATGCTGCGCAAAGAGCTCCTTGTGGCGCCTCGGAAAAGGCTGAAAAAATGGAGGGCTCAACATCTTCAGCTCGCGAGATATCTGATATATCTGTGAAATGTGTGGAAAATATTGGAAAATGGATGAAAATGGCACTGTCACTAGCATTCACTAGCCATGAAAAGCTGGATTCAAGATGATTCTGGCAGATAAATTGTATTTTCACAAGCTGAAAGCTGGATGCATGATTCAACGGTTTGATATTATTTCGCATGACATGGTTCAAGGGAAAAAAAACTGGAAATTCACAAGCCAAAATCTGGATTTGACTGATGGTGAGAGATAAATCACAGCATGGAGAGCTGAAATTCGCAAACCAACAAACAAAAATCAAAACATGTTTCTTTTTTGGGAACATACCACCTATATCAGCCTATCAACATGCGGATACAAACAACAAAATTGTATTTGCTTTTTGGCATAGAGACCCAAGATGATTGCTACTCCTGAGTGATCCAAAATGTTGGACTTACACCCCTGGAACGTGTCATAATCGGGGCTACCACAAAATCCACCATTTTCAGGCACAGTCACTTTCGCAGCTCTCTCTTGTCGAACATCTGGCGAGTCTCTTCCGGATCATCATCCTTCACTTTCTCCACACGTGCAGATTTTGGTCTGCGAGCAACTACCTGGAGTGATCACGGCGCTGTCAAAGACTCCCGCATTTGGCGCCAGTGTGCTTCCAACAAATTCACACAAATTCGAGGTTACCACAAGGTGTCAGCTTGATTTTTATTTGATCCCCAATTGAATCAAGCGCGCCATTTCGTGGGCGTCCATAGGTCATCCAAGGCGCGACAGTGTCATCCGCGGCCCTTGGAGGTTTCCCATCCATCACCAGCTCCTCCGGTTTTTGTTTCGCCTTGGAAGTGCTCAGCTGATGCAACATGGCATCGCCTGGCGATCGGTTGGGCGGTGAACAAGACAGCTTCTGGCTAGTGCTTTTGTTGAGGGTTTTGCCCTATTGCCAAAAATCCTTGAAAGATTTTGGCTGATATTGCTGAGGAAAACGAGGAAATACCCCCATGGCACCCTCTGGCGCCTAAGTCTTCCATGACCAGCGATCTGCGACGGACCTCTTTGGTCTCTTTGACCTTCGTTCCATTCGTGCCGTTCACCTTGCCCTTCTCAGCCACAGCTACAGTTGGCTTCGGAGTGCCACTGGAGATTCCTGGGAGATGCTGTGGTCTGGGAGGAACTGTGGTTGCTGGACAGCACAACTTCTGGAAGTTCAACGTTGAATCGAAACCAAACCGCTCCAACTCTGGTGAGCGTCCCAAGACATCTTTGCTCACTCTCAGGATGTTCACCGCGACAACACTGTTTTGGCCATTCACCACACGTGCTAATTACATCTAATTACTTCCATCACACCAAAATCATCCAAAATCATCCCATCACCTTTCAATCTGTGGCCCATAAGCAGCCCAAGCATCTAGGTGCAGATTTCATTCTGATCACTGCACCTTTGCTGTTCGGCCGCGCTGCAGTTTTGGCCCGAGCCCCCAGGGGGCCCGCGGGCCCCGGGGGCCCCGGGCCGTTACCGTTGGCTGCCGGAACCGTCCCGGGGAGCGATGGAGCCGTTTGAACCCGGCCACGGCATCCAGTGGTGGTCGGCCTCTTGGGCGCCAGCTCCTGGGAATTGAACTGCTTGCTGTCAACACGCCTTGGTGCGCGAAGATCCCACTTAGATGTCAATGACAAGATGCGGTTCCCACCAAACACGAAATAGATCTGTATGTGTGTATATATATATATATGTCTATGTATTTACATATATATATATATGTATATATATATATATGTATAATATTCCACAAGAAACAATTGAAACATGTCCACTGCAACGCAACGGCTGGCGAAACTTGTGGCAGACTTATCTAGACTAGCCATGAAGCAAGTTGTATTGACTCAACAACTCCAGGAGCTGTGACAGGAAAACGCATGATAGCCATGATAAAAGGCTGGACCTTGACTCTTGATGAATTCTGATGAAATTGGGATCACCAAGTTATCATTTACCCTCTGGTAAACTAACATAGCTATGGAAAATCACCATTTTTAATGGGTAAATCCACTATATGGCCATTTTCAATAGCTATGTTAGTTTACCAGAGGGTATCATGCACATCTTTTTCTTTCTGTAGTAGATCCCCCCATTCACAGATTTTGTTCACAATCCTGATGACTTGGCCCCGAATCATACCCACTTCTGTTCTCACCGAGTCATGATCGAAAACTCTCAATCTTCTTCAATCATTCAAGAATATTCCTACTACTTCTGTGCTACAGACTTCCTTCATCGCAATAAATTTCCAGTCAGCTCTAATTGTACTGCCCTTGGGGGCCATCATTGTTGGTGGTTGCGAGAGTTGGCCCTTAACACCGTTGGTTGTGACCATCCTGATCCCTAGTTGTGGAGTTGTAAGCCCAGTTACAATGGGAGA
The DNA here is from genome assembly GCA_947184155.2 of Cladocopium goreaui. Taxonomy (NCBI): domain Eukaryota; class Dinophyceae; order Suessiales; family Symbiodiniaceae; genus Cladocopium; species Cladocopium goreaui. The sequence continues at coordinate 1,250,639 of CAMXCT020004557.1, read as the reverse complement.
TGCATGATTACAATGGGATATCCATGGGCCTGTGTGTATACATCTGTATATACACACACCCTGCTACAATGGTTTACTCATGGGCATCACACTTCCTTCGCTCATCCTTCGCTCCGGCGCTTCTTGGGATTGAAAGTCAAGCCGTTCTTCTCAGATGGCCGGCGGTCGCCGTTCACAATGGGTGTGGCCTGGGATTTTTTGTGAGGCCGAAGCCCTCCACAAAGGGAAACATCAAGAAATGTTGGATGGTTTACCAGATAAAATTGGATTGTACATCTCTTGAAACACTTCTTTAACAAGACTTCCAGCATTTGTACCTGAAAATATATTGACTTTATTCACAACTTAGGAAAAGATACATCATTCCCTTGAATTCCCTTGACTTTTTGCACCTTTTTAATCACCTGCCATCCCTGCCTTCAGCACCACCCCAGTCTTGCGAAAATGTTCGAAGCGCTGCACCTCGTTTCGCAAGTCCTCCACCCGGCTGGAGGCGTGGCTTGGCGGCAAAACGGGTCAACGAGTTGGGGCGACGTTGAATTCCCATGAAATGAGCCATTGAGTCTATACTAATGATTTATAATCTATGTATGTATGTACTTCATATTTAAGTACATAATGATTATATATATATATTGTGTACATATATTATATATATACACACTATATATATATATACTAACTATATATATATATATAACTATATATATACTATATATATATACTATATATATATACTATATATATATATACTATATATATATATGAATAGCATGTATGTATATATATAATTATACATATATATACAATATATACATACATGCTATACATATATATATATATTATGTGTGTGTAGTTCACATGTCCTTTTAAAAACATCGTAGGTGTCTTTAGGTGTCCATTCGATAATTCGTCCCAGACAGATTTCCCTCCATTGGCTCCTGATAGAGCGCCATAGCCAGACCAGTGTCCTTGCACATCCTGGGGCTTGGAAATGGGGATTTCCATACATGGGTATACCGGTATACCCCAATAGCTGGATGGTTTATAGTGGAAAATCCACCTATAAAAAAAATGATAGGATAACTGGGGGCCCACCCCCATTTTGGGGGGTACCCCCATCTGGGGATGGTCCATTCTTTGGTTCACCATGGTTTACCTCATGAATTTTAAGATGGCCTAAGATGTACAAAAGGAATCTTCAGAATGTCTGCACTTGCCACATTTGGGTACCAGGCCGTGGCTCCCATTCTGGCTCCATTCATGAAAAAAAAAACCTGGCATCCAGCAAGGCTGCCATTTTGGGTGACCCGGTGCCCGAGCGTCTGCTCAAAACGACTCACGTTCCAACGCATGATGTTCCGGCCATCGGTGCCTTTGGACAGAGGCTCCACTTGCGGTCGCCTCAAGGGACTTCAGGTGAAAACCCATTCAAACTGTGAAAAACCTGTGGAAAACCCCGTGAAAAACCGATGTTCTGCTGGGTACTGTTGCTCCTAGGTTTTAACAGAGTGACCATATATGACCCACTTCACATGTTGTAAAAAGCTCAACTGGGTGCATCTGGGCGCACTTTTTGCACTGTCCCAGCCTCTTGGTCTGTCTCTCCCACCATTCCTTAGTGTCCAGTGTCGACGAAAATTGTGGACTTTTAGCCGCAAAGGACCTCTTGCTTTCTACAGTAAATATGATATGATTGGTCAAATTGTTGCATCAACCTCATTTCAGTTCAATCCCCTTCCCACAGTCTCCCATCAATCCTGGGAATAACAGGGACCCACTATGGCCAGGATTTACCAAGTGACCCTCACTTGATCCTCGCTCCACTTTTGTGGATGCAACACCAGTCCATTCGTGGCACCCAATGCTCCGCCCGGCAAGACTGGGACCCCCGGGAAGTCGCTAGGTGGGCTGTCCTCGCGCCAGGCAGGGAGGACATGCCCTAAGATTCAGTCGAGCCCCATTTGAGTTAAGGTCATCTACTTCCAAATGGCCAATTCTTCAGCAATCAGTGGGATGACTGCTGGCTTCTGATCAGGGAACTATTTGAGCTCCGGCTCCTGCAAAAGGATATCTGGCTCACTGAGAGGAGAGACCTCTGCCGTCTCAATCAACAAGGGAGGATGCGGCATGGCCAGGGGCGAAGACTGTGCTGCCTGTGCCTGCTGTGGCCCCAAAAATCCTGGTGCTGTGGGAAAGATGTTGAGTTTGACTTGTGACCGTGATTTGGCCTCCTGGGCTAGTCATCTGGGGTCTGGTCAATCTGAGACGTTTACATATCATTATCATTGTGATTTCAGGTTGCCATCTGACCCAACCCGACCATCGCTGCAGCCAGAGTACCAGCAGGGGTACGGCTTGGATACAGGGAATTTCATGCCTCTCAACTTTAGTCAGGAAACTTGGTAAATTTCATAAATGCACTCAAGCCCCTCAGAGTCTCTCCGGATAGGTGCAAGTGAGCTCGCACAGTCAGGCATCGATGTTGCCCCTCATTGGTCTGATTCAGATTTCCCACAAAAAACGCCTAATCGGTTTTCTTACCGATCTGCCAACCAATCGCTTTGGTAAAAACACCATCTTCCAACCAGATCCCCCCGGGCCCCATGGTCCCATGGTGTTCACCATCCCATGGCGCCGGCTTTTTCTCATCGGCTTCCCTCCCATGCCGTGAAGCTATCCCGCGCCGGCGCTGACGAAGCGGGCGGCTCCGCGGCGGCGCCGCTCACGTCGTCGGAGTCTTCGGAGGTGTCGTAGGCCTGGAGCCGTTTGAAACTGGAGAAACTGGATGAAACAGGTAGAATTTGATGTCAATGTAATGTGATGGAATAGAAGAATGGAAGGCAATGCCACATGTGATGTGAAATATATAATGAGATGTGAAATATAATGTGAACTGATGTGATGTGATGTGATGTGATGTGATGTGATGTGATGGGATGTAGTCTAGTCTAGTCTAGTGTAGTCTAGTGTGATGTAATGGAATGTGATGTAATGTACTGTAATGTACTCTAATGTACTCTAATGTACTCTAATGTAATGTATATCACATACATATTGCAATGATGCGTGTAAGTATGTGTACGTATATATATATATACATAATCCTGTATGTACTGTGGTGTTTTTTTTATTGCATTGTAGTGTAGTGTAGTGTAATGTAGGGTACGGTACGGTGCGGTACGGTATTGTATGTATGTATGTATGCTATGCTATGCTATGCTATGCTATGCTATGCTATGCTATGGTATGGTATGGTATGGTATGGTATGGTATGTACATACATTACATTAAATTAAATCAAATTACATTACATTACATTAGATTACATTACATTAAATTAAATCAAATTACATTACATTACATTAGATTACATTACATTAAATTAAATCAAATTACATTACATTACATTACATTTCATTACATTAAATTAAATCAAATTACATTACATTACATTAGATTACATTAAATTAAATCAAATTACATTACATTACATTAGATTACATTACATTAAATTAAATCAAATTACATTACATTAATTACATTAGATTACATTACATTAAATTAAATCAAATTACATTACATTACATTACATTTCATTACATTTCATTACATACATACATTCATGTACTAACTCATGAAAAGCCTGAGAAGGTACTCGACCAAAACAAATATGCCCAACATATCCTGAGAAGGTATTTGTAGCTGGGAAGAATCACCACTAGGACGGTGTCCATACTGCCTTCACAAAACGCTGTCCATGACAGTAGAAATCTGGCAAAACTTGTGAAAGCAGGGAGGGATCCATTGAAACATAGGGGTAAAACATCCCGAACCGTTTTTTAAGTCAGTGGATTTTTCGCGCCTGGAATTGATGCTCAGTCTGTATGGCATCGCCACAGCGATTACAGATGAATTTGAAGATGATGCCACCCATGGGGAACATACCTTGGTGCCAGCGGAGATTTGTTTTCCAAAGCCACAGGTCTGGTAGCCTGTCGTGGGCCTTGGATATGGATGTTCAAATTAAACGCACAATATCTGTTTATATGTAGATACATGTACATATATATATATCGCAATGTGTATTGTGTATGTATACATTATGCACTTGTGTACACATATAAATATATACATATACTATTATTATGAACTATTATTATTATATGTGTAACCTCTACATGTTGTGTTTATGTACAGCTGTGGCATCTTACGTCTTTGTCAATTGCCCCGGCAGGGCAATAGAGCTGCGTGGAAAAATCGCACATCCCCAGGACTAATCCCTTGAAGTGAAGACGTTGGTATACCGGGACCCCAAAATTCTGGGGAACCCTTACCCACAAGCCACAAAGTTCATGATGTTCCAACCCAGCATCCAATTTGAGGCTAGATTTTGAGTCAAAGCCAGTTCCTGTTTTCAGCAACCTTTTTGTGCAACATTTTACTCAGTGACATGCAGTCTGCCGACACTAAACCCATTTGCCTTTGTCTGAAAATGCAGTACCCCCAGCGGACCCAGGGATAATCATCATCCCATTCAAATCACAAGTTCTGGGCAGCTGTTTCAAGCTTATGAAATGATTAATTTCCATCAACCCCTATGAACAGGGCTCAGCCCGAACCGCCATCAGGTGAGTAATCATCCCAATTTATCACCATTTTTAATGGCAAAATCTCGGGGAATCAATCCCATTCAAAAATCATACTGTTGCTTCAATGTTGGTTCTACCCTCTGGTAAACATACAAAAAGCTATGGAAAATGGCCATAGAAATAGTGGATTTTCCCATTAAAAATGGTGATTTTCCATTGCTATGTTAGTTCACCAGAGGGTACATTCTTTTTCCCAAAAACATATCACCCTATTCTGGCTAAAACATCCCATTCCTTGACAAACGTTCCGAACGGCCCATTTTGGCAAGTGTCAAATCAGGTAGAGGTACATGAAGATTTCCAGAGACACCTCCAGGGACACGGCAGCTTCAAGACTACCCTCCTGCAAAATAAGATAGATGTGGAAAACCCACCATTTCTTTGGGAAACCATTGGTTTTCCACATCTATGTTTGTTTACCCCAGGGTGCATAATTCTAAAGAACATTGGAAATGACTGTTCTATCTTGCAGGGTGTTACTTCAATAAGATTGGGAGCAAACATCTCCAAGCTTGAACGGTGAAAGATGTCAAAAAAAAAAACACAGACACACACAATTTCCGCTGCAGCCATCAAGGTGGTCAAAATTTGACGTACAGCAACCAAAAAAGAACAGAAAAGTAGTTTGGGGCTAGAATATACTATATAGCCATGTGTATATACTATATTATATTCTATATTATATTCTATATTATATTCTATATTATACTATATAGCTATGTAGGGTTTCGCAGTTCTTTATGTTCCTATCTAGCCGGCAATCCTCCGGCGCCTGCAGGTATTCACAGAGCTGCAGGGCCGGCTCCAGCCGTCCTCCCGGCCCCTGACCCAAGTTGTTGTTGGAACAAGGCTCCACCGATCGGAACATGTACAGCATCCTCAGCGACTGTGAAATGTTTTTGGTGAAGTTCAAACTTAATATATAAATATAATATAATATAATATAATATAATAAAATGTAATATAATATAATATAATATAATAGAATATAATATAGTATAATATAATATAATATAGTATAATATAATATAATATAATATAATATAATAATAAGAACAATATAGGATAAATATAATATAATATAATACTGTGAAATGTCACAATAAGAACATCGTCTCAGCGTGTGGAAGATAGAAACATTTGAAACCACCAGCCAGAATCAAGCATCAAGATGCAACAACAATTCATCCAATTTGCTGAACAGCACCTACAAAGTCCTGGCAGATCCTGGCCATTTGGGTTCATCAAGCATTCAGTGGCTCCATAGGAGGGTTATCTGGGTTAACCTCCATTTCAACGCCAAAAAAGGGTGTTTGCCCGGTCTACTTCCAAAAAAAGTTGGGACATGTCAGGCTCTGACCCATCAATCTGGGCCAATTACAATAATTCACAAACCTGAATTAAGGCCATTGGGGGATGATTTCCCTTATTAACCATGATTCCAGTGAGGTCGTAGTGAGGTCGTGATGAAATTTACCCAGATCAATCATCTTCCAAGCTTCCCCTTCGGCCAATTGGATGTCTTGTAATCCGGGGGCAGAGGTCGGTCGCGATTGAAGCAGCTGCTATCCATGCCGGCCCAACACCAACTCAGGGTATCGCCGTTGCGCCACTTGCCGCACTTGTAGCCATAGTAGATGGGATTCCTGGGAGAAAACAAAAAAAAACGGGTTGGTCGTTTTTTAAGATGGGTAACTTATATCAACCACTGGAAAAATAACTTCTAAATACTTTTTTCAGACTTATAACTCAATACTTACCCTCTGGTAAACGTTTACATAACTATGGACAATCACCATTTTCAATGGGAAAATCCACTATAAATGGTCATTTTCAATAGCTATGTTAAATTACCAGAGGGATGACCCCTTTCTCACGGCTGCAGTTCTCCCACTCCTTTTCGGTGGAACATTGTCTGGACGGGTTGGACTCAGAGCAGCGGCGTTTGACCCGTGACACATGTTTGCAAGTAATATAATATCAATATATAATAGAAATCATCCAGACATAATATAATATAGATGATAATATCAATGATATATATTATAATATATATATAATTGATATTATCATCTACATGAACTAATATATAATATATTATAATATCAATGTCTGTGCTTGCAGTCATTCCATGTCTTCATTGCGCCATTCAACCTCATCAGGAAAAATCCTGATCATGTTGCCCACAACCCAATGCCGTAAACACCTCCAATTTGGGGATGGTTTCAATCCAACCCATGAATTTATCGTTTATGGCATTGGGTTTAAGCCCATTAGCTCCAATCTTCACCTTTTTCGGGGCCCAAGGTTCTTCTGAATCAGCGGGTTGTCCGCATCCACCGTGTCCTCGTCCTCCGCTGGCATGCCCAGTCCAGCACATTTGCAGGAGCCCTCCTGACACAAATCCACCGTCCAGGTCTTGTTCTTTGTATCCTCTCAGGGGCGACCAACATCGACAGAACATGACCACTGGAGATCAGTGGACAAGAAATTCTCGAAAAACAAAAAAAAATGTTGATTTATACCACCCAAAAAAATGATGGTTTAGAGTAGCCATAAATATATATATATATATAAGCCATATGCCACATCTAGGGATATTGTTATCTCCAGCGTATCTCCTTGAAGAGCTGGATCCCTTCCAAATGGCACCAGGGGACCGAGCTTTCGGCCACGTAGCACCACATCGTCATGTGAGCGCCATAAGAATACCAGTTGCCTAACACGGGCCACAGCCACGGGCCACGGCCACGGGCCACGGCCACGTGCCAGGTCTAACGTGCATGATGGTTGTACATATGTACATATGTATATAATTATATATATATATATGTATGGATGGATGGATGGATGGATGCATGTATTGTATTTGTATTTGCCTTTGTATTTGCCTATGTACTTGCATTTGCATCTGTATTTGTATGTGTACTGTATTGTATTGTACTGTACTGTATTGTATTGTATTGTATTGCATGCATGCATGATGTATGTACGTACGTACGTATGTATGCAACGGGTGTGTGTAATGTTATGTATGTGTATTGTACGTAATGTTATTATACACACATTGCATTATAATGCTATGTAATGTTATGTAGTGTAATGTTATGTAATGTTTTGTAATGTTATGTATGTAGTGTTATGGAATGTAATGGAAATGTAAATGTAAATGTACATGTACATGTACATGGTATGTATGTATGTATGTATGTATGTAGGTAGGTAGGTAGGTTGGTAGGTTGGTATGTTGGTATGTTGGTATATTGGTATGTTGGTATGTTGGTATGTTGGTATGTTGGTATGTTGGTATGTTGGTATGTTGGTATGTTGGTATGTAGGTATGTAGGTATGTAGGTATGTAGGTATGTAGGTATGTAGGTATGTAGGTAGGGAGGTACGTAGGTACGTAGGTACGTAGGTACGTAGGTACGTAGATATGTAGGTACGTAGGTACGTACGTACCGACGTATGTAGGTATGTATGTATGTACGTCCGTACTTACGTACGTATGTATGCACATGGATATGTATATGTATATATATATATATAGGTATGTATATATTACTAATGCGTGCAATATTATGCAATGATATGTCTCAAACTGAACGTCTTATAGCATACTTCACAACCATCGTTCTGTCTTCAAGGTCCACCATGGGCGGCTATACCGAGGCACAACTACTGTGACCTTCGCAACGACAGGTGCGCCTGGCTCTGCATCAAGGATCACTTGTCCAAGATCAAGTACCATAATCATATCCGTTGCCCCGAAATCCTCATTCCAGTATCCTAAGACTCCTAAGATGCAGGGATGTTACATGAATTCACATAAACTAACGCTATAAATCCATGTAAATCATGCATCGCAGGTCATCTCCGATGCCATATCTCCATCTCCGATGACGAATGGCGCCTGAAGTGCTGATCCAAAGCTTTCACCTGCTCTCCGGCGTTCAACCTGGGGATCTGGGGATCTGGGGGCCGGATGCAAACATTCAAAGCCTCGGTTCGAACATTTAGATGGCGTACTGACTGTGTGTGACTATGTGTGATTATAGAATAATCCATCTGTTGAGATTTCAGAATTAAAAAGCAAGATTTTTTTTCAAGAACAATAGTATGTATGCGTCTAAAATAATATATCTGTTGAGATATTAGAATTTAAACCAAGAAGAGAAGTTTATAGATCCTGTGTTTGCCAGCGGCTTAAAGTCGACCCACACATACATCCCATGTCTCGGATGCTTGGTTTGCTTCCCTGACTACTTTGGGCACACTTGGACCTGGTTTGCTTGTGGGGACAACAAAATACAGAATATGCAGACTGTGCAATTCTCTTGAATTCCCTACATCGTGAATTCACCAACCAGAAAAGAAAAATCTATCAGCTTTCGCTATTGAAGGTGGGACCGTGCTCGCTGCACTGAGGGTCAAGTAGTCTGATGTTTTTTGATGAGAGAATTGAGCCATGGTCCTGAGGGGGGTTTCCTAATGGCTCCCAATAGCTGGATGGTTTTATAATGGGAAAAACCTGTTATAAAATTGATGATTTAGGCATACCACCATTTTAGGAAATACCATCTGGTCCCTCAAATTTGAGTCTTCAGCAACTCAATTAGGTCAGTCATGTAGAGCGCCTGCTTCTCCTCAGAGATTTCATGGTCAAGCATCAAGTCTCAGTTGGTTTTAGAACGTTCAAAGCTTGATATGGAAATGGGTCAAAGCCTATTCAATTACCATATGACTGGGGGAATAAACATCCGTAAACCGGCTATGAATTGGGGTACGTAAGGTACCAAGCAAAATTGACTCATAGCCATATGTTGTTGGTCATCGTGTGACCAGTTTGCAGTCAATCATAGCACATTCCCATCATTCTATATTCTATCATGGTTTCACAATAGCTGTGATTTTGCCAGTTCCTCGTAGTTTCTGCTGGTGAAAGTCCACTAAGAATGTTGGTGAAAACTTAGACCCCTTCCATGTTTACCGGTCATCCCAATTTTTTGTACTTGTTGTATTCCGAGTAAAACATGGAAATCTCCCCATGTGCTCGAAAAACAGCTGCCATCCAGGTCTCTGTCTCTGCCTTGTTTTCTGCTTTGGGCATCAGACCCAAGGTGCCCATGTGCTCATCGCAGAGCTCGTGCAGGAGCTCCGTAATTTTTTGCTGTTCGGCTTCATCCAAGTCCTGGGATGCTTCAGCCGTTGAATCCGGTGACCTGACACTCACATGGCCCAAGTCCTGGGTGTAAGATTAAGAAAGGAGATTGCTGAAGAATCAGTGACCTGAAATTTCTACGTGGCAAGTCAACCATCGTCTTGAGCTCAAAGTTTGACTCTAACTGCAGCTGACCCTTGCACCAGCAGTTCTTCATATCCAAAAACTCCCAAAAATTCAGAAATTCAAAAAATCCAAGGATTCCAACAATTCTTCTTCAATGGCCTCAAAAACAAACATCACTAGCCCGGGACCTGGCCCCATCTCCTGCGTCACCTTCTCTGGCAGCGATTGTCGAAGATCCAGCAGCACCGGTAGATCGTTGAGGGCTGCGAGGTCGTCCGCTGTGAGGGTCTCCGGGATTCCCTTGGGAAAAACGTCTCCTGGATGCGATCAATACCAGGGCGGACCGGGAAGAAGGAGCCAAAAATTATGGGTCTACTGAAACTGGAAAAAAAAATGGCCTCCCAGGAAAAAATGTGAATCTTAGACCTTGCACGTCTGGAATTGAGCCACAACACATTCACAAGCAGAAATCGGTGATCTTGAAATGGTCTCGCATCCTGACATTCTGAAGAATGTGATCGCACTGGTATCCTGCATAACCCTTCATGAAGCAAGGCGCCCTAAGTCGATCTCCACATCAAACCGTGCCGTTTGGGACTATGTACATATATATATATATATACATACTAATATATAAACCCTAGATACACGTGTGTAATCCTGCGTATGTAATCCTGCGTATGTATTATATGCGCGCGTTAGCTTCTGAAAATATCGGGTCATCATCCTATGGATCCAACAGTATTTCCATGCCGAGGATCTGCAAGCTTTGGAGATGTTGCGAGGGGTGTCCTTCTTGCGGCGGCGGAGACGAGTTCTATCAGCTGAAATCAAACTCAGGGCTGCCATCGGCCGCTTACACGGTGAATCGTGCGGTTCTTTTCCATCGTATTCCAAGCTGGTCTTTGCAAAATTCACACTCTAAACCATGCAATGAAAAGGCATTCATTTGCTGATTTCATATCCTTTCCAACCGTAGATAGCTTTGTGTGTGTGCGCGTGTCTGCCTTGGAAAAATCTACTCAAAAGAGGTTAGCTTTTCCTTTTCTTGACCCCTCCCCTAATCGTGCCAAATCTCCTCGCTCTCCTTTGTCTTCGCAGGCTCCTCTGACTTCCCAGGCCCCTTTGAGTTCACAGGCTCTGTCGGGTTCTCGGGCTTTGAGTTCTCAGCCTCCGTTGGGTTCTGAGGCCTTGAGTTCTCAGGCTCTGTCGGGTTCTCGGGCTTTGAGTTCTCAGCCTCCGTTGGGTTCTGAGGCTTTGAGTTCTCAGGCTCTGTCGGGTTCTCAGGCTTTGAGTTCTCAGGCTCCTTTGACTTCTTGGACTCCTTTGGCTCATCAGGGGCATCAAGCATCAACATACTCCTCAGTTGATATTTTGCTTGACAGCGTGACAAGTTGTGAGGTTGGTGCTCACTTTTCTCACTGAGCCAGCTGAGACATGTTGCAAAGAGAATTACCTTTCTCGTTAGTTGACAGATTGGGGTGCCATGTCAGTAACCACTTACCCAAAATCACCCAAACCACTGCACATTTCACACATTGGGGTCCTATTGGGTCTTTCACTACAACATCAATTACCAGTGGCTAAAAAGGGAATGCTACGCCCAGTTTCTGCTGCTTGCCAGCTTGATGCAAGGCCTTTTTGCCAAGCAAGCCTCGGGCAAAAACATGAATCACCTGCTGGCAAAATCCCCAGAGAATCATCGCCAAAGGATGTACCCTCCGGTCATCGAAAATGGCTTGCTGGAACAACCACTTAAATGTCCATCATTGATGATTTTCTCATGAGGAGACCTCCATCTGTATGGTTGTTCCCATTAAAACCTCCATTTGTAGTTGACGTTCCCATTATTGAAATCTCCATTTCTAGAGGACCTTCCGGTACCCATCACCGGAGGATATAGTACCTCCCATGACCATCAAAAAAGTGGGGTCCATCAGCCATCGGTCATGACCACCAGCCCAGAGACGCTTGGGCAATCGGAGGGAAGGCTCCTGACTCGCCACCTCCTGAAGTGTCCAGCACTCAGCGGTGTGTCTAGTTTAAAGTCATCCGTATATGGTAGAGCAAAATCCGTAAGATGAGTATTGTCGTCTGGTTTATTGGAGATTCTTGGCTTTGGGTTTACCAGATTGTATATAGCTGTACATAATTACATACATACATACATACATATATATATATATATAACCATGATCGCCTACTTAGAATATGCCCGATTTCAACCCTACGGGTGTGGACGCAAAAAAAAAACTTAGAATATTTGGGGTAGAAATATTTGGGGTAGAATTTTGGAGTGCATAAACAGTGCCAAAGCAAATACCATAGGAATAACGATATTCCCATATCGAAAACATGTCTGAAACCCAGCAGATTGAACATTTTTTGGGTTCTGGGTAATTTTTTTTCATAGTTCTACGACACCAGTCGTGGGGGGTACCCTTCAGTGAGCCTGAAAAACTCATGTTTTTAATGCAATATAAAAAGAAACTGGTCATTTCGGGTGACCTGTTTTTTTGTTGAAATGTTGTAGTTTAGGAACTTCAGACATCCAGGGTTGCTACTTGCCAAAGGGAATTACATAAATGATATATACTCTTATACATGGAAGAGACCCAATTCCTTGCAGAACTACATACATAGAATATAGGTCCCCAGTGAACATATGAATCATTTTTTTGAGGATCACCACCCAATTCCATTGGTTTTCATTGCAAAATAGTGTTTTTTTTCATAGTTCTACGACACCAGTCGTGGGGGGTACCCTTCGGTGAGCCTGAAAAACTCATTTTTTTAATACAATATAAAAAGAAATTTGTCATTTCGGGTGACCTGTTTTTTTTTGTTGAAATGTTCTAGTTGAGGAACTTCAGACATCCAGGGTTGCTACTCCCCAAAGGGAATTACATAAATGATATATACTCTTATACATGAAAGAGAGCCAATTCCTTGCAGAACTACATACATAGAATATAGGTCCCAAGTGAAAATATTCATCAATTTTTTGAGGAACACCACCGAATTCCATTGGTTTTCATTGCAAAATAGTGTTGTTTTTCATAGTTCTACGACACCAGTCGTGGGGGGTACCCTTCGGAGAGCCTGAAAAACTCATTTTTTTAATACAATATAAAAAGAAATTTGTCATTTCGGGTGACCTGTTTTTTTTGTTGAAATGTTCTAGTTGAGGAACTTCAGACATCCAGGGTTGCTACTCCCCAAAGGGAATTACATAAATGATATACACTCTTTTACATGAAAGAGACCCAATTCCTTGCAGAACTACATACATAGAATATAGGTCCCAAGTGAAAATATTCATCAATTTTTGAGGAACACCACCCAATTCCATTGGTTTTCATTGCAAAATAGTTTTTTTTTAAAGTTCTACGACACCAGTCGTGGGGGGTACCCTTCGGTGAGCCTGAAAAACTCATTTTTTTAATACAATATAAAAAGAAATTGGTCATTTCGGGTGACCTGTTTTTTTGTTGAAACGTTCTAGTTTAGGAACTTCAGACATCCAGGGTTGCTACTCTCCAAAGGGAATTACATATATGATATATACCTTTATACATGGAAGAGACCCAATTCCTTGCAGAACTACATACATAGAATATAGGTCCCCAGTGAACATATTCATCAATTTTTTGAGGATCACCACCCAATTCCATTGGTTTTCATTGCAAAATAGTTTTTTTTTTCATAGTTCTACGACACCAGTCGTGGGGGTACCCTTCGGTGAGCCTGAAAAACTCATTTTTTATACAATATAAAAAGAAATAGGTCATTTCGGGGTGACCTGTTTGTTTGTTGAAACGTTGTAGTTAGGAACTTCAGACATCCAGGGTTGCTACTCCCCAAAGGGAATTACGTATATAATGTATACCCTTATAAGGCCTTTATACATGAAAGAGACCCAATTCCTTGCAGAACTACATACATAGAATATACGTCCCCAGTGAAAATATTCATCAATTTTTTGAGGAACACCACCCAATTCCATTGGTTTTCATTGCAAAATAGTTTTTTTTTCATAGTTCTACGACACCAGTCGTGGGGGGTACCCTTCGGTGAGCCTAAAAAACTATTTTTTTTAATACAATATAAAAAGAAACTGGTCATTTCGGGGGACCTGTTTTTGTGTTGAAACGTTGTAGTTTAGGAACTTCAGACATCCAGGGTTGCTACTTGCCAAGGGGAATTACGGATATGATATATACCCTTATACATGAAAGAAACCCAATTCCTTGCAGAACTACATACATAGAATATAGGTCCCCAGTGAACATATGAATCATTTTTTTGAGGATCACCACCCAATTCCATTGGTTTTCATTGCAAAATAGTGTTTTTTTTCATAGTTCTACGACACCAGTCGTGGGGGGTACCCTTCGGTGAGCCTGAAAAACTCATTTTTTTAATACAATATAAAAAGAAATTTGTCATTTCGGGTGACCTGTTTTTTTGTTGTAACGTTGTAGTTTAGGAACTTCAGATATCCAGGGTTGCTACTCCCCAAAGGGAATTACATAAATGATATATACTCTTATACATGAAAGACTCCCAATTCCTTGCAGAACTACATACATAGAATATACGTCCCCAGTGAAAATATTCATCAATTTTTTGAGGATCACCACCCAATTCCATTGGTTTTCATTGCAAAATAGTTTTTTTTTTCATAGTTCTACGACACCAGTCGTGGGGGGTACCCTTCGGTGAGCCTAAAAAACTATATTTTTTAATACAATATAAAAAGAAACTGGTCATTTCGGGGGACCTGTTTTTTTGTTGAAACGTTGTAGTTTAGGAACTTCAGACATCCAGGGTTGCTACTTGCCAAAGGGAATTACGGATATGATATATACCCTTATACATGAAAGAAACCCAATTCCTTGCAGAACTACATACATGGAATATAGGTCCCCAGTGAACATATACTTGAATCACGGGCGGCTGCAGAAATCCAGCAAAACCTGAGGAAAAAAAAATTTCCCGGATCAAAATAGATAGCCGGAAATATTCTATGTATTGGTGTTTTTTTTCGATTCCGGAAGATGCTTTTATTCTATGTATAGGTTTTTTTTACCGATTCCGGAAGATGCTTCTGGAGGCCGAAATTTTCGATTCTGTATTCTATGTATGCCATATACGTTATATATACATGTAATCAATTACATATATAATTATAACATATCCCACCATGCCCCGCTGCACTGCCTGCAGCAGACTGCTGCTCCGGGGTGGTCGCAAGACGTAGAGGATATCCTGAGGCGGTCAGAAGAGTGAGCCCCCAGTTAGATATTGGTTGAAATATTGATATATATATATATATGTACTTATTTATTTATTTATGTATTTATTTATTTATGTATTTATTTATTTATGTATTTATTTATTTATGTATTTATTCATTTATTTATTTAACTGGGGGTTATATATATAGCTTATAGCTGTATGTATTCTAATCTTCACTTTTTAGCTGTTTGCGAAGGGCAAGAAGCATAAACACTGTATTTGAAGTGTAAGAATGTCAAGAATTATGACCATCATGACCATGCTATGACATTCCTTTGCAAAAAACTATTGGATCTTCTATAGAAAAATCTCTCTGTCGGTGGAAACGACCATCTCAACGCCCATCTCCAACGCCCAGTCTCTGGCGGTTCTGCCTTCTGCCTCATATCGACTCCCACCAAAGATGGCAATGGAAAATGGCCCATGTTTAGCCATTTTTTAGGTGACTTTCCAATTGAAACCTCCATTGAGTTCGGGGATTTACTAGCCATGTTTGATTACCACAGGGTAGAAAGGACAAACAACTCCGCATTTTAAACTGGCTGGAAAATACGCCAGAAATAGATGATTATAAAGCAATTCACCTTTCGAAATTCCCAACAGACGGCAATGGATTTTGTTTCCTCCCACCCTCATCACTCCAAGCAACATCCTGGTATCAGGCCCCAGTTCCTCTCTTTTCTGGTCCTAGCAGATCATCACATTGGAGATTGATGCTCCCTTCCTTCATATTAAACACTCCATAGAAAACATGGTTTAGTAAGTTTAGTAAGGGAATTAGAATTTTTTGGGACCATACAATGGGTTTTCTTAATCTATGGAAATTGATTAATCATACAGTAAAGTATTCCAGTAAAAGGGTGTCTCTTCAAAGCTTGGCAGGGCCAAAAAAAGATCCGCCCCGTTTGGTCTCCTCATCGATGGGCATTGGTCGATACGGATTATACCTGGCTCCTTCCTCAGGCGGTCAAGGTTATGAATGGATCAAAATCTGGCGCCAGCCTACACATGGCCCTTAGGTAAACATCTACAAGAATGGAGAAGAATGGACCGAGATAGCTGTGTGTCTGTGTGTGCGCGCAAAAGGAGAATAACCCGACCAGCAGCCCTCAAGTGCAGTAGAGCGAAGTAAATTGGTATAAGCAAGAAAATTGCATTACATATAATAAGACATTATTCCCCATCTAAACATTATCAGTAAATATAACTAATACTTTCATAGAAATCACAAAATATTCTCTTGTGGGTAATCCTGGCCCACCAAGACGCTGGATACTTGAAGGATTGGGCTGCATTGCACCTCAGCCACTTCGTTCGAACCATGAACCATGATAGCCAGCAAGAAACTTGATCATCGACCCAGCAGATGTCAGGCAAGATAGATAGATAGATAGATAGATGGATAGATAGGATAGATAGGATAGATAGGATAGATAGGATAGATAGGATAGATAGGATAGATAGGATAGATAGGATAGATAGGATAGATAGCATAGATAGGATAGATAGGATAGATAGGATAGATAGGATAGATAGGATAGATAGGATAGATAGGATAGATAGGATAGATAGGATAGATAGGATAGATAGGGTAGATAGGATAGATAGGATAGATAGGATAGATAGGAAAGATAGGACAGATAGGACAGATAGGACAGATAGGACAGATAGGGCAGATAGGGCAGATAGGACAGATAGGGCAGATAGGGCAGATAGGACAGATAGGGCAGATAGGACAGATAGGACAGATAGGACAGATAGGACAGATAGGACAGATAGGACAGATAGGACAGATAGGACAGATAGGACAGATAGGACAGATAGGACAGATAGGACAGATAGGACAGATAGGACAGATAGGACAGATAGGACAGATCGGACAGATAGGATGATAGACAGAATTAGGATAGATAGGATAGATAGGATAGATAGGAGAGTAGGATAGATAGGATAGATAGGATAGATAGGATAGATAGGGATAGATAGATAGATAGATAGATAGATAGATCGATAGATAGATAGATAGATAGATAGATCGTAGATCGATAGAAGATAGTAGAGATAGAGTAGATAGATCGATGATAGATAGATAGTAGATAGATAGATAGATAGAAGATAGAGATAGATAGATAGATAGAAGATAGATAGATAGATAGATAGATAGATAGATAGATAGATAGATAGATAGATAGATAGATAGATAGATAGATAGATAGATAGATAGATAGATAGATGATATGATATGATATGATAAGATAAGATAAGATAAGATAAGATAGGTAGATAGGTAGATAGGTAGATAGGTAGATAGATAGATAGGTAGATAGGTAGATAGGTAGATAGGTAGATAGGTAGATAGGTAGATAGGTAGATAGGTAGATAGGTAGATAGATAGATAGATAGATAGATATAGATAAGATAGATAAGATAGATAAGATAGATAAGATAGATAAGATAGATAAGATAGATAAGATAGATAAGATAGATAAGATAATAAGATAGATAAGATAGATAAGATAAGATAGATAAGATAGATAAGATAGATAAGATAGATAAGATAGATAAGATAGATAAGATAGATAAGATAGATAAGATAGATAAGATAGATAAGATAGATAGATATATAGATGATAATATATGATATGATATGATATGATATGATAAGATAAGATAAGATAGATAGATAAGATAGATAAGATGGATAAGATTAGATTAGATTTGATTTGATTAAGATTAAGATTAGATACGATTAGATTAGATTAGATTAGATTAGATTAAGGATAAGGATAAGGATAAGGATAAGATAAGATTAGATTAGATTAAGATAAAATAAGATAAGATAGATTCATATATATATATGATATGATCATGTAGACTTGTCTGAAAATAGGGCAATGCCCGGATTTGGCATAAACTAGGGGTTACACTTACACTCCATGTTCAAGCAACCTGAATATCATCTCAAGTTGATAATCGTCTATGATCTCCATAGTTATTCCCAGTAAATATCTATGATTCATGGTTAGATGTGTTTTCTCAAAAAATGTGCCTGTCAGTCTGATTCTTAAGCCATGACTATTTCAACTGCAGCCTGAACCAACTGGCCACAGCCAAGGGGCTGAGCCCAGGTTCCTGTTCTGCAATCACACACCAGCCTGCAGGATGGGGGAAAGGGACGGCCTGCGGAAGCTGGTTCTGAGTTTTCAAGCAACGCCATGGCGATTTTGTTGGGAAGAAAGTGGGAAGATCCTTTGAAATGGGGATACCATACTAAAGGGAATACCCTCTGGTTATGACTAACAGTTCGCCATGGAAAATGGCCCATTTATAGATGGTTTACCTATTAAAAATGGTGATTTTCCATGGCTATGTTAAATAACCATATGGTAATTCGGGATAACAAAAAATGGCTGGTGTTCCAGCCGGAACCCCAGAAAACTGCCCACTGGTTCCACGTTGGTTCCACGTTGGTTCCGCTGGTTCCGTTGCACCTCTCGATAGGCACCAAGAAGGCGATGAAAAGAACCCTTGGAACACGTGCCAAATGGCGACTGAGGAACAACCTGATCAATGGTCATTTCAGGAACCGATTTATTGGAGGTACCTACCATATATAAGGCCTATATAAGGCCTATGTAAGGGAATATCCATTGACCTGAACCTGTCGCCAAATTTTTTTGGAAGCCTTCGCTACGACTGAGGAATTGCAGCATCTGACTGCGAAAAACTGCACTTTAAAATGGTCCACACTTTTGCAAAGGCACATATTGACCAAAAAGGTGCAGAAGAACGCTTCACCATTTTTATGCCTGGCGTCGACACTGGCAACCCAATGGTTCCAAGTGTGAGGATGACAAAGGCTTTACCTGACCCCAATCATCCAGTGTTTAGTAGACTTGCTCCCACCGGTACAATCATCCCCCTGGAAGTCATTTTCAACTGGGAAGGTAGGCGACCCAAAAAAATTGACATCAACAAGTAACTTAGTAGTGGATTTGAGGTGTTGCCCATGTCTGTATACACCCACAGCATCAAACCAGAGACGCAGCATTCTGAGGCCGTTGTCAATCTAGTGACAAATCCACTATCCTTGCGGCCTTGCGGGCGAATCCAAAATGGCCTCAAATATCTTCAAATCATAGCCTCCAGTCAATTTAGCATATGGCAAACCCCCATTGTACAGTATATCATGTTCTTAGGGAAACCATGGGTCTTCCATGTTTATCTTAATTTACCATGGTAAATATCCTGGTTGATCACTATCCCCGCCCTCATTACCATAAACTGGGCGTGACGCTACAACCAATTATCATATGAAGTTGACAATATTCATAATTATCCCCAAGGAAATGAATGGTTGGTTTACGATGGTTTAATCATGTTTAATAACCATATATGATGTTCCAATGGTTTCTCCCAATGGTTGCTCCATCAGGGCCTTCTGACGAAAAAACCCACCTTCGATTCCACACCACTGAAACGCCGAAGAACAGGAGCAGCAGCCGAGCAACACCTGGGTTCAAGTGGCTGGAAGTCGCAGGAACTGACCCTGAAAAAATGTCAATCCCTTTCTGGGTTGTATCTCTAGGTCTAGGAAAAAAGCATGTGGTTGGTTCAGTTGTGAAGTAAAATCATCCGATGCCATCTGCTACGAGCAAATCAGGGATTGATCCCCCATCATGTGTGCCAGATTTTAACAGGAACAATTAAAATCAACCATGGATTTGGGGGGGTTCCCAACAGATTCAGGCTACAAAACCCGAAAATCATATTCAACAGAATTATATATATATATTATTGAATCAAAGTAAATCCTTCATTTTGCATCGTTTAAAATTGCAATTTTCCTGATGTTTGTGTTGTGCGCGCCGAACATTTCCAACTGTTGACCCGCAACGAAACCAAGGTCCGGGCTGACCAGCCAAAGTTTTCCGGATTTGAAGAACTCAGGGCCGGAGACGGTCGACTGGTGTGGGGTCAGGATGGATGGTAAATAGATATGGCATATGATAAAAATGAATAACTGTATGTGTAATATAATTAATACATATGTACATATAAACATATACAAATATAGTTATATATGTACATTCATTAATTTGTATGATATTGTTAAATCGCTTATATGAAGAAAAAAAACGTTATTAGTACCATACAAAATGATCTCGTCCTGTCCGGGCACTGTTCCTTCCCACTACCAACTACCTACAACCTAAGGCCTAACACTGACTACCTCATTATCTATCCACTACCACCACTGCGGGCAGGCGGCTCCCAGGGCCGCAAGGTCACGAAAGAGCAGGTAGAAGACCAGCAGCCCAATGCTCACGAGGATGTCGAAGATTAACCACGACAAGATCACCTGTTTTAAAGGAACAATGCTGGCAGGTGGCAGCAGTTAAGGATCGTTCTGCATCTATGTTTGCAGTGACTGGGTGATGGAAAATGTGTAGAAACGGCTCAGCTGGAGGTTGGGGATGAGATGTTCATGAAAATACAGTATCGAAAATCTGTGGGCTGTTCAGGAGGAAATCCGCCAGCCTGCCGGTGTGTCTTGTGGATCTTGCTTGTTCGTAGTTGTACTGTCTGTCTCGTCTTTTGTCTTTGTCTAGACTTTCCCCTGGGCGCGGATTTTTGCCTCGTCTAACTTGAGCCCTCCCCCTCCCCCCCCTCACCCTGCCCCCCCCCCTTTGGCGTAGCTCTTCTTCGTCTTCGTCGTCATCGTCCTCTTCGTGCTTTTCGTTTTCATCTTCCGTCACGATGTGCTGGGCTCAACTCTGCCCACGCCTCGCTCAACATGCGCTTGGTTTTGAACATTCTGCTGTTATTTGCTGTGTTTGCCATCGGTTTGCTCCGTCCTTTCTTAATTCCAATACTTGATATAGGTGGCCTGTCCATCCACTGGATTTTGTACGGAACACCTTTTACACGCGTAACCTTTCTATACACTGCCTTTTCCAAAACCTGGTTTACACGCATCCTTTGATTTAAACTTAAACCGTGGTTTACCCAAAAAGCATGTTTTGCGTAGAAGCCATGGTTTACACAAAATTACGCAAAAACCGTATTATACACAAAAACCA
Organism: Cladocopium goreaui; assembly: GCA_947184155.2. NCBI lineage: Eukaryota > Dinophyceae > Suessiales > Symbiodiniaceae > Cladocopium > Cladocopium goreaui. The sequence goes on along the minus strand of CAMXCT020004557.1, from coordinate 1,229,316 downwards.
TTTTTTTACACCTGTGTAAGCGCTCTTTTTTTGGCCTGCAGGATAGCTCTTTCCCCTTTGCGGAACACGCCGAAGGCGGTGAAGAATTTCTCAAGCAGCTGGCCTTTTGGCTCACGGCTTTTTGCAGCCGATTCAGGATGATGTAGATGATCCCTCAGCTGAGCTCAGCCTTGGCCTTGTTGGCCTTGGCCTTGATGAGGGCCCAAGTGCTGGTCCAAAATCCAACAGGAAAACATAGGAAAACAAAGGGTTCAAACATGTCAACAACTCCTGATCAACTCCCAAGTGCAAGGAATCTGTGGGATTCCTCGCCCGCAGCCCAGCGGCTGGAGGGAGCATATCGCTTGATACACCCCTGGGAGCTGGTGCTAGGCAGCTGGCTTGGGTACTTTGTTAGGTAGTGCTAGGTATCATCAAATGCTGGGTATCCCGAAAATCGGAAGGTTCAGAAGTTCACAACACAAATGGCCAAGATATATATATATATCTATATATATATATACATATATATATATATGTTCACAGGTTATATATATATAGGGTATTATATATTTATCGGAAGGATTGGAGGGTGGAGGTTGGAAAAGAAAGGTGTGACGAACTGTCACAGTTCACAGTCATCTGATCCCATGGATCTGTGAATCGCTTGAAAACGGAAGGGAAATGACAATGGCATGTGGAGAATATGTATACATATATATATACATATATATATATACACCATATATATGTATACCATGTATATATATATATATATATATCATGTATATATATATATATACATATGCTACACTATATTATGTATATATATATATATACATATGCTACACTATATTATGTATATATATATACACATACAGTACATGAAAATACATGGTATATATATATATATAGGATATTCGTGTATATATTTGTATATCAAATTGCCAGGAACCAGCACAAAAATACGAGTACCATGGTGATTGTCTGGGGCTCTAAGTGTCGAATTTCGTCAAGATCTGTCCCTGCTTGCACTGATGGGATTAGAACTGTCAGAGAGCACAAACATAGTCTGGAAATGGGTTTCGCGATTCCCAATCCATCATGAGAATCTCATTGAATCCCAAAGAAAAAGGCGATCCCTACTGTTTTGATGCTGATTTATGTTTCTATCTTTTCGGGGAAAAGTCTACACTAAGTTCCCACAAAGGGTCAACTGGTCCACTGCACATTTCACCAAGGTGCGGTCACTCGAGACCATGGTCCCCTGTCAATTTTGAAGCTGGGGGAGCTGGGTCAGGGTAGCAACCTGATTCTTTGATGAAGGTTTATGTATTCTAATTGTTGGGCTATGATTTGATCATAATCAATTAATATGATTCAATATGAACAATCAATCCAAGTGACTCTGATTGTTTGAAGGATGGTTAGAAATCATCTTCAAAAAGAATGGCTCAGAATGGGGACGCAAAAGTGAAAATACAAGGGTAAATAATGGGAAAATAATTAGATATATAGTCATATAGTGATACATTACAGTACGTTGGGATTCTGAGTCTTGAATTCCACAGTCTGATTCAAACAATCTGATGTTTGCTTGTCAAGATCCTGCCCGCCCGGACCCCCGCCTCCCCATTCTTTCACCTTTGGGCAGGGTTGGGAACCAGCTACGAAGTGCTCGAGGTTGACTCTGGATGATGATCAAATTTGATTTCTGTACTGTACCGCTTGTTGATCACGGAAACTTATCAACTTATCATGATGTGCTGCCGAAAAAAGTCTGCCTGGCGCAGCTCGTCCAATTTCTGTCCAAGGCGCATTGATTTGGCAAACGATCGCGTGACTGACCAATTTGAGCCGCGAGGCCGCGTGGCAGTCAACTTCTAACATGTGACGTTCACCGGTATGGTGAGGGGAGTCAGGAATACAAGGGTCCACCATTGTTGTGACATCATGAAAAAACTCTTGGATTGTGGTTGATTGACAGGGATCTTCCAGTGTGTGATCATGCATTGAAGGACTCTCAGAAAAGCAACAAAACGTGGTACTTCAATGGCGAAACGGTCAAATACCTTGGGACCATCCGAATATGGGGATGAAGTCTCATATATATATGTGATATATGTACATGTATCTATATGTATATATACATACGTATATATAATTATGATTATATACATATCATAAACTTTTGGTCATTGTATTCACAATCGCCAGGACTCAAACCACCCAGCCTTTATCCACTGTGGCTCTGGCCAACTCCAAGGTTTTCAGCAAGGGGCTTGCCTCGTGGGTTTCGCCCGATTCCTATCCACTTGGGTCTAGTGGATTGGACATGGGAAACTGAACATGACTGGTTGGTGGTGCAATAACCATCTTGAAAAATGATGGAGTTCGTCAATGGGTTTCGGATGACATCCCATATATGGAAAATAACACATGTTCCAAACCACCAACCAAATGATAATAAACCAGTGGATTTATATAGAGGTGGCCTATGTTCAGGCTGCTCCCACGTGCAAACATGGCCATTTTGGCACAACTTTAGGCAACTCCTGGACCAATGAGAGATGTTCCGTTGCCGAAGGCAAAATCACTGTTACCCTCCGGAAATCAAACATGGCAAGCTCACAAATCACCATAAATGGAGGTTTTGATGAGAGATTTATGAGAGAATCAACTGTAAATGATCCATTTTCCATCAAGCCACGTTTCATTACCGGAGGGTAATTCTTCAATATCAAAATACCCCCCGATTTGGCTCTACCATCACATGCGATAGGCGGGTTCTTAAAATGGGGAACCCCTCTTGACCAAAGGTTTCCGGATCAAAAATGACCATCTGGATGATAATTTGGGCCCTAAAATATCCCAATAGAATGCTTTGATAGCCCAATGTTTCAATTTGTGTTACTTGTTGATTTCCAAGAATATCCCTGTTGATATGCCCCACAACATATCCTATATATATATATATACTCTATATATATATATATATATCCTATATCCTATATAGATATATATTGCTACAGTAAAATACCTCAGATTCTTATTGACTTCGCCAGCCATGGGCCCATGGGCCCATGGGCCCATGGGGATTGGATGGGCCATTTCCAGCCAGCTACTGCGATGGGATGGGCCAAAGCGCGAAGGCGGTTGTGCTTGGCCTGGCCAGGGCCGCCAGTGGCCTGCCTTGTTATCGCCAGTGTGTTCGGGCATGTCTTGCAATCCATCTCAATAATGCGAAAAAGTAACAAAATAATCCAAAATAGTTTTATTATATATATATAATTATGTACTATATTATATATATATATATGTACTATAATTATATATACTATAATTCCATCCTTACCTCCTCCAGTGCTACAGCATTCCACCGTACGCCTGCAATCTCTCCAAGGAGGGGAGGAAACCCAAAGGTCCTAAGACTTCCAACTGGTTGTTGTCCACCTGCAATCGGCAGAGCTTTAGCTCTCACTGGCTGAAGGTCAATCAGGAAGCAAAGTGCAGGAAAAACTAAAGGAAAATCCAAAGACCTTAGCAACGTCAGGAAGAAATTTGTCATGAAAGGCCATTGATGGATATTGATCCCCAATCTGGTTTCTTAATGGTTCTTATCTTTCTGCAACTGCATGAAAAGCTGCACCTGCCAATCTCCAACCATCATCCCATACGGCGGTTTTTTTTGCGGCGAGTTCTGCGAGGGTTCTACGGACCAAGAGGGGTTGGGGCAGCACCTCCATGGCATTTCTGGATTTTGCTGTGGTTTATTGGATCAGAAATCATGGCAACTCCGTTTTTGATGCACCTCCTGCGCTTTTGAAAAAACGCTTTAAAGGATTCAAAGGATTAACTAGAAATGGAAAACGCAAATCAATCAGGTCACTGGTCGTATCTCTCAAAGCCGGGTCGGTCCCTGATGGATGCTCTAAGAAACATGGCCGGACTCTAAAAAAAGTACTGCAGGTGTCAAGCCCTCTGGCCATCCTTCGCGCGTTCGAAGAAAAAAACACGGTGCTCCGTGCCAGGATTGGACGAAACGGATTGTGGGATCAGAGATTTTGACGGGCTCTGTGGGGACTTTGTCACCAAAAAAGACGAGGACTACCCAGAAAATGTGGGATATATGATATGGGTATGGGTCAAAATTAGGTACCCCAATAATTGGATGGTTAATACTAAACTAGACTAACATCTGTGGTCCCCTAGGTCTTCCATTTTGACCCACATCCATATATTAAGAAAGAAAAGATAGTTAAGCGACGGTGGTTTGGTATCAATTGCAAAGATATTGAACAACTAAACAACAAACATTGGGTATCATAGCTGTGCAACTGGCGGTATCCACAACCCTTGAGATAGCCCAACAACCTGGCATACATCCCTGCTACCCTTCAGGTGCAGGGCTCAAATTCAGGGTGAAAGGAGAGCTCTTTTGAACTCTCACAAATGAATAGAATACAAATTGAAGTGCATAACGAGCCCAAGCAGACATAGTGGACATGGCCAAACCCTTACAATAGAAAACTTCACCTTCAGCAAATCAACGACTATCGACAACCACCATCACAAGTCTTACTGTTTCCTTAATGACTGGTGCAGGTCACTTGTTCTCTTTCCAAAAAATGGCTATCCAGCATGATGAACGGGTTGACATCTGCGCACTTTGGCGGTACTCACTTTGTGTTCAAGATCAGTGGCGGCTAGGATTTAGCAAGTGATTCCCATCTGACATCCGCAGGCAGATTTGTCTTCGATGTGCTGTGCACAACATATGCAGTCGCATTTTCTCTAACAAGGTGAAGCTCTTGATAGCCTCTGGCAATTTGTTACAGCTTGCTATGGAAAATGGCCCATAGATCATCTATATTATCTATTAAATATATACAGTTCCTATTTTCTAAATGGTGATTTTCAATAGCTATGTTAGTTTACTGCAGGGCAACATCACTGGAAATCCTTTTCTGACCCGCACAATGATCAACCACCTGGGCGAGGACAGCATCACGGAACATGAGAACATGAGATGGGATAGAAAAAGCAACGAGCATGGCCTTTATAACTGGGTCGGTTGGAGAGAAATCTACAGGAAACCCATGATATTCCCAGCCAAATACAGGATATACAGGGATTTCCTGCAATTTTTCCTTGAAAGCCAAAGACGAACAATGGGGAGATAGTCAAAAAACATCGGAATGGCCAGGCGCCAACTTGGGCTATTCCCAATGAATGCCCGTATCACCATGATTCCTCCACTTGACTGACTTGACTGTTGAATGGACCAGTTCTCGCCACCCATTCACCCCATGCACTTCGGGGCTACCAAACCTCATCTTCCATGTTAAAACCTATAATTTATAGTACCACCTGAAGCGTTCCAAAATCTCATGATTAAAACACCAGTTTCCCCATGGAAACTAATTAGAATTGAAAATTCAGAGCTGTGAATATATCGTTAAATCGTAGTCAAGTTCCTTTTCTACCCTATTAATTGTTGGCTAAATCCCCAATTGCAAAATCACTCAAGTAACAGAACCAGCTAATATCAATATGGAATATGTCTCACAAAGTATCAATGGCGTATGTATTTAGTATGTTTAAAAAATATACATATTTTACATACGTGATATATGATCCCATTATCCCGTGAACGTTCCTTTGTTCCATACCTCCACTAAGCTATCCGCCATCAAATCAAATGGTTCGGATTGATTTCAGTCCCATACACCCTCCGATCGTGGCTTAAAATCTCCCATAAAAAAATGGTAAAAGGGGGATGCTAGGACATCCCAAGGGTTTATGTTGGTTGTTATGGTTTTTAGGTTTGTGTTCAATGTTTCTTCCTTATCTTTGATGTTTTATGTGGTCGGGGTTTTGGGACTATTTTGCCCCTAACTTTCACTGTTGATGTTTGGATTGAATGAGGGTAGGATTTGTTTAGGTTGTTGGGGTTTTGTGTTTGGGTTTGGGTGGGTGATTACTTCATAATATGTTTTGTTAAGATATTATGAATTAATTGTTTTATGTTTTCCACTTTCCTATTCCATCCCACCAGTGTTCAATTATCCTGACTTGACTTGTGATAGTTGGCTCGTCTGTATCATCTAAAATTAGTTCATCTATTGCTAATGCTAATAGAGTTTGATTTATTGCCATAGCATCCCATTTTCCATCACGGTTAAGTTCCTTACCACATTCAACGATAATTGTTTTGTTAGTGAGGTTTTCATACATGTTTTTTATAATGTCAAATCTCATAAGCGAAAAAATTATCATTCCATTTATTCCTTGGTCGTTTTTCAGCCTATCAATTACTTTAAACCACCACTATTCTCCTTCCTCATCATCTGGTGAAGGCATAGGATGACACTTTACAAAGTCTCTAATCTCTTCATCTTCTTTTAATGCTTGTCTATCACATTCGTGTTCATCTTCGCTTTCACTACCAAAGTCAGCATATATACCGACATTATCTCTATCTATAACCTGAATTTTTGTTTTACTCATTTTCTCTTATTATATATAGTTATTTTTTCTTTAAGTCTTTACCGGACTTGAGCCTTTAGCATCCCAGTCGTCTAGTATGCTATTCATATTGGATAATCATGTGCGACCTTATATTTTAAGATGGACGGTGTGTTTTCTATCACAACCCCTTCGTTCCCCGCCCAAAAAACTAACTTTTGTATCTATGTAAAACCAAGACAAGAGAAAATCCAATTTCCTCCAAACAAAAAACACATAACCTTTTTTTAATCCCCGAGGAGGTCAACACTCCGCTCCTCCGCACGTTTTCTGACAGGGTGAATGCAAGCGACTGGATGCATGTATATCATCATGGTGTAGGTAAATAGATGTATTTTTGTGTGAATTACTGTAAAATAGCTATAACATTGTATATGTGGTCTTTGTGTGAAACCCCCATCTCCACTTCAAACTTAAAAGTTCTATCTCAATCCTTCTCCACTTCTACCCTTCAGAGTTCTCGCAACACACCTTTTGGAAATCAAAGCCGATGATGACTTCATGACCTCAGATGGGCTTGTGGGATATTGAGTTGCGCTTTGAAAATGGGAGACCAAAAACATAAAATGAAGAGTTCTCGTTGTGTATGGTTGTGTTTGTCATCCTTGTCAAGTGATGGTTGTCTCAATGTATCGCTTCAAAAACTGTCCACAGCGAAGCCAAACACCCTTTTTCCATCCTACGAAGGTCTCTGAATGTGTTGATGCCCTGTTCATTTGGCAATGCAACACCGGCAAATCAAAAAGGGTGAACATGACATCAGTGTCTTCGGCTTTGTCAGGACACTTCTTATGCAACATTGACTTCAGAGCACCACACCGCTTTTTTTGCCCCAGTCAGAAAGTCATTCAGTGACGAGGTCAATCAAGCATTCGGCACGGTTGGTCAGAACGTCCCGCTGCTCCCGAAGGAAAAGTCAAGTTTCCATACGGCACTCGGGGAAAGTTGAAGTTTGGGAAAAATGAAGTTTCCCAGTGGGAAAGTTCTTGAAGTTCATGGGAAAATGGGGTGGGAAGCGCTCCACTCCAACCCTGTCCTCAAGGTGCTTAGTCAAAATCATCACCAAGCCAAGTTAGGAGTTGTTGCAAGCCGCCTAATATGTCTCTTGCTGCGTCTCCTGCCACTACTTGAGCTACTCGCGCATCCACAATGGGACTGTTGCAATTTGGAGCGAGAAGAATGCCAATTACTGATTTTACCGGCGATTCCGCATTCTGCACCGTGTGCTTCACTGCATTCACATTCTGGGCAATATTTGAAGCCTTTTCGTTGCAGGTTTCTGCCTTCGTAGCTCCAGTCACATCCAAGAGCACCTGCCAAGTTACAAAACATACAAACACATGCAAACAAAGACTGAAATGACGGGATACTGTGTGTTTGCAACACATTCAGCGTTCCAACTGAGCTCCGGACTAATTCATCTGCTTCGGTCTTGAACCAAATGTCGAAGCCTTTGTGCGTGCCAGCCGTGCCACCTTCTGAAAGCGCGTGATACATGACACCATCCTCTATGCAGCGGATACCATCAATGCAGGGGTCTCCCTTCTTTGTGAAGACTCTTGCGTTCTTCCCATCGACTTGTTGCAATCCGTCTCGTATGTCCTTGCATTGAAACTTATATTTGCGAGGCTTGCTCACAAATTTAAAGCCGTTCTGTTCCTTAGCCGCTTTGCAGGCAAGAGCCCACAAATAAGCTTGCTCTAAAAGCATACCGTCACACCAACTCCCAGATTCCATCAGAGACGAGCAGAATACTTCTTGGGCTTTGTCAAAGACTGACGATGCTTTATCCCTGGCATCTTGAACTGCCATCAACCTCTCCAGCGAAAGAGTCAGCTTCCGGTTGTCCAACGAGATCACTCCTGGATACCTTCTGTCCTCTGCCCGGGCATCTTTTATGCCCAACAACAAGTCCACTGCTCCTGAGACCTGTTCATCTAGATCTGGCAAAGCGACGCTAAAACTTCCAAGAGCTCCAATGAGCTTGCTCTCCAGGTTTCCCTCTCTGTCAAGCTGGTCCTGGATGTTTCTGAAAGTTCTGCGCAGGTCGCTCTTCTCATCCTGTGGAATGTGGAGCTGGTCAAGACCAATGTGCACAAGGAAAAGGCTTAGCTTGACTCGCAAAGTTGCGAGCAATCGTTCTTCCTTGCCACCCCAGCCTTCGGCAGGAAGTTTGATTTTCGGCAATCCTGCTGCAGTGGCAGGTGCAGCATCTGAAGCGTCCCTGGTCAGCAAGGGACTCACATCTACTAGCATCATGGCAATTGGAAAGCGGCAAACCTGCGACGAACCCTGTGCGGCTAAATCCGGTGGTTCGAGGTAGGTGGCAATCACCTGACACATCTGTGGAAGTGAGCCAGCCAAAAGCAGTGCTCCTCGCCTGAATTCAGGAGATGTGCTCATAGAGCGGTGCTCGTCGATGTGGAGGAGAAGGCGGTTGCTGGCGTTTCTTTGCAGGAACTTCTCCATCTCCTCCTGGAATTTAGCTTCTGTATCTGCAAGGTCTGGTATTTGTGAAGGGAGACTCCATGTTGAACTCCGAGAATAAGTTCCATTCATCTGCATCCTGAAGCAATGCAGCATGAAGTCAGCACCAGCCCGCTCCAGTTCATCCGTCTCCAAGCTACGCGGCGCTGGGCTGTGACCTCGTGCAAACATGAAACACATGAACGTCCCGACAGAAAGTGGACAAAGGAAAGCAAAAGGAAGCACACTGCCAATTAAAATGCAGGCTGGTTGCGATTCCGACCGTTATTGGCAAATGGCATGTAGAGGTAGTGGGTGAAACACTGCTTAGTCCCCAGTTCCACACTTCGACAGAATATCGGCAGGATGGCGGCAGACTTGCCACGCTTGGTTGGAGCCGAAAGGTAAGCCACTCGGTCTCTATCCTTGTTCGCATGTTCCAAGCGGCTGACTGCGACATCTAACTCTTTACCCCTACACAAATAGGGTTGTGAGTAGAGCTTGCTGACTCCATCTGTGCCTTCTCTCACTGGTAGGGATGCTTCATAACTCTCCCATGTCTCCAGCAGCGGGATGTTTGCCGTTTTCATATTGGTCTCAAAGGCATCGTTTGTCCTCTGAGCCAAGCAATCAGCGCCACCAGGTACTTCGTTCCACCAGTTTGACGGGCGACAGCGACCGGTGGTTTTGCCCGTACCAAACCCCCGTTTCCACGGGTCAAGACCAGCAAAGTCCTGCGATGAACAAATAGAGTTGCACGCAATCCAAAGCAGTAAGGCTCTCACAAGAAGGCATGACTGCCGACGCAATGGAACTTGACGACCCCCCATGGCACAGTCTGAACTTGAAACAGAAGTGCTACTTTGCTGCCGAACTTGAGCGCAGAGCCGGTTCCATGTCTTCTGTTTTTGATTTGCTCTTGCGCTGCTCGTTTCAACACTAGTTGTCTTGGCACAAATTCAGACTATCCGGGCCGCCCGACATTTGAAGCAAGAAGTCGAAGACCACAAAGCCGGTGTTGAGTAGAGAAAGCTCCAAGACAAACCATTTTCGAAAAAACACGACAGCAACAACAAATCTCCCCCTCATCTGAAACCAAACAATGAAGTGAAAGTTCGGGCAAAAAAGTCCCAAAATGCCCATAGGCAAAAAAAAATCAAAGGTAAAGATGAAACATTGAACAATAACAAGAAACCATAACAACCAACAATGAATGCTGGGATGTCCTAGCATCCCCCTTTTACCATTTTTTCCCATTTACTTTGATGAGTTTCCCAGCAAACTAAACCTCCATTTCCAGAGGATTTTTCATTCCCAGAGGCTACCCTCTGGTAAACTAACATAACTATGGAAAATCACCATTTTTAATGGGAAAACTCACTATTTCTATGGCCATTTTCAATAGCTATGTTAAATTCCCAGAGGATATATCCCATTAAATCCCATTAAATCCCATTAATCACCATTAAATCACCATTTTCCTATGGTTTTCCTAGAGGATTTTTGCCCACCTTCACTTGGACCAGGTCATCAGCTGTGAGATGCGCCGGGAACGGCGCTTGGGCCGTGCAGGCCTTGGACCAGGTCTTGTGAAAAGGAGCCCATGGGATGGTCCCAGAGTTGATATCCACTTCATATATTAATAGTGGTATATAGTGGATATATATATATATACATTACATTACATTACATTACTTTACATTACATTACATTACATTACATTACATAACATACATACATTACATTACATTACATTACATACATACATACATACATATATATATATATATTATATATATTATATTTTATTATATATATAGTGGATATAGTGATATCACTATTGATAGATTTATATGTATGTATAGTGATATTTATATCCACATCCTGATATCATATACATTTTTCTATTGGTCCTGGGGTACACCTGGGGTGCCCTGGCTGAAGACCCGCCAAACCACAGGCGATCGCGCTCTCGTTGGTGATCTGCCGAATCTCTTCGGAATCTGGGAGCGAGGTGCCAATGTCTTGCTGTCTGTCGGAATGCGTGGTAATTCACGGGAAAAAATGCTGGGATTGGGAAAGAATATGTAAGAATATGTAAGAATAATGAGAAGAATAGCTATAGTACTATGTAATAATGAGTCTAGATGTACGCCTAATGGCACGTAAATTGAAATATAAAAAATACCTGAGCAAAAGATTCACATTGGTGGGGGGCAAAATATTTGGATAGTAATGACCTGGCCTTAAATATCACATTGAGTTTGTCTTTTCAAATGGTGGATTGACGCCAAATCTATGACTCTATGACCATAGGTTGCCATGATTTTCTCACCCGCGCCCCAAGGCAAGTCGGATTGGGCACTACCTGAGCTTTTGCGGACTCCAACCCCAGGGTGCTATTAGAGCTGGCCACATAGCCGGTGGGTGTTGAAGAGAAAGCTCCTTAAGTCGGCAAATTTCGAAACTAATTACACTACTTCATAGTATTTTAACTAATTATCCATTTTTCTCAGGGACGTTTTTGTTGACCTAAAGCCAGAATCCAACCTTTCAAGTTCACACTTGGCTATGGCTCAAAATTGGGTACTCGATCAACGTCTTAGGTCTTGAACTATATTCACAATGCACATCTTTAAGCGTATGTGTATTTATGTGTATGCATATACATATATATATATATACAGTGTATATATATATATATATAGATATATACAGTGTGTAGGTGTATATATATATATATACACAGTATATATATATATATTATAGTTCAATCCTCTCCAACAAGCTTAGCTGCAACTTTTGACACATAATACAACACATCAATCCAGGGGCCACCGCTCCAGAGCTGTGTTCCAAGTGGCTCGGGGACGTGTTCATCAAGGAGACGAAGTTGAAGGCGAAACGCCTCAGAAATTCGAGCACCTGGATTTTGGGGGATGACTAACCCCCACCAGAAAAGGTGACCACCTATAGAGTAGATAGTTAATATCAATACATTGTGATATTAATTGATATTAATAACAAATGATTCCCATGTTAATACATGGCAGTGATTGATTTGGGACGGAATTCTTTTTTTAAACGTGCAACAGAAAACCGAAAAAAAAGCGGGGGCCACGCCTGCAAAGGATGTAGGAGCATTGGCTCAAGCGCATGACATCAGCAAAAGCCTTCGGCCTGGGCGGCTGGAGATGTCACCACTCTTGGACATTCGGAGGGAATCTCAATCCGGCTTCAAGTTGTACTACTAAATCCTTTATGATATGTGTATTATGTATCATATAATAATATATATATATACATTATTATTGGTGTATATATATATATTATCATTATTATATATATTATTTCATATGTATGTATATATATATATTATTATTATCATTATTATTATTACCAAGGCACGAGAGTAGCAGCAACAGAGTGGGCTGGGCGGACACCACACACCTCAGCACATGTTCCGCTGGGATCACACAACCAGCACCCTGTGGATTTCTCACCATAGCTATCGAGACAAATCAATAAACATGTACAAACTCCATATATATATATATATATAGTTATAGTTGTAGTCATAGTTATAGTTATAGTTATATAGGTATAGTATGGTATAGTATGGTATAGTTATAGTCATAGTTATAGTTTTAGTATGCTATAGTTTGTGATAGTTTGTGATAGTTATATTTGGGGGGGTGTCATCAGCCCAACTTTTTTTTGGATGCAGGATATTGGTCAGCGCCAGTTTTGCCTATGGCAGCCTCTAGCTAGATACTACAAAATGCTACAAGATGCTACAAGATGCTAAACATCAGACAGTGGGTCAAAATGGAAGACCTAGGGACCACAGATGGAAATGTCTAGTTTAGTATTAACATGTTAGTCTAGTTTAGTATTAACCATCCATAATTTTGAGGTACCTAATTTTGACCCATACCCACATCAGACAGTCAAGTTTTGGGTGAAGCTATGGCTGCAGGTCGAAAAATTCATGGTACCCCCGAAAGTCAAAAACCCCACTGAAAGGATCAACAACTTTCAAGGCTGATGAAAGGTCACGTGTTGCTATTTCGCCGCGACGGGCAAAATGCTTATAGATAGAACTAGCCTCCTGAAAAAAGCTGGTTTTTTTCACCACATCATCCACCACATCTCAACTTGCTGTTTCTGATCTTTGAAAGTTCTTCATAAACTCCCCCATAATTCTGAGGATTTTTTGAGGGTTGCACAGTTCCATCTTCCAACCCTCAAACATCTACAGCTCCGCTCGCCCTGTTGCGCCGTACACTCCGCAATGGCTCCACTGCGTCCAAAGGCATGGCTCGGCAAGCCACGTCCCCTCCTTCAGCTCCTGTGGGCATTGACGTTTTTAACTCATCTATTATAATTCAAATTATGGAATATTATGGATCGATTGTGGATCTATTATGGATTAACTAATATATATATATAATTCTATGTGATGGACTTTGATGTGGTCCTTCTGGCATTTCACTCATACAAGAATATGGTCACTGCAATTCTAAGCCTTTTCCGCTGCCGCGCCGCATGTGTTTTTGGCACCGCCCTTTTTAGTGGGGAGCGTACCCAGAAAGCGCGGCATCGAGCAGCCGCGGGCGGCATGAATCGAAGGAGGGCACATGGAAGCTGCATTTTTGTGGTCAAAATATATCAAAATGAGGTTTGAATTATGTCCCTATATATCCCTATATGTCCCTTGCCAGGAAACACTCAACAATTACATCCCAAATCATACCCTCTGGTAAACTAACATAGCTATTGAAAATGGCCATTTATAGTGAGTTTTCCCATTAAAAATTGTGATTTTCCATAGTTATGTAAACGTTTACCAGAGGGTAAATGGTCTTTAAATTCTCAACCATGGGGATTCATGGGGTCCGAATCTTTGAGATAACAGCGTTGTGGTTTTTTTCAACAGACAGTCATCGGCCGCCGCAATTGACTTCTCGAGACCGAGCCAAGGACATCCAGTTTTTCAGGCCCCTTCAAGGCGACTGGGCGGGTGAAACCCCAGGATTATCAGGATTCGCCATGCCAATAAAACCCTGGGTGAGCAGGGCATCAAGACTAGGTGAACATCTCAGAAAGCCTGATGAACCCTGGGAAACGAACATCAAATCCAAAATGGATCACGATGGATCACGACCACCGTCCGGTCATCTGCGATGCTGGGAACACTCTGGTAATTTAATATTGCTATGGAAAATAACCACTTTTAATAGGTAAATCAACTATCAATGGTCCGTTTTCCATAGCTATGTTAGTTTACCAGAGCATAAAATCGTCCATGATCTTGGCTGTGTGTTTTCCTTTGTCCCAGCACATTTGATCTGCTACACCCCGGCTGCGTGGTACCTTCGAAGTGCATCATTTTAGCCTAATTTCTTCCAGAAAAAGGGAAGGGCAAATGCATCCTGTCATTGATGTTCAACCTTTGTAGGAGTGTTTATGAACTCAGGGTTTGACGTCAACACCACATCTACTCAATTCTGTGGATTCAAAAGGCCTGCTGTAAATAGTCAGTGGTCTCAAGAAGTGGTGCGGCTTGCAATCCAACCCAGAAGGATTGGGGTCATTTTAAACCAATCATTCAAAGTCCACAATGGGATACACAATATGACAACATCCCTCATTTATCCTAATTTTCCAGATATGACTGGGACTTCAACTTCATACCCAGCTGGTGGTTTATGATTGGATTTACATCAAAAAAAATACCGCATTTGATCATAGAGATGTAATATTCTTTTGTTTCACCTGCAAAAAACAACACAACCTATTGAATTCCTCGTGATTGCCAATTGCTTTGGCCTTGGAAAGTAGCTAAGCAGCAGCATGTGCCTGAGTAAGGGGCATCTGCAAGGACAACACCTGGCTTTGTCTTTTAAGATCCACTGGTGAATCATCATAAAATGATGTGTTTGTCCATTTTAATGAGGAAAATCCCTGGAAATACGGTACCATATTCATTTTCCCCATATTTTCCCCATTACAATTGCCATGTTATGGAAGGTATATCCCCCGCAATGCGCGCAGGGCGCAGCTCAGAAATATTCAGAAATCCTCCAGTTGCCCGGGGACGCTTCCGAAGGGCGACTGCTCCAACCTGACATGAAGAAAACATGGCCACAGCAGCCTCTTCCCGGGTGTGGTCTTAGCAAATGGGTTATAGGGTTATATATACCCCCCAGTTGTATATGGAATATCTATGAATATCTCCTATATTCTCCCATGATATAGTGGGATTCTATGGCTTATCTATGGATTATAAAGATTTATAAACCAATTAAAAATATTAAAACCACTGACTACAGGGGTTTGACAAAGTCATGCCTAAGTCACTCCTTTCGCTTTCCCCGCTTGTGAACGCAACATCAAGAAGTCATGCCTAAGTCATGCCTTTGGGCCTTCCCCCATTCAGAACGCAAGCGTCAAAATAACCCTTTCCAAATCAGAACCTTTCACTTTCACCCTTTTTTCTCTTCCCTGTGCTTGCGATTCACTGTTTCTTCTTTGCCCACTTTCTTCCCCAAACAGGTTTATCTGTATGGGGTTCTCAATAAGAATTCTGTAAATAGATACTGGGTAGCTATGGCCCTCTCACACAGAAAGAGGCCAATGCAGTTTGTAAGTTCTTACTCCTTTGAAAAGGTTGCAGTTGTGGGTCGCATTATTTTGCTTCTGCCTCCGGGCTTGCATTCCTGGCATCCTCGACCGACTACGGTCTGGTTGCTCTGGGCCGCCTGGGTATACAATGTTATACACTTGTCTCCCACTTGTCTCCACTGGTGTCCCACTTGTCTCCTACTCACCTGCATGTCGCATGATGTGCCTGATGTGCCTCAACAGCACCCACCACTTGGGTTCCTTCCTGACTTCCTTCCTTCCTTCCTTCCTTCCTTCCTTGCTTCCTTGCTTCCTTGCTTCCTTGCTTCCTTGCTTCCTTGCTTCCTTGCTTCCTTCCTTCCTTCCTTTCCTTCCTTCCTTCCTTCCTGCCCCTTCCTTCCTTCCTTCCTTCTTCCTTCCTTTCTCGTTTGTTTTTTTTATCCTTGTTTGTTTTTTGAGCCCTATTTGTTTTTTTTGATCCCTATTTCTCCACCTGCCAGGTGAGGGTTGTTAGATTTTATCACAGTTGTTCTCCTCCTCCGCCTCCTCCTCCTCATCCTCCACCTCCTTCTCCTCCTCCTCCTTCTCCTCCAGCTTCTCCTCCACCACCTTTGCATCCACTTCCATGTCCACTTCCGCCTTGCCAACTCTTCGCCAACTTCCGCATGCAGTGGGCACTGCTGGACCTCAACTGCCGTCCGCCTTGCCAACTCTTCGCCAACTTCCGCATGCAGTGGGCACCGCTGGACCTCAACCTGGGACCTTCCGAGCTCAGTGAGCACCGCTGGACCTCAGCCTGGGACCTTCCGAGCTCAGTGAGCACCACTGGACCTCAACAGCCAGATAGAATGCCAGAAGATATGCCAAATAGAACGTCAGATAGCATGTCAGATAGAATGCCAGAAGATATGCCAGATAGAACGCCAGATAGAATGTCAGATAGAATGCCAGAAGATATGACAGATAAAATGCCAGAAGATATGCCAGATAGAATGAGTTCTGATATGCCAGATAGAATGCCACAAGGTATGCCAGATAAAGTGCCAGAATGTTTGCCAGATAGAATGCCAGAAGATTTGCCAGATAGGATGTCAGAAGGTATGCCAGAAGATATGCCAGATAGAATGCCACAAGGTATGCCAGATAAAGTGCCGGAATGTTTGCCAGGTAGAATGCCAGAAGATATGTCAGATAGAACGCCAGATCGAATGCCAAAAGATATGTCAGATAGAATGCCAGAAGATTTGCCAGTAACAAAACGTATAAATGTCATGGTGGGGATCACTCGAAGTAAAGTAATTGTTTTTTTCACCCCTCTCCCACCCAGCAGCACTGGACAGGCAGAGACAAGAAACAACGACCAAGCAAAGAGAGAGACCAACTGCAGCAAACATCCACCAGCAGCATCTGCCCAAAGAAGAGAGCAAGAGGAAGGCAAGAGCACCAACCAAAGATACCAAAGAGCAACCAAAGAAGGGCAGGGAAGGGGAAAGGACCAGGAAATCTAAGCCTGGAAAAACGAGATCAAAAACGAGATCAAAACGAGATGCAAACGAGATCCGAGCCCTGGCAGCAGCAAACTCCCGGAAAGTAAAATCGGAAGGTTGAATCACATGAAGGGGAAGCCTACAGGCAAAATATTGCGCACATTGGGGCATCGCGCATTGACGCAGCACAAGCAGGCAGAACCCAGCAGCAGCAGGCAGAACCCAGAAGCACAAGGCAGAACCCAGCAGCACAAGGCAGAACCCAGAAGCACAAGGCAGAACCCAGCAGCACAAGGCAGAACCCAGCAGCACAAGGCAGAACCCAGCAGCACAAGGCAGAACCCAGCAGCACAAGGCAGAACCCAGCAGCACAAGGCAGAACCCAGCAGCACAAGGCAGAACCAAGCAGCAGCAGCAGCAGCACAAGGCAGAACCCAGCAGCACAGGGCAGAACCCAGCAGCACAAGGCAGAACCCAGCAGCAGCAGCAGCAGCAGCACAAGGCAGAACCCAGCAGCACAAGGCAGAACCCAGCAGCACAAGGCAGAACCCAGCAGCACCCAGCAGCACAAGGCAGAACCCAGCAGCACAAGGCAGAACCCAGCAGCACAAGGCAGAATCCAGCAGCACAAGGCAGAACCCAGCAGCACAAGGCAGAACCCAGCAGCACAAGGCAGAACCCAGCAGCACAAGGCAGAACCCAGCAGCACCAGCAGCAGCAGCAGCAGCAGGCAGAACCTAGGAGCAGCAGGCAGAACCTAGGAGCAGCAGGCAGAACCTAGGAGCAGCAGGCAGAACCTAGGAGCAGCAGGCAGAACCTAGGAGCAGCAGGCAGAACCTAGGAGCAGCAGGCAGAACCTAGGAGCAGCAGGCAGAACCTAGGAGCAGCAGGCAGAACCTAGGAGCAGCAGGCAAAACCTAGGAGCAGCAGGCAAAACCTAGGAGCAGCAGGCAGAACCTAGGAGCAGCAGGCAGGCCCCAGAAGCACAAGGCAGAATCAAGCACAAGCAGGCAGGACCCGCCACAAGCGGGCAAAACCAGCACAAGCGTGCAGAACCCAGAACCCAGCAGCAGCAGGCAGCAGTAGGCAGCAGCAGCCATCAGCAGGCAGAACACAACAACAGCAGGCAGAACCCAGCAGCAGCACGCAGAACCCAGCGCAAGCGGGCAGAACCGAGCACAAGCAGGCAGATTCCAGCAGGCACAGATTCAGCAGGGGACGGAACCATACAGAACCTAAATATGATAAGTTTCAATGGGCGCGCCTCTCACCGAACTATTGACAATGGCACCACCGTAAAGATTGCAATCAATACCATACAGGGTTAAGTAGAATCATGTCAACAATACACTGCCCACAGCGATG
Organism: Cladocopium goreaui; assembly: GCA_947184155.2. NCBI lineage: Eukaryota > Dinophyceae > Suessiales > Symbiodiniaceae > Cladocopium > Cladocopium goreaui. Next base: position 1,210,864 of record CAMXCT020004557.1, on the reverse strand, counting down.
AAACAGTATTCAAATCAATAACAGCCAGTCAAATAAAGAAAAGAACTATCAAAATCTAAACGAAACACTGCGCGCACGCAGGTGTGATACGACTTCAGGTCACTTGGAATGACGTAAGCCTAGTGGTAGTAGTTCAGAAGCAATCCAGCAGCAGTTTGGCAGTAGCCAGCGGCAGCAACTGAGCAACAGCCAGCAATTGAGCAGCAGTTTAACAGTAGTTGCTAAATACAGTTGAACGTACAGAAGTCACTGATAAGAAAGCAGCTGCAACAAAAAAAGTTTCCCCCCAACTGAACGCAACAAAAACTACATATACCCAAAGCATAACTAGATACCTAAACCCAAGCTAAACGCAAGGAAAAAAAGAAAAACACCTAAAAACATGGTTGCGCTGTGATCACCAGAGTTTGCTTGCGTTTTCCAAAAAGGCACGACTTCCAGGGAAAGCTTCGACGCAACTAAATCTAGAGATTTCTTAAAAAAAGGAACGACTTTGTCGCTTGCCTGTAAGTGAGATGCACTTAGTAAGATCCGTAGATCTCCATCCCAGGTGACCCCACCTCTGCGAAGGTACCCGGGGAGGCGGTGGTGAGTGGTTGGTCGGACTGAGCACCGGCGACAAAGTCGTCGAGTTCGAGGGGGTCACGTTTCCCATGGCCCTGGCGGCTTCCCGCGCGGCCATCAGCCTGGCCAAGCCATGGGCCACGTTTTAGCAGGGCTGGTGGGTTGGGGAGTAAACCAACCTACCGGGGGGTTCCATCAATGGGGGGATACCTCAAGGTTTTTGGTGGAAAATCCATGAAAATTTTGGGGGTACCCCCATTTTAGGACATCTCCATATGGTAAATTTGAAAAAAACATGTTTTGGGTGAAAATCCCATGACTGTCTTCAACCAAGGCAATGATCAAATGTCTGTCAACACGTGTTTTTTTTAATGAGGATACACCAAAACAGCAATTTTGATGTAAAACATGATGATAAATCGTGCCAAATCTAGGAATTTCCTAACATGTTCAAACCCATACAGGATGGTTAGTGGTGAATATGCCATCTGGTTACCTGGTTCCCCTGTGGGTCAAGGCTACCAAGTCACTTCTTCGCATGCTGTGCGTGCTGGAGAATTCCTCTACGCGCGGCCAAGCGAACCGTGAACTTCCGCACAATCTGCCCCAGCTGGGGACAACGGATCCGCCTTCTCTCGATGACCTGTCACCAGTCACCAGCTGTCCCGTGACGATCATCTTGTGTTCACCCCTGAAATTTTTGCGATGTCCTCCATTGTTCCATTGAAATCCTCGATACAAACTAAAATGTCCATCTCATTTTGGCAGGTCGTAAGTCTTAGCGGCTACCCTCCGGTAAATCAAGCGTGACAAGTGGAAATCCACGATTAGAATGGATGTTTTAGTGGGAAAATCCTCCATAGATGGTGGATATGGTGGGTTTTTCAGCCACATGTCACAATTTAGCGGGAAATGACCCCAAGAAAAATCACCAGTTGGCGCAGTCCGCAGTCCCACCTTCATGAAGTTGGCGCGGGTTAAGCACAAGACTTCCAAGTAGGTCAGAGCGAAGCCCCTCACCGGGTGGATCAAATTGACATCCGACAGCACAAAATCCTCCCCCCACACGGCTCCACCGCTGATGACCCGCGAGTTCAAGGCCACCAAACCCTTGGACAAAATGTAGAGCACATGAACGTTCTCAAAGCCTCAAGGGACATCATTCAGATAGGGTCCATTTGGGTTGTCATGTCATTGGATGTCTTGGTGAAACAAAAACGAAAAACACCAAACATATCGTCAATGGATTGGTTTAAGGGAAACATTTTACAGGAAAACCCTATTAATTTCATGGGAAAATGTATGGGTTCCGGCTTGAGATGGTCCCCAAAAAAACCATCCATTGATATTGAAAAAGGATTCAAGGGATACGAGATCAACTAGCTGGATTTGGCGATGGGATATCTCCCAACAAAGGTTTTCATTGAAAAGAAAAGGGACCAGCCAGTGATCCAGAAATTTTCTGAATCAAAACAGAAAATGGGATCAGATATGATCAGATGTTCTGCGAAACTGGCGAAACGAAATTTAAAATGACAAGTTCCTCTGCGGCTTCCGGTTTCGGCTCAAGACATTTTGATGCTTCATCTTTCTGGATTCACATCCCCATCCGAAATACGTGCTATCTAATCTGCCAAAATATGTTACCTGGCAAAAAAAAACAAGGCTGAGCCAAAAAACGCAACTCTTTCTGGCTCAACATTCACCTCTTCACCATTCACCCAACCATCACATCCCGGTTGCCCGGTTGCTATATATCCAGTAAATGTTCCCATGGTATCCCACAATGTTGCTGATATATTCACCCTATATTGTTGAGTATAAATTCCCATTGTATCCCCATCAAAATCACATCAAAACACATCAAAACCATGATATTGTTTCACCACATCCCGATGGATATGCCATTCACGTTCCACCATTTTCCGTTCGATCTTCCCACATCCAGCAGTTTCCACCACTCAAAAAGCCAGCATTTTTCCAGCGTTTTGCCCGTTTTGCTTCACCGAAAAATCTCCCAAGATCCCACCAAGGCACGTTCCCCCTGGGCGAAGGCCCCACAGTCCAGCTCGCGACTCACATCCGCGATGCACATCCGAAAGGCGTCCACGTCCATGCCTTTGGCCTCGGTTTCCTCGATGAGCTCCATGAATTGGGTGAAAAAGGTCACCTCCAGAATTTTCGGCGGATTTCTGAAGGGGATTTCTTGGTCAAATGTCCTGGGATGACATGATGACCATTGGGAAATATCATGGCTTTTATATCATGGGAATGTCATGGGATGACCATGGGATGACCATCACCAATGATTGGTAAATCACCCATCTAATGGGGATTGAACTTTGTGCATTAGTGGGAATATTAGTGGGAATATCATTGCTTTATATGGCTTTATATCATGAGATATGGCCGTTTTAGCATCTTCCCAAGATGAGTACGGGTCTTTTCTTTGTGCCAAACGCCTAGAAACAATCACCATAGTTTATAGGGATGAACACACTTTCCGCGGCTTGAATCCCAAATGAGCAGTGGAACTGGATGGAACTGGCAACCTTAGCAGTGAAACTCCCAACTCGAATGGTTGGTTCATGGAGTCCCAGTTCATGGATTATGAGAATCGCCAAAATAGTGTGTAGGAAAAAAGCCCCGAACGAATCATCAACCCCCTGGGCTCTGTGGGAACTGTGGAGTGCGGCTAGCGGGTCTGGCTGATGAACCATCATCCCCTTGAAAGAAAAAATGGGGGTTCATCTGCAAAAATGGTGACACTTGTGGCAAAATTGGTGCTGATTGGGAGCTTTACGTGATTTTACTTCAAATTTGGATTAATGAACCAACGAAAACAAGAAGGTCGGATTTGCTGATCCAGAGTTTGGAGATCACTGACGGAGTGGATAAATGAACATCCCAACATCAACTGGGGTCATTTGGCTTGTTCCCACCTTTTCCAGACAAGAAAAGCAGGTCCCTTTGCGAAAAACATGTCATGGTCAGGGACTGGTACCATTTACCATCATTTATCCATCGTAACAAACCAGCCAGTTGGAATGGTCGACCTAAAAGGGTGGATTTCACAAGGATTTGACTAGCAAATTTGGAGCTGTCAACGAGCCAAATGATGGGAATCGTACTAAGTTACGAACGAACCTAGCCATCCACCAACATTGCATGCAAAAAAGGCATACGTACCAATTAAGGGATCCACCACAGCAGGTTTCCACCCCAATGGAACCCTGGTGAAGGATGAGACTCATGTTTCTGACTGCGAGAGCTGACTATCCTGGCTCCCCAGTGTTTTTTCAATCCTGGAATGCAAAAAAAAACAAGTGAAACCACAATGTTCAATCCTTACTTTCTGTAATGGTTCAATCCCTACTTAATGGTGGCTAGAACCTGTACTATTGGTGGATAAACATCCCACTTTGATCATTGACACCAGAACATGACCACAATCTGCTTGGATGACGGATCCCCGTCGCTGCCAGGCTACTCTTCTCAACCACGCCAAGTTCAGGGCAATACACACCTGACCCCAAAACCCTGTCGTAGGGTCTGGAAAACCCTATGATACCCTGTTGGGTTTCTCATGATAGATTGGTTCTAGTTCTAGAAATAAGATGATATAAGGCAGGGTAGGAAGGGTGTAACCAAAGTTGTTTCATCCAAATCCTGACAGCATACAGAGCTGAGAAAGTGGGCCTGGATGACGCATTCTGTAACAGGACCACAACATGCATCTAGGATGGCTCAAGAATAATGGAACTTCCCACCATCTTGGACACGGTTCCAAAAAATGATAACTACAATGATGACGATAGCAACTCAACCATTTTTAATCCATTGTCACATCCATTATTATCAACATTCATCATTTTTAGCCATTATTAACCATTTATCTAATGGTTATTAAGCATTTAATCATTAGCACTACTATCCGTCATTATCACCATTAATCACCATTAATTGTTAACCGTAATAATGGTTATATAATCACTATTATATAATCACTCTTAATCATGGTGATTAACAACTCTTCGCCATCTAACCACCACTCTTCGCCATCGAATAACCATTATTAACCACTATTACCATCTGGTTATGACTAACACTTCGCTATGGAAAATCATGGCACCCATGTTTTTTTTTGCTAGCTAAACCATCTATTTCGATTAGGGCCATGGCTATTTTCCATGGCTATGTTAGTCACAACTAGAGGGTATATCCCATTAATATCCAATTGAATCACAATAAAATCCCATCAATTTCCCATTAAATCCCATTAATTTCCCATTAAATCCCATTAATTTCCCATTAAATCCCATTAATTTCCCATTAAATCCCATTAATTTCCCATTAAATCCCATTAATTTCCCATTAAATCCCATTAATTTCCCATTAAGTCCCATTAATTTCCCATTAATTTCCCATTAAAATCCCATTAATTTCCCATTAAAATCCCATTAATTTCCCATTAAATCCCATTAATTTCCCATTAAATCCCATTAATTTCCCATTAAATCCCATTAATTTCCCATTAATTTCCCATTAATTTCCCATTAAATCCCATTAATTTCCCATTAAATCCCATTAATTTCCGACTTGAGAGGGGGGGGACGAAAGGTGGGGGGGGGGCAAAAGAGACTAGCATTACATGGAAAGGCGGCACAGGGCGCCGCGATTTTTTTGCTGTCTGTGAAGCGTCAAGTCAGATGGCATCAGTGGCTGCACGCTAGGGATGTGAAATGCCTGTCGCAGCTGCCGCATGAAGTGGGTGCCAGATGTTTTGATTGGATGTCTGCGTTTCAAATAGTATTGTTCTTATTGAAAATCTTCGCGGGTTTGGCTATCAACAGTAGCTTCGATCGGTTTTAGCACGATGCTCTTTACTACAGAGTTGTCATTGCAGGCATTATTGAGTGGAAGGGGCATATGTATTCCCCATCTTATTTAGTGGGAATATCTTTATGGCAAGTTAACCAAGAAAAATGGATCTGACAGAGAGTATCTTAGTCTCAAACCTGCTAAGTGGTGGTATTCTGACTTCGACTCATATTTACCTTTGTACACGGCAAAATGCGGTGAAAGATTGAAGCCTTTGTAGCTCAGTGGCCTCCACTCTTTACTGCAAGAGTGCCCATTTAGAAACCATGAATGAATTCCCAAAGAGATACATCTCGATGCCATGTTCTTTGCTACACGTGCCTATTGAACTACAGAAACGTTTTTGGTCACCCCTCAGATCATGCAATGGGGATAGCTATTGGACATGTTCTTTATCTTGGATATCTTGGATATTTTATGGGATAATTATGTGTAGTATGAGATATGTTATAGTTCACACAACTTACAACGTGATTTTTTGTTTCCTGGCGTTCAGGCATCATCACTCGAAAAACTGATCTGGGGAGCGTCATCAGATCTGAAAATGACGTCCCAGGCAATGGGACTAAAATATGCTGGAAAAATGGGTTTGATAGGTATAGATTGATCCCAGGATAAGTCGGGATGATGACATTTCCAGCTCTGACCATCGCCAGGGAGCAGTCACGGTGGGGCCACCCCGGCGAAGTCTTGGCTGATGCCAGCAAAGTAGTCCTCATTGCGCTTGGGCCAATGGTTGCTTCCAATTTTCTCGGTGCAAAGAAAGATATTTTGTGTGTGTGTGTCTTACATGTACACATTTAATGATACGTAAAATGTGTGTGTGCAAGATATATATATATATACATATATCATATGATTAGATTTAGAAATAGAATTATATATGTATGTATGTATGTAATTATGTATGTAATTATGTATGTATGTGATCGGGAACACTGCTTAATGCTGGGATCACTCCGCGCGCGCGCGCGTGGATGTGCGGAAGGGCAATTTGTTCTGATTGCTTCCTGTTGCTAGTCATATCAGCAGCTAAAATACGAAGACGCGTACCGCATGGCCACGCAGCACAGCCCGCACGACCATGCAAGCAGGGCACCGCAGTGGACTGCACTTGAACCGTGGTTATGCAAAGGAAGTGCAGACCCATGACGTATCTGCACAACAGCATATGCCTTTTCTTCTCCTCTGACCCCAGGTCTTTCCGAGAACATCCTATACAAACAAAACGTTCTTCTGATCTTTGCGTCCTGCTGTGGCGCAAATATTGGCATCTACAGATGAAGCAAAGACCAGCTGCCCACCAGAAGTTGCATCTAATCGTTGTGTGACCAGCCAGCATAACTTCTGCTCGCAACTCGAAACTACAGCAACGAACAGCATGGCGCAAAGCAGCTCCGTCTCTCTCCAACGTCGACATCCTATACCCTGTCTTCTGACTCAACTTTCACAAACTAGCACTGATCAGAAAAAAGCATGGAGCAAAGCACTGTTCTCTCTGGCTCTCTCTTTTTCTCAGTATGTCAGCTTTCAGGCAGAGAGAGTAATAGTGATCAGCGAAAGACATGGAGCAAAGCATTCCTCTCTCTCTCTCTTTCTCTCTCTCTCTCTCTCTCTCTCTTCTCTCTCTTTCCGTCAACTTTCAGGCCAATGTCCTCTCTCTCTCTTTCTCTCTCCTTCTTGTCCTCTAACTGGCTGGCCCATCTATCTCTCCATTCCCAGAAAACCGGATGTCAACTTTCATTCCAATGTCCTTCTTCTCCAATCGCCTCTCACTAGCTGGCCCATCTATCGGTCCATTACCTGAACCCGAAAAACCGGACCTAGGGGGAAGCGATACCCACCGTCACTGTTTTGCCACCTGGTACATTACCCTGCAAAATCATACTAGTGGCCGGCCGTTTTTACCACCTATTTTCCCGATTTTCGGCCACTTTGGCCGCTACCCCCCCCAGACTTCCTATTCTCACTTCGTTTGCAAATAGCAACTAGCCAGCTTCCCGGCTGGCTTTCGTAATTATATATTAATAATGTATGTATGTATATATATATATATAGTAATATATAGATCATATGTGTTTTTCCATATCATTATATAATCATAGATTTTATAAATCATCGTTCCATTGGAAATGTCGTGGATCATTCCTCATGGCTTCGCTGCCAGCGGCGACTCCGCGCCTAGTAAAGCTGGCATGGTAGCATAGTAAGCCGTGGGTCTCATAGCAATCCGTCTGCACGCGCAGATCCACGTAGGCCTCCAAGATCACTTCGCTGTGAAAATCTCTGGGGAAATTTTATACGAACTAAGAACCCAATGTGTGTTGGTTGAACAACATTGGATAGCATAGTTATGCCCAGGTACTACCTGTTAATAATAGATAATCGACCAAATAAGTCTCACCCATTACTAGATGTATACTAGATGCTTCAATTGGGATACTTAAATAACTAATTAGCTGTTTCTTACTTCCGTTAAGATAAATAAGAGTTGTTGTTTTTGACTCGGGTAGCTGGGGCAGTACTGGGTTTTATAGCAGGGGCAATGCTGGGGAGAAACAATTATTTTCTTGGGTTTATAACTTGCATAGACCCTGCCCGTGGTTCAACAACTGATTGGAGAACTAGGCTGAATGGGGCTGTAAATACGGATAGCGGGATATCACCCCTGGTTGAAATGATGGTCTAGACAACTCTAGTTGAGGTATATATACATTCATAGTATATACCCTCTGGTAAACTAAAATGTATACATATATATATATATAACTATGGAAAAATCACCTGTCTTGATAGGTCGATGAGTTTGAATAGGAAAACCACTGCACTAAATGGGTCAATGCAGTCGATGTCCACAGCAAACTATTATGAATCAAAGTTACCATCTAGTTATTTAACATAGCCATGGAAAACTTTCATAAATGGATGTTTTAATGGGAAAATCATCTATAAATGGGCTATTTTCCATGGCTATGTAACAAATAACTAGAGGGTACCATATAGGGTCACTAGGTTTCGTGCTCAGATCTGCCTCGCCAATGGAATTGATCATCTCCGCTTCCTTCACCAGCAGCCTGAGACGAACGCCGTCGCAAGAAGCGACACCGAACAACACGGCACGACGTGGGTGGAGGATTTTATCTCAACTCACTTGGGTACAGAGAGCCGATACATACCAATATAGCATAAGTATAGCAGAAGTATCTAACTTATATGTACTTATCTAACTGTAAACATCTTGAAAGTCGCGCACCCAACGGTGCCGCGTCGCAGTGTGTTTTACCATGAGCTCGGCACCGCTGGGCACCTCCCTTTTGCACACAGGCTTCCAGACCTGTTGGTGAGACGATCAACTGTATCCATCGATAGATTTTGGGTGTTGCCAGCCATGCTGTTTGCCAGGTCCTGGCAACAGCCATCTTGACCAGAAACTGTTGAGTTGTTAGCAATGCATACCAACCCCAAAGAAGAGAGACAATGATAGACAGCTTAAAAGACTATCTAGTAGAGTAGACAGATGTAAATTGATATAAAATTGAACTTGGTCTGAATGTGGGGTTGCCCACTGGCTATAACCCATATTAATCCCGGCGATATCCCCGCGCTTACTGGGCATCCAAACGAGTAAAGACTTGCAGTTCACTAAGCATTAGCACCTAGGCTGACGATTCCAAACGGCCGAAAAGCGACGATTCCAGGGCTCAACTATGAGCTTTAAACATCTTTAAACCTAATGTTTAACTATCAAACGTAAGGGTATAGACTTGGGAATCTCATGATGATTCACTATAATAATTCATAACCATGTTTAACTATCAAACGTAAGGGATCGGAAAGGGATATACTTGGATATACTTGGATATAGTTGGATAATCTCATAATTCACGATCATTGACGTCGCAGCAATGTCGTTACATCGTTATCCAGAGGTCCTGCGCCCGCCGTCTTGGAGTTGCTTGATGTTTCCAATGAGAAATTTACTCTGGCAATCCATGATTTCTATTGATTTCCTTAATAGACATATATAAAATTGTATAAACATGGTGATTTTCTATGGCTATCTATGCCCTATGCTATCTTAGAAGGCAACACGCCCACATCCAGTCGTTACCACCTCGGGAAGTCGACCCGAAGAAAAGCTACATGTTTTGGCACGTTTTACCACCCATGGGATCTATCACCATGTACCGTCTGGTAAACATACAAGAAAGTGTGGAAAATCACCATTTTCAATGGGAAAACTCACTAGTTCTATGGCCATTTTCAATAGCTACGTTAAATTACCTGAGGGTATTGACATTTGCCTTTGGGGATTTCCAAAAACTTGGATTTTCCGATTTTTTTCGAAAACAAATCCATCAACAAATCGCCTAGGTGACAGTCAAGGCTCCTGGACTTTCTTGCTGGCTGGCATCTTTTTGCTGCAAACTGCTGCGAGGCATTATGTACCACCGGAGACATTTTGGTAACCCAGAGTGGTCTCCATTCTGGGGGTCTGGCACCTGGGGTGCTTACGACCAGCATGTGTACAGCACGGAATCTGGAAAGGCAGCATTGCAATGGTCTCGGGAAAAGTCTGCTTGCGAACCGCTGCTACCTCATGTTGGAGGCTTACACCACTTTCATCAGAACCTCGGGAAGATAAATCATTCAATGCTATGATTTCTGCTGAAAAGGCTACTCCAATGGCACTACCGACCTCCACTCGGCATAGGTGTTGCGCGAATGCTGTGGTGGGGCTGACCTTGCCATAGCCACGCAAACCTCTGCAGCTGGAATGGGGCCGGTACCGTTTCTTGTGTCGATGTGCCTCGGTTGTATGGGCAGGATCAATAGCTGTGGTGCCTGAAACTCTTCTGTGCCTTTGCAGCAGGAATATGGCATCGATGGCATCATCTGACATCAGTCTGGCGTAATCAGTTTCACACTCATGTGGACTAAGGCCCAAGTGCATACCCATGGCCATGTACCTAGTGGAGGCGCATGATTGTTCTCCACATGGTGGAATGGCAACGCGGAAATACGAGCCATGTTGGACATTTTTGGGAGTGTGATCATGAAGACTCCACAATACATGATTTACCCACACCAGGCATGGGAGGTCAGTGTGGTCACAATACCTGGTGAGTTCAAGGTTCTCGAGAAACTGACGGGAAGTGAGTCTGTTAGGAAAATATCGGGGATATCTGCTTCGGTCAACCTCCCAGCTGGGGGGAACTGGATGGTACTCTATGTCAAGGAGAGTGAGTTGCAGCTTGGATCCATCCGGCAGCTCATCATGACGCTGGACGAGTGTGGCTTGGAGTCCTTGATCAACCAGGTCCTGCGGAGGCTGGGGCACAGCATAGTTGGCATAAACTTGGTGCACGGGCCATTGATACGCCCTTGCGATCTGCTGTATCCGCAAATTGGGATTAACTGCATTCAACTGCAAAACCCTGGACGGCTGAGAGATGGTAAAAATCATCGTGGCATGCCAAGCGCTTTCCGAAGTTGACGAGCCAGACTCTGAATCAGAAAATTCTGCTTCCTCCTCAATTTCTGCTTGATGGGCTACTTGTGGCAACATGGATGCAGATGGATTGGATATGGTGGCCGGTACATGAACCCCGTACGACATGAATGAACAGCTATCATCCTCACTGACTGGGTGAATAGGCCTATGTCTTTCCATGTCATCTTGTTTGGCACGGGTGGATTGGCCTGGTACTCCTCCTTGACCAAAGTGATGTCGGCATCCCGATGCTAGTGCGCAAGACGCAGCAATTGTCCCCAACATCAGACGCAACATCTGATGAACAAGATGCAGCAATTGTTTTCCTGCAGCAATTGTATCCCTGGAAGATCAGGACCAAGTCAAACTAAAAACCAGCAATTGTATCCCGTTATAGATCGATGGCTACCTTGATCGATAAACGATAAACTGATAGATAGATAGATAGATAGATAGATAGATCAATAGGTAGATAGATAGATAGATAGATCCAAGGATAGATAGATAAATACATACATAGATGGACAACTAGATAGATAGATACATCGATAGATAGATGGATAAGGAGGTAAGTACATAGTCAGAGAAAAAGAAAGAAAAAAATGCGGACCAGGGGGGAATCGAATGGGGGGGGGCGGGGCCCCCCCCTTAAGTGGAGATTCAATACTCTCGGCTTTCAATTTCCGGGAAAGGAGCAGCCACCTCCCCCAGTACTAAACTAGTACTAAAGTACATAGAACTCAGGTAGCCTAGGCTACCTTTCGTGATTAAATCCCATTAATTTCCCATTAAATCCCATTAATTTCCCATTAAATCCCATTAATTTCCCATTAATTGCCCATTAATTTCCCATTAATTGCCCATTAATTTCCCATTAAATGCCCATTAATTTCCCATTAAATCCCATTAATTTCCCATTAAATCCCATTAATTTCCCATTAAATCCCATTAATTTCCCATTAAATCCCATTAATTTCCCATTAAATCCCATTAATTTCCCATTAAATCCCATTAATTTCCCATTAAATCCCATTAATTTCCCATTAATTGCCCATTAATTTCCCATTAAATCCCATTAATTTCCCATTAAATCCCATTAATTTCCCATTAAATCCCATTAATTTCCCATTAATTGCCCATTAATTTCCCATTAATTGCCCTATGTTAGTCATATCGGATCATCCACCATTCTCCAGCCGCAGTGGCCTCGGACTGCAGCTGCGGACTCATGGACTCCCGCAGGCGTTGCCGCGTGACGTGCATCGCTTGGTGCCGGTTCTGCAGGAAGAAGCTGCGCAGCCGGCAGCGGAGCTCCTGCCACTGAAAGATGGGGAAAAGGTGGAAAGATGTGGAAAGTCTCGGATTTACCCAGGTCAAATATGGTGAAATGGCGATTTTTGTGAATTGATATGTGGGCGTTCGATCCAAAATGTGGATTTGATGTGCACTTCTCTGGATGAATCAAGGATTCGGGATAGCCGCAATAAAAGGGAGGTCTACCTCAGAATAGCCATTTTAATTGTGGAAAAAGATGTTTAAACACTGGATGGCACAGGGTACCGAATTTTCACACAGAGACTTATTTGGGGAGATATGGACGATTTCTTTTCATGGGGAGTATGAGCGCCCGGCGGGGATGCAGGACAACCCTACCATTGGTGCCAGTTACTTCCGACGTGCAACCACTGATTACTGCGGTGCAATCTTTAAACTGCGGAGGGTACTGCAGATGGGCGCAATCTGAAAAGCCAATCAATTCTACCAATGATCACCATCTGGTTATTAAACATAGCCATGGAAGCCATGGCCCATAGAAATAGATGGTTTACCTATTAAAAATGGGTGGATCTTTCCATGGCTATGTTAGTCATAACCAGAGGGTACTATTCAGTGATATTCAATCATATTCAATCCGTTAGCTCCAAGTTTGACACCCTTCATGTTCTTCATGTTGGCATGGCGTAAGCCATCAGTTGGTGCCCAGGTACGTATGGCAGACCCTGCTCCCACATCATGGTATTCAGGTCCGTCATCTTCTTGCGGAAGGCCTCAAGGGATACACAAAGTCTGGCATTTGAAGAAGACAACACCCGGGTGAGGAAGTACTGCAAATAAAGAATGCATCAGACCTTAATGCCTGACTTTCAGTGATTAATGGTGATGAATGGTGACTAATGGTGACTGACCCTCAGTAGATGCTCCTCCCAGTCGGAAACAGACAAAATTGTAGGGATTTCCAACTGCCACATTTGATGACCGGAGGGTATATCCATTCATCTCCCAGTCGTCACTGTCAACCCATTATAATCCCATTGATCATTCTTAATCATGATTACTGGCAGGGGGAAATCCATTCATCCTACTATTCACCTATCATTCTCCCATCATTATCCCATCATTCTCCCATGAATGTCTCGTTGATTTTCCCCATGGAAAAACCCATCGAAAACGACCGCTGCATCACACGCCCCGCCCTGTTCGCCGTCGCCTGCGTTTCTTCGTTCATGTCGCTGACGATGGCGCACACCTCACCCAGGACATAGGCCCAGCAGAGTCCAGCCGTCAGAATGATCATGGTGCACCTGGGCAGCTGGCCAGCGCGGCAGGGGTCATTGGGATTCACTGCATGATGAATTTGAGTGGGATTCACATAAAAAGGCCCGATGGTTTAATATAATATAAATATATATATATCCCCAAAATGATCCCAAAATGCGGAAAAAAAAATTGCACATTCAAAATCCCAAAATCGATATGGGTGGGATTGAAGACATCCACAAATGGGAGGTTGTTCATGGCATGGGGTTGTGATTGATCAAGGGTGGTCATTGTGCATCCTGAAAATAATCATGATGGCAACTATAGCGATTATGCTGCTTGGACAATGACAATGACTAAAATATCAATTTAATGAGCATTGAACCTGATATAAGAGTAGTATCGAGTAGTAGCAAACCGACCAGCTGTGGCTAAGCATGGCTTTCTAGCAAGTCATACATGGCATATCAACAGAAATGAACAAAAACGTGAACACGTTGCCTCGACTGAATCTCAATCGTTTTTTGGAGATGTCCCAAAATAGGAGTACCGAAATCAATCAAATCATCCATTTATAGATGGATTTTCCATGATAAACCAGCTATTGGGTTACCCGCCATTCAAGGAACCCCCGAAGATCTTTTCCCATGGCCCAATCATCGTGAAAATCATCCCTTGGCCCATGCCATGGCACACCACCCGCTCGATGATGTTGCGGGGGAAAATGTCGCCATAGCCTACGGAGGTCATCGTATAGCTGCAGAAGTAGAAGGCTGTGAGGTACATCCGAAAGGGCTCACTTCGGGTGTCCTCAGGAAGTGAATTGCCCATGATCAATTAACATATCTATGGGAGCACTAACATATGCAATATATATATATATGTATATATACATATATATATATACATATACATATATACATATATATATATATACATATATATATATACATACATATATATATACATACATATACATATACATATATATTTATATACTGTATACATGGTGTATCGTATATCCACCATCCGGAGCGTGCTAGGAAATAAGAGCTGTGTTCGTTTCAACCCCATCATCAACCCACCAGTGCAGGTTTCACCAGGGGCCACCTCGCCCAAAGAAAGTACATGACAAGTTGCAGTTAGATCATCATATTTACACTTCTGATATTGTATATCTATATAGTTATATGCATGATATAGACATCCTTCTTTGACATTATTCATAAATAATATTTATATATATATATACATGATATATAAGTAAGTTTAATTAATCTAATGTATATATATATATGTTGGATATCCAAACCTTCATCATCATATTATGTGTATATATATATATATCGCCGAGGATCAATCCCAAGGGTGGCATCGGAATTTTCCACATCATCAATCCAGGTGGGGATCTTCGGCTCCGACTGGGGATCCGAGAGCTGGAGAGTCATGGCCCAGACGCACGAGAGCCAATGGCACACGATCAACAGGACGAAGAGGAAGCGAACCAACGCGAATTGCTGATATGGGATAGACACCGCCTGGGCAAGCTTGGCGAATATGATGATTTTGATACGGTTGATCTGGTGGGCTGATGAATATTGATGAATATGGTTCTGAAATGTTCTAAATACCCAGAATGAGACTAGAATGTGGGAATTCACTGCTTCAGAATGGAGAATCATGACGAATCTCCGAGCGTTTTCAGCCCTAAGTGGGTAGAAATATATATATATTATATATATATATATGTATATATATATAACGTGTGAAAAAGAGAAAAGACGTTGACAGCTCCGAGCTGCAATCTCAAGCTTGTGTAGCCATCTCAAATTCTTCAGCACTCCTTAGCAACGGGGCACTACCTGGGATAGGCTGACCGGCTGAGTCTATGGCTGGATCCAATGCATTGCTTCGTTGCAACATGCCCCTGCCCCTGTTTACCAGTTCACGGTGGGCTATGATGTGAGTAGTTCACCCCTCTCTTTTGATTAGTTCCACACCCAACTCCAAGCCCAACGTTCCATGGAAAAACTGGAGACCCGCAACCCATATCAATGAAATATACCCATGGTTGTTGCTTTAAATCCGCACCAAAAAAAAAACACCACAGATCGGATATCCACATCTTTAAAAGATCTCAATTCTTAGCCATTCTGAGCTGTCTTAGCTTCTATATCTTATTGAATCCCCGCAACTCTCAACCACCCAAAAAATCGAAAACCTCAAGAAGTATCTAAGTAATTATCTCGTTTACGAGTACAACTCCCAAAAACATCCGAAAACACACCCAACCTCCCGCAAGGTCAAGTGTCTCATCAACTTCAAGAGTCTCAGGGCGCGAATGGCCTTGGTTCCTTTGAAGGCACCCACCTGACCCACACCGCTAG
>CAMXCT020004557.1:887500-1190000 GCA_947184155.2 Cladocopium goreaui | reverse complement strand
ACACTGCCAAATCACCACTCGTGTCGTGGGTGACATCCAGCCCGAAACGACCGCTCCTCCGGGGTTTGTGACCCGGGCCATGCATACCGCACTTGCCCACCTGGGAAATGGGGAGCCCAGGCCAATTGCCCGGAAGAAACCATTTGAAGGTGGATTGATAGGGGATTTCATGGGATTTCGTGGGATTTCACCGAAAATTTCTCGCAACTAGTCCTTGGAACATCTTGGAACTATGGTTTCCTCTTAGATTTTTGAAAACTCGCCCTTGATAGCCCTTGAATTCCCAAGACTTGGTGGTGCGGATTGATCAGGAATTCAGCGAACTGGAATTCGGTTTTGAGCCACCTCCTGAAAAATACGTCACTAGGAAGTGGTCGTAGAACAAATAGAAACTATAGAAAGTGAAGAACATTGAAACTACCAGCCCAGCCATAGTCGCAATGATCAATCTATTGCCACCACCCATTCCGTCGATACGGCTCGCCCCGGCTGCCCTCGGCTCCAGGTGCCCCGGCTGCAAACAAAATGCATGTACTCTCCGAGGTCACCTGCACGGAAGATGCAGTCTTGGAGGGCAAGCTGCACCTGGCCACAGAAACCAGTGACGACCAGTGGCCAGAAAAAAATAAAAATGGCTACCTCAGAATTTCGATGATTGATCAAACTATATAATCAGGTCATCATCATATGTTCCCGATATATTAGAATTGCTACTCTTTGGCATTCACCAATTTTGGACACCCAGTTCAAATTTGGCTATCCCTTTTCCCGAAAGAAGCATAAAGCACCACGCATTTCTTACAAGTTGCAGAGCAGTCACTGGGTCCGAAACAGAAAGTCTTACTCGGACCACCAACAACGACTTGAGAACATTCTGCCGTAGCTAACAAACAGGTTTGCAGGAAAGCGGAAAGTGTTGAGACGCCTGCCAACCTTCTCCATCTGTGGATGGAAGATACAATAAGAAAAAAGACTTCTGCTTCACCTCCATCTGTCACAAATCGCTACAAGAAAAAAGGTGCACTTCACCGCACCAAGTCCGACCATTCTGCCTGCTTCACAGCAGTAGAGCACAGCTTGACCTTGATGTGAAGTAAGTGCGGGGGGGTCTCCAGTGAATCTTTTAGCATTTTTAACCCGGTAGCAACATAAGGGAGGGTCCTGTACATGTACGCTGCAGCCAATTCTGGTAAGTTCAGACTGCAATTTTCTCTTGCAAGTTGGATCTTCTGCACCAGCCCCAGCCCTTGTTGTCGCTACAGGCTACTAGCACAGTTGAATATTGCTGAGCTGGTGCTATGAGCGGCTCCACACAAGGACCCTTATATACAATAAACATCTTCCAAGGCTTCTGGTTTGGAAGGCACAACACCTCTTTATTCACTTTCAACATCTGGCAAGTAATCACACAAGGTCCAACTGCGGCGAGTGGCCAATACGGATTGCAGGACACCTCCAACGTATCTCAAGAAGGGATAGGTCATGACCTCAGTTGCCATGAAGAGCTGAGACCTAAACTGAGCCGTGACAGACTTGGTGAAGTCATCTGCCTTTCCAACTGAACATGATATTGGATATTTACATCCTTCTATGATGCGCTTGGTGTTTGATTAAAAGATCTTAGCATCCAAATTTGTGCTTGTTATTGGTCTTGTTCTTGTTGCTCATGTTGTTCTTGTTGTTATTGTTGCTATTACTATGATGTTTTTTACATCACTTACTATATCTTACTATCATCATTACTGTCCCCGATCTCGGTCCCCCGGCCGTTTCCTTGTGGATCTCATAGGACAGCAACTCTGCCAGGGGCTTACTGAGTCGCTTCAGCAACTTCACGTCACCAATCTTCACCGTTTTGGCCTGGAATCATGGTGCAAACACAACGGGAGAATCTATAGTTGGTTAAGGAAGCACTATAGTAGGGAATCTATAGCTACTATAACTAATCTATAACTAATCTATAGATATCTATAGTTTATCCAAACTTCGTTGAATACGATAGTTGATTGCTCAAGTTAGCTTATAACTACATATTATGTTTCATGGCATTGAGATCTTAGATTTGGATTCAACCAAACCTGGTCACTGAGGGTCGCCTCCTGGGTTGAATCCTCCAATTCCATCCAATTCCTATGGAACGATTGGAGTTGTTTGTGATCATTGGATATCATCGATATAGAAATTTATTGGGTGCCCTTTCCAAGTTGAAGATAGAAACTGGCAAGATCAACCGGTTTCTGCAGTGGTTCCTGGGATGGCATGCCTTGTTCCGAACGGCTAAAATGATCGACCCGAGATGACCCGAGCACCTGAAGCATGGTGACGTGTTCCAGGAACTTGATGATGCGAACCCGTGAGGGCACCGTCACCTCACGGAGCTTTCAGTCAGAAAGGCCAAGGAGAGGCCGGCCAAACGTTTGGCCATGGAAACAAGTCCCATTTGGGGATGATAAACTCAAAATGCTGATGGAATGGGGATGGTGAAAAAGGCAGCCAGGGTGAATCCCACAAAAAGCCTCTGCGAACATCGCTGTACATGTTGCATATTGTTTCTGGCACCCACGCAATTCTTGGCCAACTTCGTATATTGTTTGGTTGATGTAAACACATATATATATACACACATATATATAATGACTGTAGTATAGATATAAAATATATCCCCAGTTCTTTATGATCTTATAGTCATATCCCCCATCACTCCGGCTCAACTGGTGATCTTCGCTGCAGCCTTCTTCTTTCGCAGATATCTTCGAAGCAGCCAGAACTGCTTCTTCGTATCGCCCTGGCGTCGGATTGGAGAGTCAGGCCGCCAACCCTGGAAGATAGGCGACGCTAGAGCATCCTATAGGATCCTAGATGGGTGTGTCAAAAGTCTAGATGTGGCTCGTAATATGTGTGAGTTGTGTGTGTGTGCTTGAAGCCACCAGTTGATGCGCTTCAAAAAAATCAATAGCTCCCAAAGATTCTGTAGAAAAAGTGCTGCCATTGAAGCTCCCTCCATCTCAGGGCAGCCCTGAGATTTTCAGCAGATTTCAACTGATCCCTGCTTTGGCACCTGAAGGTTGCGCAATGCAGTCATGGATGCACTCACCTCAGATCAAGGGCTCCATTAAATGTGGTATTAAAAACATGTCCAGCTGTAGCTCGCATACTTTCAAACGAATGTGGTTGTTTGACATTCATACAAATTGAACTTGCATTGCAGGGGGCCAATGTCAGTTTCATGATGTATATGATATATCATATATATATAATTATATATACATATATATATAATTATATATATACATATATATATATATATATATGTATATGTATATGAGTAATTATATATATATATACATATATATATACAGTATATATATATATACAGTATATGAGTATATACATATATGATCATGCATATGTGCGTGTAAGATGTGTATAATCCCCAAACAGCATCATGCAGTGGATGCTCAACTTCTGCAAATTTTCGACATCAGCCCACCCGCTCCCAGCCCTTTAAACGTCACGGCACACTCGCCAGCACGGAGGAAAAGATGATGACGGCGAAGCCAAGAACGATGACGGACATGATACGCTCCCCCACATTTCGCGCGAAGACATCCATACCTCCAAAGAAAAGGGATGAATTTGAGGAAATGGATGAAATTGTAGAGTGTCTGGATCCAAGAAATTCCTCAGACAATGATTAGTGAGAATAAATTGATGAGTCCCAGCGAGAAGCCACTGGATATGTGTAGAAGTGTAGCAGGTGCTAACTCTTCAGAAATGCCATGCAGTCACAGAGTACTAAGGACCAGGTTGAACCTGCGAAGCTACAAAAGGGACCCCCCTCCAGAAATTACATCTCACTCCTGGATTCAAAGCTCATTGAAGTTGCATTTAATCCATATTAATCCATATTAACCATGCTTAGTTCCAGTTGTAGGCCATTCGTCAAGTTATAAGGGTTACAACTACCCATCTTCCAACGTGTGATGACACCATAGTCCGACCATCGTCCGACCACTGTACCAGGCGGCCTGCTGGAGTGAATTGAGTGAGGCTCCAATGCAGCGCCGTCAAGTATTGCCAGGGCACTTCGCCCTTGATGACCTGCGGTGTGAAAATGGGCGGCCGGATCACCAGCCAACCCACGTTTAACGTTTGACCATAATGTGAGGATGGGTCTACCAACAAAGAACTGGTTTTTAAGGTTTTTTTGGCCTCGGTCTTTGGATTTTTTCCGCCCTTTATACATTGATGTTGTTTGATTGTCATAAAATGGTGATCCTAGATTGACCAACCCGAAATCTTGGATATCTTAGGCGCTATTGTCGATACCTTGGTATGGGTCGAAATGACTGGACTCCAAAAATGGATTGTTGAATGCAATTACGAATGGATACTGATGGTGATTATATAATGGCGATTAATGGTGATCAATGGTGATTAATGGTGATTAATGGATTTACCCTCCGGTGATCAGACGTGCCTTGCTGGAAAAAAAAAACACAAACATTTAGTTCGATGATTGTTTCAGCTGGAAGCCTCCATTTAGTTCAGGGATTTCCCAGCCCATGTCGGTACCCTGGCTACGGGATCATGACCCTGCTACCCTGATGTTCAAATCAAATAGCGGGTATGAAAAAAAGTTCCCTTTCCGGTACCAACCACTTACTAATTCAGATACAATATTCACGATCTATGTCATACTGATCTGCCAACCAATCATCCCAAGAGTAATTAGATGTTTTTTTCAATTTTCAAAGTAGTTGAAACCCCATCCAGTATAGAAATGTGTGTTTCTTCTAGTTCATAAGTTCATAATTCATCATAATTCCATATGATTCACCCAGAAGCTTCCCATCCTGCTCGTAGCCATCCACGCTGTCATTGGTGCGATAGCCGGTATGCTGCAACCAGTTCAGCTGACCTTCGTCGTAGCCTCCGGTGCGTCATGGGTCAGGTCACTGGGGTATTTTGATGACCCAGGAGTGATATACCCTCTGGTAATTTAACATAGCTATTGAAAATGGCAGTTTATAGTGGATCTTCCCATGAAAAATGGTGATTTTCCATAGCTACGTTAAATTCCCAGAGGGTATCTATCGTGCTGATAGTGGAAGATAGTGGAAGAACCGTAAATAGTCTTAATAGTGCCCAAAAATTAATTGAATTAGACTACGTTAAGAGTGTTTATGTAAATAGTTTGAATATTCATTGACGCGTCAATATTGCAGAAGTGTGTTAAACATTGTTAAACCATATAATATATATATATACTAGAAACTTGAAGCACAGCAACTGAGCACAATGCGCATCTTTTCCTAGCTGAAACTTGGGAAAAATCGACCTATCTGGAACTGCTTTTTCTTCTTGAACCACTGGGTGGCGGCATGCGTGTTCCGTTGTGTCTTAAGTTTCAACCCTCCCAAGCCGTGACCCTCCAAACCACTGTAGTAGGGATACGTAGTTTCTTAAAACCATTGTAATTGGAGTGTTCATAATGTAAGCCCGGGATTCATAAACCCTCACGTTGTTAATTACCCTCAGATTGTTGATTAATCAGAGGGCTCCCCAAAATAATGACGATGCCAATCTGGTCCAATTCTGAATGGTAATCCACCATTGATAAACTGTTTATTGATCCTGGTTTCACATGACACAACTAAACTTATCAAATGGGTAAAAAATGGTAAAAATAGATGCTGTCCCTGGTCAAGATCTGAGTAATGGATAAACAATAAATATCGACCTGCCATTGAGAGAAAAGATGTGTAGTTTCACTGTTACGTATGCAGCGTACATGGAGCAGGGATCATGTCCTGGTAGGGAAAAATGCCTGGTTGCTGCTGCCTCTCTCAAATTCCATGGTGAATCATCAGAATGGTTATCTGGTTGGTGGTTTTAACCATCTTGAAAAATATTAGTCAATGGGAAGGATTATCCCATATATTATGGAAAATAAAAAATGTTCGAAACCACCAACCATTTATGGCTATAGCCCATTTTCAGACACACATGACACACCTTATCTTGAGTACATCACTGAGATCAGGCCTATGTAGCCCACCAGGTACCAAAGGCAAGCGATCACATGGTTCAGCACCTTGCGATCAATGGATCATCATTCACTCTGAAGTTTAGGTTTAGGATCGGCGACATTACATGGCCACACTGTGATATTCTCCACCCAAAGAAAGGGTTCTCTCCAGTTGGCATCCTACCAGTCACCACTGCCCTGGGTTCAGGCGCAATGATGAAGAGCAACAGTCGTAGGATGTCCATTACGATGAAGAGATATTCAGAATCGATAAAATCCTCAGCACGCCAGGCTCCGCCAAAGGTACGGCGTGAAACAAGGTGTGCCATCGTTCTGCCATCTGTTTGACCTTTTCGGGCTGATCGTTCTACCTTTGATCAGAATCCTTTTTGGGGGATGGCCATTTCTTGTGGCCTGGAGAAGTCGTGAGACCAACAGGCTGAGTGCTAGACATAGATCTTGTTCAGCATTTTCTGAAGTTTCAGCAGACGAAGCCTTGAGCACTTGAGCACAGCATTTTTTCATCACAGCAGCCATGGGAATGCCGGGTCAAAACCCTGGTCACCCTGCGCCCAACCCAGAAATCAACAGGTCTATGCCGTGATGCCTAGCCCCTTTGGGAAACCTTTTAGTGCTTAACCTCTTGTGATTGCTCGTAAAAACTGAAATTCCTGAGGTATAACAGCTATGACTCAACTATCCCATTCTTGTCGGGGGAACAAAAAACAAAGGTGATGTGAAATTCAGCCATTGTATCCCCCTGCTATCCCGTTAGAATGAATAATATCATTAACATCCCATTGATAATCCCATTGATCATCCATGAACCCCATATCGTTGGTTATATTCCGTGTTGTCACATAATTTCCCATAACTTATCCAGCAATTTTCCCAATACTTGGATCTGTTCAAGGTGCCTTTTTTCATTAAAAAAAAAATTCTCAGTTGACTCCGCATTTCTGGTGGGTTGACCACTGGGGGGGAAAAAAAAGCCATCGTCAGCAATTCAAGGACAAAGAAAAAGCAGAGTGAAAATGATTCTGAAGGATCAACTTTTGGGCTTTCGGGTCCTTATCTCTTGTCTCCCCAGGTATTTCTCCAGTATTTCGGTCAGCACCTGTCCCCATTGAAAGAGGCCGGGACACAGGCGTATGACTCGCACCGCACGCGCGGAGCGAATGATGCGTCCCACATTGGCCAGCTGTTCCTGGGTGCTCTATGGTTGCTGGTTGCAGTTTCACCCCCCTCTGAAAATTTCGAAAGTACTTGTAATTGGGGATCATCATCCCAAACATGGTTGAAAATACCTTTCAGGTAGCTTTCCATGAAACCAAACCTATTCCATTGTCCAGTAGATGGTGTTCTTTCTGTTTTTACTTTACGAGGGAGACTTCTAATGATGAGAGCTTCTAGAATGTATCAAAAGATATCAAAAAATGGGAAATACTGTTGGTTTCCCGGCTCCGAAGATAAAGATGTCCCATGTTTTCCTGGATCACAATCAACTGGTCAACCACGGAGCACGCCCAAAAAACCATGCCCCATCTCTTGCCAAGGTGCAGAACCCCCATCCTGTCCAGCGAAATCCGATGACAGCTTTCACTCAGGAAGTTACTCAGGCTGGCAGAAACATGCCAAAGCTAGGAACAATGATGACTTGTGTCAACCCCCAGCA
Source organism: Cladocopium goreaui (assembly GCA_947184155.2). Taxonomy (NCBI): domain Eukaryota; class Dinophyceae; order Suessiales; family Symbiodiniaceae; genus Cladocopium; species Cladocopium goreaui. The sequence goes on along the minus strand of CAMXCT020004557.1, from coordinate 1,182,294 downwards.
ACAAAAAAGCACCTGTGCTAGACGGGTGAACCAGTCTGGTATCACCACAATGGCATCCAGGAGAAACCAGGTCTTCAAGTAGCCTTGGGGACCGAAGCGGTGGCACTGCAGGCTTTGGGGGATTTACAACGGAAGATGCAGTGTGATCGAAACCCCTCTCACAACACTGATTTTTGATATATATGATGCTGTTTTCAAAACCTCATCCAGACTAGCAGCTTAGCTGGAATGTGCAAGACGTTATTTGATGCTATTTGCCTCTCAGGTGTTTCTCTGGCTCAGCTATGGATGGAGAACGGCTCAAACTTTTGCTCATGGCCCTCTTGCCAGTGGGGATCATCATCCGCATTCAATCCTGGTGAAAATCATGTTAAAAAGCATTTCATGCTTGTCAAATCTCGATTCTAGATTCTAACATTCTCATTCAAATGCTGGTTAAAGATGTTAAAAGCCTACCTTTGCCTGACCTCCAAAAATCTCCCCCTTTTGCCCGGCGGGCATCGGCGCCCAGCCACGCTTCGTGATGCGGAATTGCTGCATCACCAGCTCCGGACCATTGAAATATCCCACCAGATTGCTCATCACCTGATAAAATGAAGTTCTTCACCCCAAGTTTCAAACGTGTCGTGTCCCATCTGACTAAGCTGATCAAGATGATTCAAGATGTATCAAGAATCTCTCTTGCAACTTCGAAACTGGTAGAGTCAGGGATTACGAACTACCAGTATCTACCAGTATCTACCAGTCACAGCTGGGCTAGTTCACCCTGACAAGTAATGATGAGTGATGAGTGCAGTGATGGCTCAGAAATGGGGCCACAATGGTAAAGAGTTGATGTGTATATTATACATATATATATATATACATAATATCTATATGTATTTATCTATTTGTTTATCTATTCATTTATTTATGTATGTATTTAGTTATTTATTTATTTATCTATTTATTTATTCATATATTTAGATATTTATATTACTATATGTATATATTTATGTATGTATATAGTCATTTATCTATATATAATATACATATATAATATGTATTTATTCATTCATTGATTTATGTACTAATTTATTTATGTATTCATTTATTTGATGTATTTATGTATGTATTTATTTATTCAATTAATTAATCTATTTATATATCTACTTATTGTTTCTATTTATCTATCTATTTAGTTGGTTATTTCTCTATCTATCTATCTATCTATCTGTATCTATCTGTATCTATCTGTATCTATCTGTATCTATCTGTATCTATCTGTATCTATCTGTATCTATCTGTATCTATCTGTATCTATCTGTATCTATCTGTATCTATCTGTATCTATCTGTATCTGTATCTATCTGTATCTGTATCTATCTGTATCTATCTGTATCTATCTGTATCTATCTGTATCTATCTGTATCTATCTGTATCTATCTGTATCTATCTGTATCTATCTGTATCTATCTGTATCTATCTGTATCTATCTGTATCTATCTGTATCTATCTGTATCTATCTGTATCTATCTGTATCTATCTGTATCTATCTATATCTATCTATATCTATCTATATCTATCTATATCTATCTATATCTATCTATATCTATCTATATCTATATATATATATCTATGTATCTATCTATCTATCTTTCTTTCTTTCTTTCTATCTATCGATCTATATCTATCTATCTATCTATCTATCTATTTATCTATTTATTATGAACATCATTGTACATCGATGTATAGCTATGTATCTATACATACTATCTATATCTATAGATATATATATATATATACGTTTATATATATATATATGTGCGTCTAAAAAATGGATGGCCCAAAATGTTCAGTGGCCTTTTTGAGGTGGCCCCAAAAAACGGCACGACTGGAGCGAGCCAGGGCACAATATCGCAGGTCCAAAAGCACAAGGTGATCCAACCCATGGTCAATAAAAACGGAACGTCCTCCTCCGGCGTCTCCAGGTCTCCAGCATTTTTTTTCGTGCGAAAAAGGTATTGCGAACATGATCTGGACAGGATCCAGAGTCATTGGGAATGGTTTCCACATGAGAAAACTACATGACATCCAGCAACTATCAACCAGGAAGCATCATACACCCTCGGTGTCTCTTCATGCAGATGCACCGTATGCATCCGTATGCATCAGCTTGCCTCAATATTGGGTGTGTCTTGAAATGCTGGGGAAAATGGCCATCAAACAATGCAGATAACAATTCACAATGATAAACAACTGAATTTACCAGTGCCCTATTTTCAGAAATTGCCCAAAAACATAGATCATGGTGAAGCGTGATCAGTTTGGTCCTCCTCCAGTGGAAAAGCTTGCAACGGGATGGCGAAAACATCGTATGCAATGAAGCACAATCCTCGGAGCTCTACCCATCTACCATCAACAGGGAAGAGCTTGGCTTGGTTTATTTGGTCCAGGAAAATTTGGATAACCCACTTCTGACTGCTTTATATAACGGGGAAAATGTTGGGTACCATGGGGATTCGGTTCACCCTGCTTTCAGTCAAACCAATTCCATAGTTGATGAAAACATCACAACCTCATCGGTTTTAAACACTTTTTGTGGGTTGATTTTCGTGCCTGGTTGACAGCATCTTCCGCCATCCACAGTGACTTGTCTCACGTCTCAATTTAACAACCCTTTTTCGGATTTGTGGCTGCCCGATTCCGAATCCCCTGAGCGTCAGACCCATCATATCCCACACCAAGGGGATCTCCGAATTAGGACCTCGACTGCTACGGCATCGAGAAAATGGGGCTCACCGGTGATCATCATGGCGTACCAAGAAACACCCTTGCCTTTGCAGATTGCTGCCTCCACGATTTCAGGAAATACCCTCTGGTGAACTAACATAGCAATTGAAAATGGCCATTTATAGTGGATTTTCCCATGAAAAATGGTGATTTTCCATTGCTATGTTAGTTCACCAGAGGGTAACTGTTCGAAGGGGTTTCCCAACAGCTAGAAAGGCGTCAATGCAGACGTCCCGTGGAGCTGGGATTCCCCAACTGAGCGGCAGCCTGCGAAACCCAGCAGCGTGAACTCTTGCGGAACTGATTTCGCAACAAAGATCAGAGATTCATCTTGGTAAATTCGTTGCCAACATTGAAATTGTGTGCTAAAAATCATAGACCAAAATCTGTGGTGCTGGGTCTGGGTGGGGTGATGGATTGCATTGCACCAGGCACTTGCCTGCAGTCCACATGTTGAAAGGCTCAGCTTCTCTTGGCTTCAAGACATTCCAAGGCTGTGTCCACTTCCATCCCCCTCTGTGATTCTGATGTCATCCAAAAAAGCCAAGGTGGGACACGATCCTCAAGCCCCAATTTCTCTGGAGTTGTCCACCCCACCTGAACTGAACCAGCAGGTTGACGATCATATCATAGCAACTCATCGCCCCCTCGTCGCTTTGAAGATCTGCGCGACTTCAGGCTGTGTGTGGGTGCGTATCAGAATTGTTTGTTCCCAGATTGGCAAGAAAATCTTTCGACGAAAAGAGGGGAACAGATTGCAGTCATTCGGTTCAGTGGGACCCTTGGTGGTTTCAAACCCACTGACAAACATCAGTCATCGGCGTCATTGGGGATCATCGTTTCAAATACGGTTGAAGATTTAAAATACCAAAAAAAGTCGACACATTTTGAGAAACCATATTCTGACCCATGCCCATCTCATCAACCGGACACTTGGGAGAACCACATTTTCGTCGCCAAAGCAACTGCTTCACTCGCATCTTCTGACTCTCACCATCCTTTCACATTCTGGGCTTTCTGGGTCCCATTTCATGCTCCTCAAACAATTGGATACATTATAGGTCGTCACATGTTGTTGTAAAATGTTGTAAATGCAATTGCTGAACATGGATCCTCACTCCCTCTGGATTCTCCCATATTGGCGCCTCCCATTTCATGAAACTCTGAGAAGCGCCGTAGGTCTTGCACCAAGGTTGCCTGCCAAAAATCGGGTTCCAGCGAACTCCGACCCAGAGAATTAGCAATTTTCAGCATTCAACTAGCCATTCTTGGGGGCCATTCATTTTGACCCATACCCAGGAAAAGCATCGAAATGTCTTGTTGAAAACCCCTGAAAATGTGGAGACACTGCGCACCTGGAACTGTGATGATGTTGCCTTGTCAAGTGGAGAATGAAGATACCTGAACCATTCACAGACACTGAGCAAAGGTGACCCACTGTTTGTCGTAACATTTTTTCCGCTCAAGCTGGTATTTGGTAAAAATTGACATGTTTACTTCATATCCTTTTGCCTATCCATGGTGGATAAGACTGCCTATCATGGAAAACCAACCAGTAACATCCCATTCATCATTCCATCAAGCGGACATCCTGGTGGTTCGGAACGCTTGGGCCCAAGCATGGGAAGCACATGTCGACGTGAAACATAAGACGTCCTTGGAATCCAAGGGATTGAGACCTCTGAGACCGCTTCGGTCCTGCTGAAATAAGGGGGTTGATGGATTGTACAGATTCGCGTTGCACCAAAGAAGGCAACTCATGAATTTAACACATAGCTTAAGTGCACTTTGTCAATTCCTTAGGAAGTTTCAAGCATTAACAACTCATTAACACTCCAAAGCAGCTGGAGGGGGGCGCTTCATTTTGAGTGGCTTGGACCATGTTGAAGGGACATCTGCCAAGTTCATATTAAAAAAAATGCTAGCACCTGCTATAGCAATCATGGTCATAGCCATAATCATAAAAATGATCATCAAGAAAATAACAATGCTAATGACAAAGATGAGGGTGATAACAACGATAACAAGGTTCGCGCAGTTTGATCGTCTTAAGCACGGGAAAAGCAGCGAATGTTTGAAATTGTCGCAACAAATAGTTCTATTTTTTGATGCGGGAAATTCATGTGCAGCTGGCTTCAAAACTCATGACTCTAAGTTTCCAAAAAAAAAAAACGTCATCTTACAAGATCCGTAGAAACATGGCTATATGCCAAAACTGGCCCCAGTGGTTTAGTCCGAAGTTTGCGGGCGAAATTGGCCATAACTGGCCACGTCAATCTCTGGTCCCGTCCGGTGGCCACACCCCCAGGTGTCGGACGACTTTCGCAATTCTGCATCTAAACTCACCTCCCCGGGAAGCCCGGGAGCAAACTCTCAAAATATGGCAGTGTGTCAAAACCTTGTACCCCTGTAGTTCACATGAAAATAGCTGGTAAATGGATGTTCATCCCACTAAAAATGGTATTAATAGGTATTGATCCATACCCATATCAATGGGGCAGTGGGGTGATATCCGCCATGGAAAGTTCCTTTTTCGGGCCCGCTGCTTGGTTCTGCTTGGAAACGGTGCTTAGCATCCAAGGCTTTCTAGCAATGTCACGAGAAAGGAACTTCGCTCAGCCATTCGGCTCAATTTCGTACATATCTATATACATATGTGTATATATATATATACATACATATATTATATGTGTATACACGGTATATCCATCCCTACTGCTACGATATACCCTCCGGTAATTCAACATACAGAGAATTTTGCCGATTTCGGTCGCGATGATTTACAGATTCGCCGTGGTGAACTCCAAAGGCGTGGAGGGAATCCATCCGCATCTGGGTTTGTCTCGAGAATATCCCAATTTATAGCCCATAAACTCGTAGGGATGTGGGGTATCCATGAGTTTGAAACAAATCCCATGACATGCACATCATATGTATGTATATATATATATATATATATATATGGTACATGTATACATACACATACACATACACGTACACGTACACGTACACGTACACATACACGTACACGTACACATATACGTACGTACGTACGTACTTAGGTATGTATGTATGTATGTATGTATGTATGTATGTATGTATGTATGTATGTATGTATGTATGTATGTATGTATGTATGTATGTATGTATGTATGTATGTATGTATGTATGTATGTAACTGTATGTAACTGTATGTATGTAACTGTATGTATGTAACTGTATGTATGTAACTGTATGTATGTAACTGTATGTATGTAACTGTATGTATGTAACTGTATGTATGTAACTGTATGTATGTAACTGTATGTATGTAACTGTATGTATGTCACTGTATGTATGTAACTGTATGTATGTAACTGTATGTATGTAACTGTATGTATGTAACTGTATGTATGTATGTATGTATGTATGTGTGTGTGTATGTATGCATGAATGTATGCATGCATGTATGTATGTATGTATGCATGCATGAATGTATGTATGTATGTATGTATGCATGAATGTATGCATGCATGCATGTATGTATGTTTGTATGTAGGTACGAACGTACGTACATGTATTCTTTGTATACATATATATACATATATATATATACATATATATATACATATATATACATATATATATACATATATATATACATATATCCCCATGACTGATGACTATGGTAAATTATAATATTCCATTATTCCCCAGCAAATGTCGTGTTCGACAAGCCCAAACATCAGAAAATTACTGGTCATACTACATTGATTTCTAAAAAAAATAAGATACTCTCTCTCTATATATATAATTAATACATTATATAATTTGTACAAACTTTGAAGCCACTTGTACCCTCCCCTAGACTAACAGTTCGATGTTGTTCTTGCCCACCCTGCCTTGGATCCGAGGTTAGGGACAGAGGTGCTACGGAGAAAGGAGGCCTTGAAAAACCGGGGGCCCAGCCAACGTTGATAGGGTTTGGGTTGTCATCAATGGGGGGACAACACCCAATTTATGGATGGCTTATAAATTGTAAAAAGGAAAATTCCATGGATAAAAGAAAACTTTAAGGGGTACCCCCCCCAATTTATGGGATGGTTATAAAATCATCAACCGGATGGGAGAAGGTCTCACGGATATATCATGAAATCATGAACCTTTCGAAGCTGAGAAAGGAGCATCAAGGCCACTTGCTGGCAAATCTGAAAAATTCAGCAACGGACTTGATGGGATTATAATGCTAAATAGGGTCATCTTTTAATCTGGATATCTAGATGGGATGTCGATGAGTTTTCCAAAATCGATGGTTTCTTCATGTTTTTTCTAAGGAAAGTCAGCTCAGCTCGTTTCATCGGGGATTCCCCACGGCCAGAAAGGCAAGATGGTGGACACTCGCAAGTAGTGCTTGTAGGGGGAACACTCTGGTAAACTAACGTGGCTATGGTAATCACCATTTGTGACCGCGAAATCATCGAACTAAATGGGCCACTTTCCATGCCAACAGTGGTTAGGGCCGTTAGAGCCCTGCAAGACCCCTATATAACCGATAGTTAAATCCCTTATAATTATATATATAATATAGTGATTAATAATATAATGTGATAAATGATAACCTAATTATATATATATATGATGATGATCATATATAGTATATTGATTAATAAAATCCTCTATGATAACCAATTGACAGCGGACAGGTGATATATCTCCTGTCCAGCCATGTCTGGGGCTGTTGCATTTTGTGGACCAGGCAATGAACCAGCGACCTGGCAGCGGTCACATGGTGGGTTTGGTTCTGGCATGTTCTGGCCATTTTTGGGATATTTTTTGGCATGTTTCATGGAACAATTTATGGGGGAAAATATTAGGAGAGTAATTTATGGGGAAAAATCATATTTTATGGGGAATGAACTTGTTCACATTCCCCAAGTTTAAGACAAAGCCATTTACTCTCCAATGGTTTTCCAAGTCTTTGTGGCGTCAATGTTCAAAAGTATTCTATAGTCAATTGGGTCATGATTCCAGGAATTCAAAAAACAATATAGAATCAACCAGCTGCTTCTGGATGCATCTGAGCATTGTTCAAAACCTATATATATATGTGTATATATATATTGTGTATAATTAATATATATATATATAATATGTATAAATATTATATATATATATATATATTCATATGGATTCTATTATAGATATCATAGCCCCCTAGAATCATCAACCAGCTAAGTGAGCTGAATGCTTTGCGAAGACATCCAGGATGACTGCGCCTCCTCTTCGGAGGATTCAGAGTCCCAGTCCAAGGGGGTTTCCTGTGGCCAAAGAAGACACCACTGACGTGCCTATGATCAGCCCATGTGATGGTGAATGATGGATAAATGATGGATAAATGATGGACAAATGATGGATAAATGATGGATAAATGATGGATAAATGATGGACAAATGATGGATAAATGATGGATAAATGATGGATAAATGATGGATAAATGATGGATAAATGATGGATAAATGATGGGTAAATGCATTGACATCCCTATTTTGGGCTGGCGAAATGATGGTTCACCAGCAGATAGCCACAGCTTTTGCCACCCGTTTTTTTTGTCCCACCCAGATTTATGCCGTGGCGCCATGTCGAGGCCCAATTCTTCCCGAAGCCGCAAATTGTCTTGGGCCTGGACCATTTTTCAGGCACAACGAAGGGCTGGGCTGGGGATCATGTGAGCAAAAACGAAGGGACATGTAAAACTGTGGATTGAGTTAGGATGAGTTAGATATCTTAGAGAAACATCGACAGGGAACTATGGAGATGACCAAAAAGAGATTGAGAAATATTTCGGTTTCCAGAATTTCCCCTGAGCCAATTCTAGGCAGTTCTGCGAGAAACTCCATTAAGCTTGGCCAGGTCATCAAAATAGTTTTTGGGTGGTTCTAAAACTTTGCTTTACGAAAGGCCAGAAAGCTCGAAAATGGTCAGTGGGTAGCAGCCCTTCTAACCACGGAAAAACAAGCTATATTGATCTATATTGGCTATATCAATCTATATCATACGTATAATCTATATGCATCAATTTACCACGGCGCCCCCACCAACTGCCAGCTGATTCTCCCATCTCCCGAGCTGGGGATACCGGGCCAAAGCCGAGAGACTCTCCCTGTACACCTGCCACAGGAGGCGGAGTTTTGCTTTCACAAACCATGAGTTTTTGGGGTACCCTCTGGTAATCAAACGTGTAAATCATGTAATATGGCTTGCTGGAAAATCCGCCTATGTCTACTCGAAACTCGTTCTACCATTGGAAGGTAGCCATGGGTCCCTGATTTATCAGAGAAATTCCCCGCTTGGAACATTCACAGCCATGGTCATGCAGATTGACCTCACTTAGACCGACTTCATTTACCTCCTACACTCATCAGATGAGCCAGGGTGAGAAACCACTGAGCGGGCTGTATATTCAAGTAGTGATTCGGACACAGTCTGGTTTCAGAGGTTTCAACCAAGAAATGTGAAGGCAACAAGATACGAGTACCTGCATGCAGTAAGCCAACAAAAAGTGAGTAGTAGACTCATCAGCAACGGGCATGGGTTGATAGTTGTTTGTCCATCCCCAAGATATTCATCAATTTGAGATCTTCTCGAATGGATAATGGCTGAAACTACCAAAGTGACTCATGAATCGTGCAACGACTTTGAAGTTTCTTGTTTCTTCATGTCCATTGTATTATAGTGTTGCTGAAACATGCTGAAACATATACCCAAGAGCAAGCGACACCGGCTTTCGGATAGGTGCCCTTGAAGTTTAGTGGTCTAACTGGCAAACCTGGCCACAGAATCAGAACCTGCAAACCAGATGTGAAAGTCTGGAGCAAGGAGTTTGGAAAAAGATGCATTTCTTCTGTCTTGCTGGTAAACCAACATAGCTATCGAAATCACCATCTTTAGTAGATAAATTATCTATAAATGGTGCGTTTTTCGATAGCTATGTTAGTTTGCTGGAGGGCAACTGAGATTGAAAAAAATGTTGCGCAAGGAAGTTTCTCGGAATTTTCCCGACCGATCAAATTAAGGAAGTTGAATCGCACAAGAAATGCCCACCCTGGTGTCATGAATCTCGCCTCTGCCAACGACCGGAACTTGGGATTCCGGAAGTCCTGCAGCAGGGGTTCCAGACAGAAAAAATGAAAGAATAGAGAAGAACTGAAGAACTGGAAAAAAAAATCCAAAGTCCAAGATTCTTTTTTGGGGATCCTAAGTCATAGGGGTCCCCCAAATCCAACTCAGACCTTAACTTCGGTGAACCATGTTGAACCCATGACAACTTGGGGTACCCAAAAAACACGACACGTGGCAGTCCTTCTTGGCCTGGCAAAGGGAGGATAGTCGAAGAAAGCGGGACCCACATTTTTGTCTTAGTCGTTTTAGATACCCTCTGGTAAACTAACATAACTATGGAAAATCACCATTTTTATTGGGAAAACTCACTACAAACGGCCATTTTCAATAGCTATGTTAAATTACCAGAGGGTAAACCATCCACTTATTCTTCAGGGAAAAACCACTATATACTAACATCTACTAACCATCGATATGAAAAAAATAGTCATACATTTTTTGCAGGTCAAAGCCGATTTTGACCTAACCCCATCTTCCACTGTTGCTCCCTAGATGTTCGGCCTTTGTCGGGCTCAAAATGATCCTACTCTGACTGGAAGCAGCGTTTTGGCGCTGCTGAAAAGTGTGACAGTTGGATGATCAGTTTAAATCGAAGCTGGGGTGATATATGTAAAATATGTTGGAAAAACAGCCAAAGAAAATGAAGTCCCCCAGTGAGAGAATCCTCCAGGGGTCATTTCCCGCCTCTGTAGTAACCTCCAAGACCGCCTTAGGAAATGAGGTCGGAGGAGTTGAACCCCTCTGTCTTTCCAGTATTCCTTCCCATTCTGGTCATCCCCCAAAGCAGGACGTAGAACACCCCAGCGATCCACTGGTCGCTGCTCATTCAACCAGGGTTGAGCACTCAGGGTTGCCATTCATTCTCGACTGTCTCAGAACATCTAAGTCTGCCACGGGCGTGTAGCTGCGGTGTAACTCATGGTCTTCATCGTTGATAATCATCTAACCTGCACCAAGGTGTTCCCTTCCCAAAACACACAAAAACTTGCAGATTGAACCAAAAAAAACCGGAGATTCAAGCAACAAAACGGGGGTTTTAACTCACAAAGTTGGAGATTGAACTCATTGCTGTGATGAGGTCAGCAGGGCCTCGTCACCCATGAGATTTCGCTGTGACATCCGGAGACCTCGCCCATGATGTCGTGGCTGGGCATCTTCAAGCTGTCCAAGTCAGTATAGCCAGTATAGCTGTTCGTAGTACAAACCACCCACATGTTTTTCGATCCCAAATGAAATCCTCGGTGTTTTTTGGTTGGTTAAATCCTCAGTTGTCTTTGTAAACTCCTCATTTTTGTGGGTGAAATCCCGTGCTTCTTCTTGCTTCTGAGGATCCCTGACCGCCGATGACCCGTGTCGCGTTTTGGTGCTTGAACGTGAACGTGAACAGTGCCGTTGCCGATGTCACCGCGGCAGGCTATGGGGGGAAACCCATCATGGTCTGTCTTCAAGTGGATCCTGCAGTTGAGCTGTCTGGGACTTGGCAGTCTTAAATGTGGCTGTTGATGCTCTTGGTTGAAGATGCTGTAGTACCGCTGTAGTTGGCGATTCATATGTGCAGTGTTGGGCCGTCCTCTTGAGTGCTCAATGCGAAAGCATGTCCATCTTGATGGATGAATCTGTGGACATCATGTTCTGCATTCGCAGCTCTACACTGTCTGAGAGGCAGATTATGCGGCGGATGAATTGAATCATCCTCTCATGTTGGAATATGAACTGAACCATCAACCAAAAATCCTAAGGAAGAAACGGGGAAACAAACTGTTTTGACATCTTCATGTTTCTTTGGCATAGTGATTTAGTGGCTTTGGCACATTCTTCAAGGATTCACCACAGTAACACGTCCAATCTGAAGTCCCCACAGTTCCACCCATCCGGACCCAGAGATCTGTCAGTAGCGGAAGGTGAAGTTCCGGTAAGGAGACCTCTGCCCGGCCGCGGTCGGGTGGCGCCATATCTCTAGCTCTTTGATCAATCATTGGATCATAGTATGTAATTATATAGGATATACATGATATACATGATATATATATAATATAATATACTATAATATTTATATATATATATGCTGGGGTCATCTGAACTTGGAGATCTGTAGGTCAACCAAGGATACTCTTCTAGGCCCTAGGCTCATCGAGCTGGGTATCATCACCCGGCTTGGAGCCGCACCAGGCGATTTTCGTAGAGGAATGCCTTTTGCAACAGTGGAGTCCACCTCAGCTGGGGAAAGATGGGATCTCTGACTGAACAATATGGCCGTTTCAAGAGGGAACATGAGGATTTTAATACGAGTAGTGGATTTAGGGAAAAATTACCTTGGTAATATAGACAGCCAGGTGAGTTTAATATGTTTAGTGGGCTCTGTGACTTTGGCACTGTGCATTTAGTCCAAATTGGCATCTCCTTGAAAGGTGTCTCCTAGCCACGAGCTGCTCCGTTTCGGTCCGCAATTTAAGGGGTGTGTTTTTGGAAGCCATGATGTTTACCATCAATTCCAGGATTCCTCTCAATTCATCATCTTTTTTATCCATGTTTATCATGTCTACCACAATTGTACTAGTGTGGTAAACCCAATCATACACCATCCCCAGATTCACCAGAAATAGGTGTTGAAAACATGTAGAAACCATCCCCAACTGAGGGGCTTATTAAATTGGGTCTACCACATTCCTGTAGAATTTCATCCCCCAGCCCAGTTCATCAGTTCAATAATGCGATGATGGAAACCCATTGAAGTTACCCTCTGGTAAACGTTTACATAACTATGGAAAATCACCATGTTTAATGGGAAAACTCACTATAAATGGCCATTTTCAATAGCAAACTGTTGACATAACCAGAGGGTACTTAGGTACTTCGTGGATTTCCCAGCTGCCCATGTTTGTTTTTTCACCAGGGAACTCAGAGATGTCGTCCAACTCTGTGAGTTTGTTGCGCCCCAGATCCAGCTGTGTCAGGCTGGGCCTGGGATGCCGATGTAGGGCACGAAAAATTGCCCATACTGAAAAGTATGTATCCATCATATGTAAGTATAAGCATAAGACATTACAATCATTACAAAATAGAATAATATAAGATATAGAATCCATATCTATATATCATATATATATTTTTTTCCTCTGGCATATGAGATGTCTCTCGTGCCGCCATGCATAGTGACCACCAATGCCTATGGTAGGCGTGGCTGGTAGTCTGGCATGATACTTCCGTACTCCGTACAAGAAGTCGTCACAGCTAATTCATGTCCCCACGGTTCATCATGGGGGGTGCCACAATCCGTCGCAACCCGGGTAGCGAGCAGCGGACGAAGGGCACAAGCAAAACTGCTGTTGAGGGCAGCAGGGTATTCCTTCGCTGCTGCCGTTCTAAAACGGCCCTCGCTGTCCTTGCCAATTAGCAAGGTCTCAGGTCTGCTCAAGCCGGGAATGGTGCCAGCCGCCAGCGCCGCCGGGAGATCGCAATTCGAGAAGAGCAATGTAGTGGGCTTAATGCCAGGGGCACCATAGCGCCATTGTTCAATCGTCGTTTTGCGGAAAAGAGCTCCTGGGCGACGAAGTAGCAGCTTCATCAGGGCAAGTCGCCAAATACTGGCCATCTCCTCAGCGAAAGGGACCGCCGGATGCTCCAGGAAGGTTGCACCACCACGCAGTGCGACCAAGCAAGCCAAGAACATTCCCTTGAGAAGAAGGATGTTGCCCGTGAAGACCTGCGCCAACTCCGGCATGGTGAGATGATCCAGTCCCCACAAGGAGTCAGCGTGCCTCAAGGGTCGCGGTCCTCGGAGTGGAGCTCCATGCTCATCGACCTGCTGGTGGTGTCTTGCTGAGGTCCATGTCTCACATGGTGGCCCTTGGAGGAGGCCCAGCACTCTCCCAGCTTGGGCTATCTCAGTCAAGAAATGCCATAGTTTCGTGTCATGGATATCGAGCTTCGCATCCACAGCAGTGTCGATGGAAATGACTCGAATATACAAGGACGGGAACTCGGCAATCACCTTTTCGACCTGCTCATGGAAATCCAATGCTCGTCTCCTTCCAGAATACAGGTGCAGCACGTAAAAGGGACCTTTGGGAGCCAGTCGGGCAATCGAAGGTGCACGCCAAATACGCCAGGTGTTGCGCTGTTGTTCCTCTGCTGCCATCTCGTCAAAATTTGAGTGAGTGAATGGCATGGATACGCGAATACGGCCGTGATGACTGAGGTGGTAGCGGAGCAGAAAGGTCCGGGTCATCTGGTGGCAAATTCGTCCAAAGTTGAACCAGCCGCTTCATAGCCAAACGGTGCGTCCAAGCTGGGATGTCGTCCAGCATGCTCATGTGGGCCGTCTCCGCAACCTGAATGATGTCGGGATCAAGGTCATCCGGGAAGACATCGTAAAACCCTGTCTCAATCCAGTGCACGAATAGACGCCCCCCCAGAAGCTCAGGCACAGGAAGGGCAAAAATCGCATCAAAGAGCATGTTGTGAAAGGAAATCTCATCAGGACTTTCCTGTGCACACCACCGGTGAAAGCCAGTGGTAAAGGCTTGACATGCTGTCTGTACCAATGCTGGATCACTTTCAGGATGCCACCATGCATAATCGGGGGCCCCAGCAATACGCAGCTCAGCAATGCGGTGCCTCAGGGAGGTGCGCTGGCGCTGACTGCTGGTAGGACGTAGAGGGCCATGTAGTCGCCGCACTGCTGGCAACCGCTTGATATGCCGCAAATGGTTCGGCATGCTGATTGTAATGGGTTCATCAGGAAGGCGTGCCTCAAAAATGCGATCCCAACATCCATTCGGTCGGTACTTGAGATGTTGTTGCACTCGCCAAGTGGTGTGGAAATCTTTGAGACAGCCAGGGCAGTTTGTGGATTGGATGTAAGGCCTTTCCGCCGACATGATGTCATGTTTGCGATAAAGATGGGCTGCAAGGGCCTGCTGTGAAGGGAAGCTGCGGTCACATTGCAAGCAAGCAAATGTCGGCGCAGCGGTATGCTCATTGGTGGTACCTTGCCATACCTCAAGTCCACTGTGAGTGAGCTCCTGCACAATCAGCTGGTGATAGTGAGTCACATCGCGTGCAATCCTTTCCTGCAGGATGTGCTTCCGCTCAGCTCGACTGACCATGGCTTTCCATCGTCGGCATGACGGAAGTTCCTCCCAAATCTGTATCCAATGAGGTGCAGAAGCATCAAAAGCAAAGGGGAGGTCCACCAGTTTGCTCATCCAAATCAAATCCGAAGATACTTCCCACAACCAACCTTTGCCCAGGGCAAATTCAAGGAGAAGAATTTCTTTGTGATAAGGGGCGCCATGTTGTGCCACGTGCTGAAGGTACTTAAGGCGGTGACATGCCCACGTAACCCGAAAGGGAGCCACTTCAAGGTGGTGCCGAAGTTCTGCATCGGTCATATTCTTGTCAGACCAGAAGCCAATGCCAGCCATTCGTCGCTGGTGATTGGTGACTAGGCTGTCCATCTGTTCCATGGCTGTGCGGGGCACATCATCCCAAGCAGCACAGCCGTACATGAGTCTGGCAATGACAAGACTGTTGTATAACTGAAGGCGTCCTTGCAAGGGAATGGCCTTGTTCAAGAAGAGTGGTCGCTTCAGTTCCTCAAAAGCCTGTCGAGCCATCGCAGCACGGAGCTTGGTCTCATACGCAATATCTGTATCCATAGTAAACCTTGCACCCAAATGTCGATATGTTGCAACGATACACAAGGAAAGGATATGCGTCGGAGTGCTCACCACAAGCTTCGGCTGGGCCTCAGTGTCAAAGAGGGCAGTGCGCAGTGGAGCAGCACCAGAGCCTCTGTACATCACGACAGCTTCGGATTTCCCGCTCTCGAAGTTCATCGTCATGCCGTGGGCTTGAAAGGTCTCATGCAGCATGGCCACAACTTCACGCATCAGTGGAAGTAATTGGGAAGGTTCAGCCACTGCAATGGGCACTGCCAAATCATCCACCCACGAGAGAGGAGGAATAGTGACTCCCATGGCCTGGCAGCCTTGTATATACGCTGGCATTGTATGCAGCTTGTCCCCAATTTGCCACATCATCTTGGACATAAGGAGGTTGAAGCCAATATCTGCCAATGGGGAGCCAGGTCGTGTACCTCTCTGCGTCACCGTGGTCATTGAATCAGCAGCATCAAGTTTGAACCATGTATCTTTGTGGATGTCGTGCAAGAAGCCACGCAAAGCCGCAGGAATGTCTTGGGGCTGCTGGTTGCAAGCCTCATGCAAATCACGTGCCAGTTGCTGCACATCAAACTCGTTCGGGTCGAAGATTCGATCCAGCATCTCCCTTGTAGTGGGCTCTCGCACAGAAAAGATGAACTCCCGCAGCATGTGGTGAAACGCCGCTTTGAGGTCCACGAAAATGGCAGCTGTTGACAAGCGTCGGCTGCGGCCAATTTTGCCATGAAGGCGCAAAAGCTGCACCGCTGTGGTCGTCTGCTGAGACGGGAGCCCACCGATTTGGCCAGGCGCTTTCCTCTGAAGAAGCGTTGAAAGAAGACGCTTGCGCGTCCATGCGTGTAGGACCTTCCCAAACACGTCGGCGAGGAGAATGCCCCTGTAAGCAGAAGCCAGCTGCCTGGATTGCTTGTGCTTCCATATAGGGACAAGCAACCCGCCCTTATATCGGAAGGGTTCAACTCCACTCACAAACGCTTTCAGCAGGACATTGTGGATGAAGGGAGCCATCACAACTGCTGCCTGACGACATACTTCTGGCGGTAGTCCATCAAGACCGGCCGCTCGATGTGGTCGTTGCTTGAGGCACAGTTCTTCAATTTCTGCCAGCGTGGGCAACTCCTGAAGTGCAATGTGGTGAGGCATCAGGTGAGCGTTGCAATCTCGGTTGTTGCGAGCCACACACTGTTGTTGAGCTACTTGATCATCCAATGACTGACCAGCTTCAAGGTCAGCAAAATGGCGTTGCAGCTCATCACCAATGTCATAGCGGGCTTGGAACTGCTTGTTTCGGTTCTTAGGCAGAACTGCTTTAATTCGCTTCCACAAAGCTGTTAGCCCTTCATGAGTGTAGGCCTGACCTGATTCATGAGCCATGGCTTGATAGAATTGAACATCAGCCTTCTTGATCAAGGTGGTGACTTGTCGGGCCAACTGCTGGTAGTTGAACAAGGTTTGGGCGAGGGCTTTGTCAAAAAGAGCAAACCAACTTCTCAACTGATGTTGTTGAGGGTCAGGCAAAGGTTGTCGCTTCCTCCAGGCTTGGAAGATGGTTTGCATCATTGTTCTGCGCCAGGTCTGCTTCATGCAACGTAGCTGGCGAAAGGCTGCTTTCTTGTTCTCGACCTGAGTCCAAATCTCATCAGGAATATGGCGTTTGCGCCGCCATCTCATAGCTCTCGGGATGAGCTTGAAGAGAGCTTGGCTCGTCTGTGCAGCTAGCCAGTCGGCAGAGCGATGTGGGTCAAGTGACCATGGCGCATCTACCAAAGCATCAGCCAGGTGATGTAGTGTCTGAGGTTGGCCAAGACGCTGAGAAAGTTGTTGACGATCAAGTCGTGGGGGAGGATATGACCGCTCACGTTGAGATGAAATCTCCTTTGTGAATTGAATCCTCCCAACAACTGCAGCATGGTCTTCTCGCACTCCGCAAAGGTCAATGTTCTCGTCGACCCAAGTGGAGAGGTGGTCATACTGAAGAAGCGTAGGGACTGCAATGTAGTCGATCCGAGTCTTGTGGACTCCATCAGGCGAAGAAAAGGTAGAACTTCGAGTGCCAACATGGTAGTCAATCATCGTGCCAGGAGCACAAAGATGATGAGTCAGCATCCAGTTGTGAAATTCACGGCCCGGGCCATTTTCCTGTGAACCATCATGAAAGCCAACCGCATCTGTGACATGCTCACCAAGGTGGCCATTCGTGTCGCCCATGAAGAACAGGAGATGATCACGTTCATAGGGACGCACATCCTGGGATATTGTTCGCCAAAAACCTTCTGACAGCTCATGCGCAAGGCCACTGTGTGGCGCCCTTCCTGTCACAAAAATGGCACGGAAATGCGGCATACAAAGGCGCACAATCAGAAATGCAGGCGCAGAGCTCACAATGGTGATGTGCTGCCGCTGAATCAAGGGTCCAGAGTCATGCAATGGCCATACTTTGGAAAACCACATCTGCACGCCATCATGGCCCTCCGAGGACGCGGCATGCCCAACCATGTGGTAGTACTCATTGTTGGAGTCGACGATACGTCGGTGTCTCGTCTCTTGTAGACCCACAACAACGCAACCTTCATCATGAAATTGCTTCTGAAGTAGCTGCTGTTTCGTATAGCTGGAGCCGTGCCCTGTGGAGCCGATGGCAAGCGTAAGGACATTGGCTGTGGCAAGTTTCAGTGAAAATTGAACGCTCGCCCATGTGAGTGATACAGATTGTTTCTGGTCATCACTTGTCTCTTGAATCAGCACATCGGGCACCTGATTGTTGGCATGAATCATAGTGGTGCCCTGTAGAGCGGGTGCATTTTCAGGAGAATCTATCACGTACTCCAAATACCAAAGCCATTGCAGATTGGTCATGGCAGAGGGCTCATGGAACCAACGCAACCATGAAAGAGATCCATCAACACGCTCAGGATGGGTGGCCGCAAACTTGGCTAGAGCATCAACTAGTTCATTGAACGGATGTTGACTGTGAGCCTTGACATGATTCCAGTGCAAATGGGAATGTCGGTGGCGCTGTTGTAGAATTTGGGCTAGAGATCGCAGCATTGTCCTCCACTGACTATGTTCTTTCGTTCTCCAGTAGCCGGCTGTCTGGTAACCTGTGTTCATTGCATCAAAATTGAAGGCAAAGTGGAGATCTCTGGTTCCAAACGCCATAAGGCACCAATCACTGATGCGAATGGCCCACAGGAGAGCCCAGACCATTGCAGCGTGTTCACCTTGAAACGCAAATTGTGCTTCCTCAACAGCCTTGGCCATGCAACCAGCCAAGAAAGTACCCTCATCGTGCTCCACCAGGCATGCAATGCCTGCTCCAACCTGATTTTGAAGTTGGGATCCATCAACATAGAAGTGAACCATGCGTGGTGTGCGTGAGGATGGTGACGCCAGCCTCTGAAATTCAGTCATAGTGACTTCAGGAATATTGAAATCATCAGGCCAGGAAGTCCAATATTCCAGCGGCAGATTCTGAACTTCTTGCCAAAACCACTGTACAGCAGAAAAGTCAATCTGTGTCGTGCGTGGATGAGGAAGAAGATCTGCGAGAGAAAGGTGTTTCACCTCACTACTAGGTCGCTGAGCGTGAGCCACCGTCTCAGCTGTTAGGCACCTAGCGTGGGTTTGCAGGAAAGACTGGGCATCATTTCCTTCTTCTGCATTTGGAAGAGGCTCCCATTCAAATGGATTCACAGCTTGTGCATAGATGCGTGGGATCTCACGAAGGGATTGACCCTGTCGGAGACAACATGCAATTGCCTGAGTTGGTACTTCACTCTGTGGGTGTGGCGGTAGGTCCACTCGAATGTAGTCACCATGGTGTAGCTCAAACAATGCATGGTTGGAAAGTGGAATGAGCCAATTGTTGAGCTTGATCAGACATCGCTGACGAACGCTGGCACAATACGGTTGTAGGTGCAGCTCTTCCAGTAGGATCCGGCGCGTTGTATCCTTCCTCAGTGGGAGCACATACCTGCGGACATTGAAATCTGCGGCAACATGCCCATGGAAGAGGACGTCAATCAGCACCAATTGTCGCTGGTCTCCAGGAGCAAGATCTCCAGCACGTTGGACGATAGCAACCAAGGTGCCAGCAGCAAAAAGGTCTTGAGGCCGATAATTCACCATATGAATTGCTTGAACTTCATGCCGGTGCAACTGGAGCACATACCGGATATTGCTGTGCATGGTAGCCCATGTGTCAGTGCGGATGCGGGCAGCCGTGAGCGGTCTGTTCAGGCCAAACACATGGAAAAAGTGAGATTGGACATCACTGGCATATGTTGATCCTGATGAACTTTCTGGTGAGTCAAAGTCCATTTCATCATCTTGTGCTGCTGCCGCCGGATTATCAAATACAGCATCAGATGGTTCATGTGTGGCCCATTGGTGTGCCATGAAGGATGTGGCGTCATCTGGTGGCTCATCAGGTTGCCGACGTGGAGATCTGCTACGAGGTCGTGAGGGGCCATCTTGTACATCATTGAAAGCATCATCCTCCTCCCAAAGAATAGCGTCATCTTCAGTTGAGGTAGCAGGTTGGTGTAGTTCTTGGTGAGCTCGAATGTGAATCACAATAGAAGCTCCATCTGGAATCGGAAGTGGGTCCTCAGGGGCATCCAAAATTGGTCGCCAGCCATAGTACGCCTGAATTGGCCTGTGTTGAACTTGGGGCGGAATTTCTGCAAGTGCAATGGCTTCAGCACGGTGCAATGGTGTTGGAGAGAACCGTACCAAACGCTGGATTGCAATGCGCTCAACAGAGTGGTAGACATTGGTGAACATGACAGCACTTTCATAGGGACGTGATTGTTGAACCAATACGATCTGGGCTGCATGGTCCTCATTCTCATATGCAATGGGTGGGTCTGGCAAGATCACATAAAAGTGCACCGCCATCCTCTGATTGATTTCATCTGCCCAAGCACGTTTCAAGAGACGAGGCCATTGCAGGAAATCATCACCAAGATGTACTGTACGAGAACCTCTACACTCCCTGAGACGCTGTCCATGAAGATACCATGTGAGCACGTCCATACTTCTGGTTTGGGTATTGGTGTTCAAGTCTCCAAACTGTTGCAAAGCCACTTCCAGATCTTGTATGTAGGTGGGTTGAAGCCGAATGTCATGAGGGTTGGGCTCATGTTGACGCTCTCCCGCACCAAATTCCATTTGATATGCTTCATACGCACCTTGGGTGTGCTGATCAGTGAAATGGCACGCCTGTGGTACGAGGGGACGAAGTTGCCAAGGTTTGTTCCTCCACACGTGTAAGGTATGCTCAAGCATAGTCCTTGGAGTGGTAGCAGAGTTCCCAATCTCATCTTCATTAGCTATCCACAAGGTCGCAAACGAAGAGAACGTCACCTTCTTGGGCAGCTTGGGTCCTGGCTTACGCAGGCTTGAGCACAGTCCACAAGAGCGGGAGATCAAAGGAACAACCGATTCATCTTGACATTGAGCGTGAAGTTCATACGCATGGTGTAGTGCCAAAAAAGGGTGAACACACTTTTGTTCAAATAGTACAGAATGTAGAGGAAGTGCATGGACATCTGTTGCTGTTGTGCAGGACAAAGTATCTGTTCCAGCCTGGCATGCTGCATAGGTTTCCAATGGTCGCCTATAGGCATCAGCAAGGCTGTCGACAGAAGGCCCGCTGTTGACGTCTGGCACGTGGTGCACAATCTCGAAGAGACTCGAGCCGCCACTGCCAAGGCTCAGGACGAACCACCTCCAGACCCAGGTTCGCAGGACCTTTGCCGCTTGGACGCAGGCACTGCCATCACTGAATCTTCTTCGTCGTCGGACTGAAGCTCGATCATGTCCTTGGCCGCTGAGGACTTGAGACATTTCTTCAGCATCTTGTTCACTTGACAACGAAGTTCGGCCTCTTCGGAGTCTTGTAGAGGAGGTTCTGTCTGATCGTCTTCTTCGATGACTTGCTCTGGAATAGCTGCTTCCGCAGCTTGAGCATTCAGTCTCTGCATTGTCCTTCTGGATGTTTGAATCTCTTTCCTGGATGTTTGAATGCGCTCCTGGTAGTCTTTCTGCTGGACCTCGAACGCTTCGAACTGTTTCTCCAGGGTGGACATCAAAGTCTCCAGATGTTTGAGCCATGACTTCCTGTGTTTGGTTTTGGCATCTTGGAGCTGGTGAAGGAGCTTCCGGGCATGTCCAATTGATGCACTTGTTCGATGCATCTCTTTGGTCAGCTGCTCCGTTGTCTTGATGTCGTACTTCTTCACCATTTTCTTGACATTGTCCGGCATCCCTGTCGGGTCGTTGTAGGCGGTTTTGAGGGCCTGCATCATCTCTGCACGCTCTTCGACCGTCATCACTACCCCATCGTTGTCCGCCGGCACATTCTTTGTGAGGTCGGAGGATGCACTCCACGGAGGTGGCAGGGATGGCGCAGCATATTGCGGTAAACTGCTTTCCTGCTTCTTCTTGCCACGTGGCCTGCGTCTCCTCTGTTGTTCTGAGCCACTTCTGGCTCTGGGTGTGCCAGCCCTTTGTTGGGAGGCTGCATTGCCTTGCCATTGCACATTTCTCCCATGCGGTGACTTCCGCCTGCTTTGGCTCCATTGCGCATCGTCTCGGCTTGGAGTCCATTGTGCATCGGTATGTCTTTCCGGTGGGATGAAGCTGGTATCCTGATAACGGTCCCAGCGGCCGCCGCAATGAGGGCAATGTGCATGTTTGCCACTCAAAATCTTCCAGCACCTTCGGCATCTCCATGACTCCGCCATTGCTCTGACTTTGCCTCGAAGGGTAGTTCTGAGCCGCGCAAGGTGATGGAAATCTGCTGAATGATGTGATGAAAGAACCTGAATGTAGTGCTCGATACGCTTGCTGTTCAAAGAGATGTAACCCGTGCGATGCAACCAAAGCTGGCGCCGCACAATAGCACGCTGTCGGCGTTGTCGCCTTCTCTGCGTTGCCAAGGTCGTGGTGATGAACTTGTCCCCAAAAAAGAATCAGCAGGTAGAGCAACTGTATCATATAGTGCAAGACCACAAAGGATAGTCCAGCTCTTCGGAAGGATCAATCGCTAAGGGTCGATTCCAAAAATAATAGGTCAAAGGCCCCAGGGAAGCAAAAAGGCAGGATGTAGTCAACCACCAATGCTAAGCCCGAGCTCGATGACGTAGATTCAGAAGGTACGCACCCGGGATTGTTAACGAGGCCGGGACCCCAGATCAAGAGCTGCAAGCGAAAGGAGGGCGAACCAGTTCCAAAACGCAGCAGCAATGGCGTACCCGCGGGCGTGGCCCGCTAAGGCTTTCAAAGGTCAGTGACCGCACGAGGGGCTTGCTTGACCCGAAACCTTATATATATATATATATATTATATTATATTATTATATATATATTATATTATTATATATATATATGTATATTATATATTATTATATATATATATTATTTTATATGTATATTATATATATACATATATAACTATCCACTGAATTCCCCAAACATCCAGCCCAATTTTAAGTCCCTGGCAGCTGACGCAAGCAGCTGGTTGAATCGATCGCATTGCGGTACAACACCAGCTTGGCCAAGACCGGTGCGCTCAACTGCACCTCAACAAGGCTTAGGGGTCAGCAAGGTTGCTCCAACACCCCAAATACAAGGGGGGGAACTTGGTTGATAAAGTGGTTAAATAACATATTTCCCTCTCTTGTGGCTATAATCTATGTACAATGGATTGGAGCAATCATGGTCAGTGTAAAAACCTGGGGAGAAAAATTGGAAAATTTGCTGATAGTGATAGTGATCAAAAGAAAACCTCCCAACGTCCCCCATTTCCATCACCATCATCATCATCATCATCATCATCATCAGCCATTAAATATAATCAATAGTCATCATCAACCATTAATAATAACCAGTACTAGCCATACTAATCACATCATCCTCGTCCTCGTCCTCGTCGTCAAAAAAGCACGTCATCGCCCACGCCGAGCTGCAGAAGTGAGGCAATTCTTGCTCAGGTCCAGCACCTCAGGATCAAAACGGTGGAGGGACACCCAGAAAAATTGGGGTTTCTGAAACATATTTTGGGGATCTCCAAAACCAGAGGTTTCAATAAATGATCTAAATTTGTAATGACTTGGATGATTTGGTGGTAGCCTGGTAGCCTTATTTTAGGAAACCTCCATGTACAACTGATCAACAGTACGTTCAGACGAAAAAAACATTGGATCACCCAAGATCACCTGGACCGGTGGAACCGGAATGACTTGGAGCAAACCACACCGGGTGTCCGCAACCCGAAGCATCGACAAGTGGGCCAAATCCTTGGTTCAAATGCAGCCCAGGTGTGTGTGTGTGTGTGCGCAATTGTGTGTCTATGTGTTTGTGTACTACTGGAACTTTAAAAACAATTTTGCAAATGTGTATGCATAATATATCCATATGTATGTATATATATATACATATGTATACATACATGAAATTGTATGTGAAGATGTGCTGTAACATAGACGTATCCATGCTTTTGTCCCTGTAGAGAACTACGTGTGTATATATATATATGTATATATGTATATATGTATATATGTATATATGTATGTATGTATATATGTATATATGTATATATGTATATATGTCTATATGTCTATATGTCTATATGTCTATATATGTATATATGTAAATATGTATATATGTATATATATATGTATATCTGTATATATGTATATCTGTATATCTGTATATATGTATATATGTATATATTAATGTATGTATATATATATATATTAAATATATGTATATCTGTATACATTATAATACACGTATATATAACTCACTTATAGTGCAGCGCATATGTCAGTCCCTCATAACCTGACCTCATGCATTGTTTTGGTCGACAAGAAATCAAACAGTGCTGCCCCGCTCACTCCCTGCAAACCCATGGGCTTCCGCATCGGAGATCTCATTCATAGTTGCCTTCAACACCTTGCAGTGATGGCTCATGCCATGCGTTTGGGCCCACTTCCTGCGGTGAGGAAATCACATGCTCAAAACATAGCATCATTACTCATCACTATCACCGTCACCATCATCATCATCATCATCAACATCATCAACTCATCAACATAATCATCATCACCATCGTTGCCATCATCATCACCATCATCACCATCACCATCACCATCATCACCATCACCACCATCACCATCATCACCACCATCACCATCACCATCACGATCACCATCACCATCATCATCATCATCATCATCACCATCATCACCATCATCACCATCATCACCATCATCACCATTCACAACCATCACAACCATCATCACCATCACCACCATCATCATCGTCACCATCACCATCACCGCCATCACCACCATCACCATCATCATCACCATCATCACCATCACCATCACCACCATCACCATCACCATCACCATCATCACCATGACGGCCATCACCATCACCATCACCACCATCACCATCACCACCATCACCATCATCATCATCACCATCACCAGCATCACCAGCATCACCAGCATCAGCATCACCAGCATCTCCAGCATCACCAGCATCGCTGCATGTTCTTCGATATCATCATCATCATCATCATCATCATCATCATCATCATCATCATCATCATCATCATCATCATCATCATCATCATCATCAATCATCAATCATCATCATCATCATCATCATCATCATCATGACCAGTTCTACAATAAAAATGTCTCAAGCAGCGCAAACAAACCCAGGTCCCTTGCAGACAAGTACTTCAAGTGCCGCAGCCTTGGCATTCAGCTGGTTGATGGATGACTGAGATAAAGTGATTGAAACTCAGTGAGACCACCCAAGAGAACGTTGGACTTCAATTCCCATTTTCTTTTGTCAAGTGTTTCCCTTCGTCGTTTTATCAAACAATGCCTTTGTCACTGACTCATCCATTCCTGAGTTCAGCAACCCATCCAAAGATGTCAGACTGTTCTGGCAAAGGTCCAACTCCTTCAATGTGCACACAAGACTATCATGCGCAACGCAAGCTAAAGGACAAAACATGGCTGAAAATTCCGTATATGAAGGACAAGTTGCTGCTTTGTCAAATGACGTCTGTGACGAATTTCCACTGTGGCACTATGGTGAGTTTTTGCGCAGGCAGTCGCTGCACATCTCCACAAATATCTTTGTTGAACTATATATATATTGATCCAGATCCATCCATGGATTTTTCGGGCAAATCCCAAATGGTTTGCGTGCCCAAACACAGAACTGTTTCCCCTGAACAAAAATTGTTTCTGGACAAGGTACGAGGCCCCCAGCTGCAGCTGGAAAAAACTCTGTGAGCCGTTGTGGTCAGCTGGCTCGAATCAACCAAATGTGATTCCCAAATCATGTTAATGGGGCTAGTTTTCAAGGATCAGCAAACCAATAGACAGGCATCTCGTAGGCTCCGGAAAACCATCGGAGCTCGCAAAATGCACCCCCCCAAAGCCCACAAACAACCCAAAAACTGCCATTTCCATGCTTACGGGGCCCAAATACGCTGCCAAAGCAAATTGCAAAAGAACAGGAGAGACAGCACACAGCTCTGATCATGTTGAGATTACTAGACCCCGATCCTGTCCTCCAGGTGCGGGCAATGCCTTAAAGCTTCCTGAGTCACGACGGGAAGTTGCACAATCCATAAGCTGCTCATCCCAACGCGACCAGTCCATTGCGCTCAGCCATTTCCAGGGATGGAACGTGTTTTTGAAACCATCAACAAATAATCATCTTATGACAATCTCCACATTTTCTCAGACCTCAATGGTTCCAACCCAAGGCTGCGACCAAACTGCCATTGATCTTGTTTCCACTCAAGATCAAGGCCTTAGAATCTCAGACTCCATTCGCAGAATCTGCCAGGGTGACGGAAAATCCTTCAAAGGGCAAGGCCATGCTTGCCAAAACGTCAGTTCTTTTCTTTGGCCAAAGTTTGAATCAACTGGAGTTGGATCCCATAACAAATGGGTATGGGTCGAAATTGGGTACTAACACCCAAAAAAAATGGATCTCTTAATACAAAAAAAATACTAAAATCGGTGGTCCCCTAACTGTCAAAACCAGAATTTGGAGGACGACTTGACAGCCGCTCTGCTGCCCGACCCGGAGCTGTGGTAGGCGCGACAAGATGGGCAGAGACTCCAAACCTGCCGTCCGCCCAAAGGTTGCCATCAAGTCCCAAAATGGCATGTTTTACCACGTACCACTAACATCACTAACAACCAGTCAGTCATCCAAGAGCCTGAAATTTTGACCTAGATCTGGAAAGCTGACGAAGCTGACAAAGCTGAAGAAAAAGCTTCGGAAAAGTCAGCCGCCGCGCCTTCCATTCGCACTTCCAAGCGGACCAGTGGCCCTGTGGCCTTGACAAACTTGCAATTTTTTCGAAGTCAGAAACCCAAAGTGGCTGGTGGATTCTTGCCAACCCCTTTTTTTTGAATAAAGTCATTGCTTATCATTGTCCTACATATAGGATATATAGGGCTTGGGAATCAAAAAAGAGTTGAAACATGTTGAAATCGCCAAGAATGAGATCTGGATTCACCAACGCTTCACGACCCCATCACACTGCTGTGCTAAGTGCATGGCAGGGCCAAGCAAGTCATCCAAGCCTCAAGTCGCCCTTTTTTCATGGGTCAAAAACCCATCATCTCCCCATGCTAGTCCACCAACAACATGGGGATGCATCTACTATACCGCAACATCCGTAACCGTGTGACCGGGGGATGCACATCCACTAACTACATCTAACTAGCGGCGAAAACTTTTGATGTGAACTCCTGGGTCCATCACATGAACAGATACTTCACAGAATTGGATCCAGAAAAAAGCAACTACTGCAACCTCCAGGAGTTCATGACCTGCAATTTTGGCTGAAACCAACCCAATATTGTGGGATTGCATGATTTTTGCCTCAATCCAACCCAATTAATATGGGTCTGAAGATAAGGCCCACAACAATGTGATGTTTTCTCACAACCAAATCTCCCACACTCGTTTCATGGCAACTTCCATGGCAACTTCCCCCCTTCCTTTGACCCAGCGCCTCCCGCCAGCTCAAGCCCCAGGTCTGCTGCGCTGATCCCACTGGAGGTCGCTTCATGGGGTGGAGGGCGACCTTGGAGATTCAATGGGTTGGTTTCAAAATCAGGAAGCCGTGGAAGTTCCGGTCGATTTTCCCGGAAAAACCGGTATGGCTCTGCCCACCCTCACACGCTACACACCAAAACAGCTGGTTTCTACGGAGATTCATCTCACCATAAAAAGATGAGAAAGTCATAGCTAAAATGGTCCCCAGATTTGGCAACATTTGAGGATGGGGATGGTGACCGATCCTAGTCCCTTAAAACCTATGAGATACCCTCTGGTAAACTAACATAGCAATTGAAAATGGCCATTTATAGTGGATTTTCCCATTAAAAATAGTGATTTTCCATTGCTATGTTAGTTAACCAGAGGGTAGAAGTCAAGAAAAATGGGGCGCAACCTATCAAGACCTATCAAGCACCCCACAGCCACCACATCATTGGGAAGCCGCACACGCCAAGCTGGTGGTGATGGACCGCCGTCGACCTCCAAAGGAAAAAAAACCGTTGGAGACCTGGAGACTATGCGGAAAAAAAAGTCTCCCGCGACCATCCTGGAAATACCATAGTTGGCATCTTTTTGGGGGGTTTTACAATGGACTTCTGAAAGGAAAAAAAAATGGTTCTTTCTTACTTCCAAATCTTCTCGGTTTTGATTGGCTCAAATCCCGGATGAAGTCTCCATTTTGAGGGATGTCATTGGCTACGATTGGTGATCCTGGACTCAACGACTGCACGACAATTTCTAACCGCATGCTGCGCCGCTGTACAGTCTTCGGCACCATCCAAAACCCTCAACCAAGCTGACGCCACAAAATCTCCAAGTCAATGTCCAAAGAGATCATTCAGTTGCGTTCAGTCGAATGATTGAAGCTACACTCACCAGCCGGCTCACGCATTTTGGGGGGCACTTTGTCCCAAGGATCCGGTGACTGAAAGGACCAAAACCTGGGTCAATGCGCTGCCAATGCGCTGCTGATTTGGAATGGAATTTCTTGAAAAGACCATGAAAAGCACTGCAGGTTGATCATTTGTATTTCTTGCTTTTTTTCCTAGACCTTTCATGGATTGGCTGCTTCAGCTTGGCACTCCCATTGTATGATCATCCCCATTGGACCCGCCAGGACCCGCCAAGCTACTTCTTGAAAATAGGGGATTCAAAAAAAACCAAAAAAAACTTGAAACATCTCAAACACTTGAAACATCTCAAACATCTCAAACATCTCAAACATCTCAAACATCTCAAACATCTCAAAACCTAAAGTTCTGAGGTAGACATTACCATCACCTCAGAAAAAAGCCAGGGTTCCAATCGCCCATGCCGAGCCTCGGTGGCTTCCATGGTGATGGCCACCGCACTGGAGGACGGAAGCCTCCGAATCTGATGGCTAGGGCCTTATCCGATGAAAAACTACTGATACCAAATAAGGATGATAATATAGTCACTGATTAATATTGATGATGTTTGATGATTGTTGATGATTACTGATGATGTTTGATGATTCTTGATGATTACTGATGAATATTAATATCAGCTTGCCTATTTTAGTGTTCAAAAATGATAATAAATGGTGATTGTATAATGGAGATTAATGGAGATTTACCCTCTGGTAATGACTGTTACACTTTGCTATTGAAAATGGCCCAGTTATAGTTGATTTACCGAACTTAAAGATGGTGATTTTCCATTGTTAGTTTACCAAAGGGTACTGATTGCTGTTGATGAGTGCTGATGATTATTATTGATGATCTTTGATGATTATTGATGGTGGTGATGAATGTGATGAGGAGGAGACCCAATGATTTTTTGTACAATGCCGATGATCATGATTATCATCATGCAAAATGGGAACACCAGATGATCGCAGTAATAGTATCTGGGTAAATTATAATCATTCACTAACCTGAATTAAGGCCATTTGGTGATGATTCCTCTTATAAACCATGATTCCAGTGAGGTCGCAGTGAGGTCGTTATAATTTACCCAGATAGTATGTAATAGTATCGGATGCATGTGATAACAGCATTTGGGTATGGCATTGATCATCAATTGGCTTATCGATGATGCCAATTTTTTTTCAGCATCACCAATGATCTGGCAATGTAAATTGGACAACCTCGGCTGCCAAAGAATTGGCAATGGCCGATCATTTGGCAACGTCAATTGGCAAGTTTCCATCAATGGCCACTCATTAGACTGAAAGTTGCAGTTGCGAATGGTTACAACCCCACCCTGTTATACCGTCGTGATTGTGGGGCTCATTACAGTTGCAACGGTCACGAGTCCAGGGCCGGCGCAGGGCCGTGACAGTTGCTGCGAATCCCACCTGCAGCTCGCAGAATCATCTCCAACAAAGTTCCTCGGCATGGTGGATCTCACGAGTGGTTCTGTCGGATGACGGAAAACAAACCATGTCCACACCGCATTTTTCATAACTACTTGACTTTGAGACTTTGAGACAGGTTGAAATCAAACGATCCTTGAGTCGTAAGTCGTTTCATCATGTGACCTAGATAGTGGTACCCTCTGGTAATCAAAACTGGTTTTATCATCAAAACTTCCATTTATACGCAACCTTCCCATGTTTTCCCAGTGCTTTTGGATGAAAACGTCCATTTCTTGCCCTGTTTGATGACTGAAGTGTCTAGCAGACTCAGCTTCCAACGCCGTGCAATTCCAGCTGACCAGCCGAGGATGGACTGGTCCGCTCTCAGCAGGGCGATATGCGCTCTTCACCAATCGGACCTGGTGATGTGAACGAAACGAAGGTCGATTGAAGATCATGGGATATCCACGGGATATGAGATATCTATATTATATATATATACACATATTTCTCTATGTATGTATCCACACATGTTTCTCTCTCTATGTATATATATATATATATGTATATATATAGATATATATATATACATACACATCTGGGTAAATTATAATATTTCACTAACCTGAATTAAGGCCATTTGGGGATGATTTCCCTTACTAACCATTATTCCCAGCGAGGTCGCAGTGAGGTCGTTATAATCTCCCAGATACACGTATGTATGGGTATAATAATGAATCTACTATTTGACGGGGTATAAAAGGTGTAAATGGGATGTTACATAACGGGTGTATTGAATATACATGGGCAAGCAATTAATTTCTTGTTATATCAC
Organism: Cladocopium goreaui; assembly: GCA_947184155.2. Lineage (NCBI taxonomy): Eukaryota > Dinophyceae > Suessiales > Symbiodiniaceae > Cladocopium > Cladocopium goreaui. The sequence continues at coordinate 1,151,409 of CAMXCT020004557.1, read as the reverse complement.
GAAAAACACACGTTTTTGCTAAGATACTCCAATAGACGCACCCGCTAGCGGTGCCTCGAAGGAGAGCTGCCTCTGAGCTTCTGGAAGTTCAAGCACCTCTGTTCATCCCCCGATCCCCCCATGGTTGTGGCGTCGGCCATGCGTCCCCTTTGTTTGGATATCGACCTGGCGAATCGGGATATGACTGGCCACCGAATATGATCATATCATCGACGCCAAACTAGCACCAGATACCATCAGAATCTCTGCATGCCCAGCTGGTGAGGGGTTTGTCTGGGGTTCCAGGAAAATGCATTCCTGCAGCCTGGAGTATTCCCTCACTTGAGATACTCTATCAATATAGATCATGTAGATATTGCGCTACCCGGCCCGATGCTAAACTGTCGCCAGTGGGCCTCTTGCAAGTTGAAGGGCATGCCTAAGACTCTTCCAGCCACGGTCACGCTCTTCAAATATGGGAATGTTCCAAAGTTCGGGATTCCTAAATCTACCATTTTAGGGCTGACACTGGTTGGGATATCCTGCAATCCCCAATCTTGTAGACTCCCATGTCAGGAAAGTCAATGAACATGTGAGATCACCATCACATCACCACCTATTCTCCAAGGTCAAGGCTGCGGCTAGCAACACCTGACCCCACAAGCACCAGTGCATGACTGGTGCATCACGGAAAAAATCCTTTCGGTGGCAGTACTGAGAAGATCTTGATGGATCTTGATGGCAACTGAGAATCTTCCGAATCAGGAGCAATGAATCTGCATTCCTGGAAAAAATGGATGGTATTGGTCACCCCTCTTGGCATGTGGTACTGTACATCCTGATCATGGCCATGTTTGCAGAACTACATCCAGGTGCCCACCCGCAGCGGGAAAGCAGCAAGCCTTGTGGGTTGTGAAAGAACAGGAAGCCCTGGGAGGTCTGAACATCCCAAGATGCAATGCCTTGGTTGCGAGAGAAAAACTTGTCCACAAAATCTCTTACCCAGAAAAGAAAAATCGATTCCAGTAATATGGGTATGGGTCAAACCCCTCTGGTCCCCTCTAGTTCACAGCAAAATCACAGTTCCGGATGTTCATTCCCCAGTCATTCAAGGTAGTTCATATTATTTCATAGTGTATACAGCAACTTGATGAATCCCATAAAAAAAATGGTAAAACAGGGATGCTGGGACATCCCAGTGTTCATTGTTGGTTGTTATGGTTTTTATGTTATTGTTCAATGTTTCTTCCCTACCTTTGATGTTTTATGTGATAGGGGTTTTGGGACTATTTTGCCCCTAACTTTCACTGTTGATGCTTGGATTGAATGGGGGTAGGATTTGTTTAGGTTGTTGGGGTTTTATGTGTGTGTGTGTTTGGGTGGGTGATTACTTCATAATATATGTTAAGATATTATGAATTAATCATTTATGCTTTCCACTTTCCTATTCCATCCCACCAGTGTTCAATTACTCTCATTTGTGTTAAGCACGGTTTGTTTGTATCGTTTAGTTCATCCGTCGCTATTGATAAAAGAGTTATATTGATAATCATTGCATTGAATTTACCATCACGGTTAAGTTCTTTACCACAGTCAATGATAACTTGTTTATCAGTGAGGTTTTCATACATCTTTTTTATAATGGCAAAATTTACAAACATATATATCGTCATATCCTTTACTCCTTCCCCTGATTTCATCCTGTCAATTACTTTCTTCCAAAATTGTTCTCCTTCCTTGTCGTCTAGTGAAGGCATAGGATGACATCTTACATCGTCTCTAACCTCTTCATCTTCTTTTTCCATCGCTTGTTTATAAAATTGTTCTTCATCTTCACTTTCACTACCAAAGTCCACATAAAGACCCATATTTTCCCCTTCTAATTCCTGAATGTTTTTTGCTCTAAATACTTTACTCATTTTTCTCTTATTATATATAGTCATTTTGTCTTTAAATAATTTTGGGGTTTCTTTCAGTTTTTGGGTTTTCTGTTTTCCTGTATCCACTGTAATCGTTTCATTCGTTGTGTTTCACTACTATCACGTTCATATTCTTCATCTTCAGGTTCTTCTTTCTTGTCTTCATTTCTCACTTCTTGTATCATCCGTCTTATTTTGTCTATACCGTGTTCTCTGTCAAACCCTTCCATTACATTTCTCACTTTTTCCAAACCGATGTGTCGTTCAATTTCTTCGTCTGTCATTTGTCGGAATTGTTCTTTATAATCTTCATCATACTCTTCTTCCTCCTCATCCTCATAGTTCATAAACATGTCCATGCGTTGCTTTTCCATTTCCAGAAGTTTGTTTTCCATTTGTTGGAATTTCATTTGTTTCTTGCCACACTTGCCACACACATTCACGAAGGTTTTGAGCAAGTAGTTCCAAAAAGGTTGGTTTCTACCGTTCAGGGCTATAACTTCTGACATAATACGACATCCACAGTCAAATTTAGTCATCTTATTTACTCTTACTATATATAGGTATTTTTTCTTTAAGTATATTTTTTATTGCTGATTATTTTAAAAATCTAATATTATAAAGTGTCCTAGTTCCCCTGTTTTACCATTTTTTTCCCATCCAGCCAAGTCACAGTAGACCTCCTGGTTGCTGACATCCCCAAAGGCCCAATGGCTATCCCGCAGCACCTCTGCGTTGCGCCGGGACCACTTGAGCCCCTCCGCCAGGATGTCCCAGGCTTTCGAGGTCATGTGCCGTGGCGCCACATAGAGTTCCTGCAACTGGAGCCCCATGGCCTCGGAAGGCTCCGGGGACCCCGGGGTCCCCGGGGTCAACCCGGAAACCCGGTCAATGGGACTCAGGGACTCACAGAAATTGCAGGGTGAACTAGTGACGATTTCTGAGATGACCCTCCAAGTGGAGGATCACAAGGGGGGATGAAGTGATTGTGGACCATGAAGAATGGTGAGTTTAATATAGTTTAACATAGTTTAACTATGTAACTTGGAGAGTTCATGGGATATACAACTCAGAATATGAGGGGTCTGTCTGAAAATGGTACAAATTTGAGGTGGAAAATGATGATCAAGCACTAGATGGCTTATGCGGTGCCCATTGATGATGGATTAGGAATCCACCATCAAGAATTGTGATGGTTTACCATCAAGACTTTGCATTTAACTGATTTAACTGTCAAGAATTGGGTTTTGAAGGGCGGATCTGAATGGTACTGGGGGGGAGTTGTAGATGATCTAGCATTGTTTGCCAATTTCAGAAAACGTGAAACAAAAGTTCGGGGGAATCTAGATAGTGAAGCGAAGAGAAATGGTGGATCTGACCTGAGCAAATGCCGAAAAACGGGTGCGTTTTCATAGACCGCAAAAAGACACATCAACGCTGTATCTAGGATTGTTTGGGTCTCCCTTTAAGAATGCTAGTTTGTTTTGGCATAAGAGAGCCATCATTTCCGGCCAAGAGACCACGAATGACCACACTTCCTGTGTGAAATCCACCGCATCGAACCTATTCAGGCCCCAATGGAGTGCGTCCCCATGGGATGCCACGATGACACCATGAATCATCAGCTGCGACAGCGGGAAGAAGGTTGATCTTTGGACCACCAAGATGTAGACCACCATACCTTCTGGCCGGGTTATGGCGACTGGGACACCCACATTCCCAATCCGAATCAGGACTTAATGAAAATGACAACCCCAGTACCCAAAAGGAATTGTTTGGCACGAACCCCGCATCCCCGAGACTGGCGCGGCCCCTGTACCCAAACAAAAAGGTAAACAACACCAGCCTCTCCACAGCAACTAATGATCAAGACGTATCAAGGAAACTGATCATCGATTCAGAAGTTCAAGCGAAATAATGATGATCAGCGCTTAATCAAAGGAAGTTTAGAAGTCAAACTTCCGACAATATGGACAGATGGAAAAGCAGAGGTGGGAAGAGCCAGAGAAGGGAAGAGCAGAAGAGAGAAGATCAGAGAAGAGAAAGAGTCAGAAGAAAGAAGATGCAGGTGCGTGAAAGGGTAGGAAAGTCGCGAAACACTGTGTTTTTCAAATGGTTTGTGGCTCTGGAGGGTCGAAAAGGTAGGCTCGCTAAAGCGGCGGCTGCGGAGCCATCTGGCCAGATGAGAGATGAAAAGTTGCACGCCGTTGTGACGCGCAGCACATTTGGAAATCAAAATGTAGAAAGCGCCTCATGTTCAGGCCACTTTTGGAAGTTGAGATGTCGAAAAAGTGAACGCAATTGTGGCGCGAAGCATATTTCGAAGTCAAAGCGTACAAAACGCACCAACGTCGGACCACTTTTGCAGGTTGAGATGTCGAAAAAGTGCACGCAGTTGTGGCGCGAAGCACATTTCCAAGTCAAAATGTACAAAACACGCCATTCTCCGACCACTTTTGGAAGTTGAGATGTCGAAAAAGTGCACGCAGTTGTGGCGCGAAGCACATTTCCAAGTCAAAAGTGCCAAAAACTGAGGGGTTCGGACCACTTTTGAAAGTTCAGATGTGGTTTTGCAAGGGTTTTGTAGCATTTCCAAAAACGATGGCAGGCGTGGGACATTTGCAGAGGATCTGCACAGATGCATGTCGCGTGGCAGGCGCAATACAAGAGATATGTTCATCAGAGATGTTAGGAGGTCAGGGCGCTGATTTCTTGACAGGGGGTGCATTTTGGAGCATCAAACCTTTGCGTGACAGGTGCAGCACTTCGTATGACTTGGCATCACTTTTTCGTGGCAGGCGCAGCACTTTAGACAAATGGGGTGGGACAAAAATATCAAAACGCATTGGTACGAGGCCGTCAGCTCTGCACTCAACTTTCCATTTTTGAAGGAAGGCTCACAGAATTGCTTCGTTTCTGATGTTGTCAACTTCGAAAATTGAGGAAGTCTCGCAGAATAGCTTCGTTTTTGAAGTTGTCAAGTTCGCAAGTTGAGGAAGTCTCGCAGAATTGCTGCGTTTTTGATGTTGTCAAGTTCACAAATTGAGGAAGTCTCGCGGGATAGCTTCGTTTTCAAAATAGATAGATAGATAGATAGATTGATTGATTGATTGATTGATTGATTGAAACCAACAACCGCCCAGGAAGCAAATTGCTAAAGTATATTTTTGGGAGAAACCAAACAACTTCCATCCACACCAAGGATGGGGGGCTGTCCACTCTTTTCAAAAGAAAGTTTTAAAAATTCAACAAGCTTGGGGTTAGGCGTCAATTCCGTGCATGGAGGATGCGCTGGAAAGACAACTAAGGGCACGAGCATTCTGTTTTCATCCACCGATCGGGAAGGCGGCGGCTGAACGCAGGCTTGGCAGGAACATGTCAAATGGGTGCGATCAGGGCAAGGCTCCCCACAATCACATGTTTCCTCAACTTGCTTTCGAGCCAAGACCCGGGCATCCGTGGCAGCAGCCATGGCATTGCGGGTTTTGTACGCAGGACCCCCTTCAAGGACTACGTTGTAAAGGAAACCTAAATAAGGTTCATGATCTTTTTGCAACAGGGTGCTAAATTTCCTGTCTTGGTTATAACAGACTCTCGCCCAGGACAAGCGGGCAAATTTTCTAAAAGTAGAATCAGAAACCCAGCCAGCGCGCAGTTGGCCGCAAGGCGTGACCCACACCCCACTTTCGCTGATTTGCCAATCCAGTTGCTTCAAGATTGCATCAGCATGTCTGCTCGGTCCGTCAGGAACCGGCAAACCAGCATTTCTGGAGCACTGGCGCCGCCACTCCTGCTGCAAAGTTTCCACATCCAGAGCAGCAATAGGGTTGCACGACAGCCGAGCCGCAACAGACCAGAACAAATAAGGCGACCTGCCAGGACAAGGAGGTGAATCCCAAATGGCAGTTTCGATGGCTATACACCAATCATTCAGCATGCACTTGTTATAGCTTTGCCAAGGGCCTGTCCACTTAATCGAGGACAGGACTACCATGTCAACAAGCAACTTACGCATACGCATGGTCTTTGCAGCGATACGGATTTTGCGGCATCTTTCAACAATCTTCTTGTGAAGCGAGTCTGCATTAACGCAAGTGGACAGCGACCCAAAAAGATACTGTATTCCGAGCAATTTAAACTCAGTCTTAACAGGTCCTAAGACAACGTGAAATTGAGCCATCTGATCTCGGGCGGATTGACTGGAAGCAAAACACTCCAATTTGTCAGGGTAGTGCTGAAACCCCAAAATGGAGTCAACTGAAGTAGCAGTCTCCATGGCTCGTACAACCTCCTGGCCCCATGGACCACAAAGTTCTGTCATCGAGGAAAAGGGCAAGTTGAATGGCGGGACATTGAATTTTTACAAACTTAGTCCAAACAACCATTAAGGCATTTAGAAAAGCAGGGCTGGCAGGGCATCCCTGAAGCAAAGACATGGAGCAACTAACAGGTTGGGGGGCAAAATGGCCTCTTACAGAAAACCAACGTTGCTGTGAAGAGTAAAACTGCTCCACAACTCGGAGTAAGCCCTCCGGAGCTCCAAATTTTCTCAAACAAGCCATGGCCAGCGCAGGCCTGACAGAGTCAAAACACTTTCTGATGTCAGCCTTTACTCCCGCAACAGTGGGGCCACCATCTTGAGAAATGTCCAAATCATGAAACAAAGCGGCATGAACATTGTGGATGTCCTTGTCTGGTGTGCCCCCACAGAGGTGAGGGAGAGGCCATTGACGGATCCATGGGGTGAAAGCTTTCATTGTAGCAGCCATGCAAATTCTCCAAGCTAAAGCTGCAATGGCCAGAGGGCGTTTACCTCCATCGTCTTTGTTGATGAGCGAAATACGAACTGCTTTCCAAGGTGCTGGCAAGGCCGCCCCATCTAAGCAAGCGTTCCACACCTCAGCCAGAGCATCAAAGAAATGAAGAGGGAGGGGCTTCCACAGCTTCCCCGACCAGCCATCTAAGCCAGCTGATTTTTTCACTGCTTTGTGGCAAATTTCTGCAGCATGTAACCTTGAATGTAAGGAACTTCACATGGAAAGTGCAAATCAGGTAAAGAGCCACACAAGTCGTCAAACGCGTTAACTTGTGGAAGGACAGGTAGATTCCACAACGCTGCCCATTTTTCTGCTGCTTCTTGCGCTTAGAGCTGCGGATGAGGGGAGCTGGCATTAAAAGGGGAGGAGCGGTCTTCACCGCAATCAAGCTTGATCCACTCTGCAAGGCGGTGGAAATCAAATTCAATATCTCGCTTCCATTGGTCAATACGTTTCTCTCGCTGCGTTCGGCAATTTGGGTTGCGAGTTGCAAAACAAAACCGGCCGAGCCGGGAGCGGACCAATCAATCTCAGGAGAGCATTTCGCTTCAAATTGGCGTGGAGCGGTTTGTTGTCAGGTTGAATGCAGAACTGTTCGGCGCGCCTCGCAAGTCTTCGGAGACGCCTTTCAAGCACAGTTTGGTTGATGTTTCAGCCCAGCAGGCTGAGGCACCTTTTGTGGTTCGGTAAGCAAATGTCTGCGGCTATCCGCATTTTCTTTAGCGCCCAAGCACTGTTCCGCGGTGAAGCTCAAAACAGTCCATGCCCCATGGGCGTCTTTGCGTTGAATGCATGTGTCAAAACAATCTTTTGACTGCTCCCCCAAAAATCCCAGCCATCTTAGGCAATAGAGGAAACTTTTAGGCGGAGAAGGGGAGGCCACTTATAACAGTCAACAGGGTTATTTAAAACAACTCTATAGGCAATCAAATCGTGGTCAGCAACACCCCTAAGTTGCGATCTGGTTGCGACAACAAGGTCCTTGGTTGTAAGCATGTAGTCAATGACGTTTCTGGTCAAACTGCCATTGGGACGACGAGTGGTACCAACAACGGCAGAAGGTTCACATACCAAACTGTCAACGTCGCACAAACGGCCTGCGGCAATGGCCAAGGACATTGGCCAGTGAGCTTTAGAAAGGTTAAAGTCACCAGCAATCATCCATTGTTCCCCAGTGCTAGAAGCCCATTCAAAAAGGGCTTCAGCCGTGTGGGAAGCCAGCTCACTGTCACTAGCATGCAAGTAGGAATTAATCAAAATGCACGGTCGAAGGTTTGGCCTGTAGACTTTGACCGCCACAGCTCTTCCGATAAACAAAGGATCCTGGGGCAAATCAACGGTTTCAGTGGGCCAACTACTTAAGATGATAGTGCCGGCGTAGGGGTAAGAAGCCGCATCGACATTTTGGGTACCTATATGCGCACTCCAGCCTGTCGGAGGCGAGCTTACGCACAGTTTGGCAATCATCTTTACAGATCCGGGCTTCTTGGAGACAAAGAATGTCAAGGCTATTTTGCGTGGCAAGGCTCAAAACAGAATCGAGCTTTCCTCTCAACGAGCAAACATTGAGCGTGCCGACGCCAATCGTCGACATTGGATTTGGTTCAGTCATTGTTTGCGGGAAGTGGCTCGGCATCTCCAATCAGCAATTTCTGTGTAGCCAGCAATTTGTCTTTGGCAGCCCCACGTGCTTTGGAAATGGCATTGTTTAACAATCTTCTAGGTAAAGCGGACCGGGATCCCTTTTCACAAACAATCTTAGTGCACAACCCGTTAAACCAAAAGCAGCTTCACGGCACAGTTTACAGAAATAAACATACGTATGACCAGGCAAAGGCCAGTCGGCCCGTTGGACAATGTGCTTGCGGTTCTGTGTCTTTTTGGCTTCCAAAAGTGGCAAAGCTTTCCTGGCCAGCTCAACGTCTTTCGGCTGAGCTGCCGGATTCTGGCAAAGTTCCTGAAGCCTAGCGACTAATCTGGCCCTGGGCGAGCCACCCCAGAGGCTGACGTCGCATTTGACTTTGGCAATGGCGGGAATGGAAACGGCCATAGCAGTCCATTTTTTGCAGAAAACATGCCTATAAGTGTTACGCTTTTTGGTAGTATTGCCAGTCACAGGCAACTCAAGGATGGTAGGATTGTGGTCCCCATGCTTTTGGCTTTTGACATCGAGCAAACGCCTGGCCACGCCGGCAGCAATCTTTGCCAAAGAGGCCTTCTTGCAATTTTGCCGAAGCATTTCAGGGTCAGCTGCTGCATGAAAAACCTTTTGATCGACCTCTGGGTGCTTGCTTTTGCCATGTCTAATGCGAGCTTCTCTTCTGACTTGGCTGGAAAAGTGGGCAGGAATGCCCAAGTTGCAATGTGGACACTTCCAAACGCAGTCAGGTGTCCATTCCAATAAAACAGCACTGGTGTTTTTTGCGAGAGCAGTCCTCTGATCAGGATGCCACGCCTTGATGTGACTTGATTTTCTTTGCCTCCAATATTCGGAATTCCCTGTAGAGTAGTCACACAGAGGGCATGACCAACTTGTCGCTTTGGGTACGCTTAGCGGATTTGGCACCGCCGTGTTCCTGGCATGTTTCATTTTCAACTGCAGGCACCTCTTGGATCGAGCACCCAGTGGCGTAGGAAAGCACCATGCGGGCCTCTGCCTTACTGACAACGGAACTGGACGCGGGAAACCAGGATCGAAATGATCGCCCGGCTTTGTCACTGCCACGACTTTTCTGCAACCATTGCAACCACTCCAGAAAACACAACTCCAACCACCTGTCGGTCCATCAGCTCTGCCATCCATGCATCACAACAACTCACCTCTCCTATAGTGTCCTATCCTTGAAACTTCCGCCATCACCTTGTGCGGTACTACTGGTACTCTAAATTCAAGGTCCCAAAATCATATAGGCATGGTCAATTTTGAAGATTGGGTACCTCAATAATGAGATGGTTGATACTAAACGTACGTATACTAAAATCTCTGGTCCCTTCTGGGGCTTCAATTTTGACGCATCCCCATATGGCTATGGGTCAAAATCTACTGTTACCACACTTGGAGGGCATGAACATCCACAAATCCCAGCAGCTAATTTGGTGTGAACAGAAGGGTACTGATCGGAAAAACTGACCCAAACCATATGGGTTTGTCTGAAAATAGGGTACCCCCAAGTCCAATGAATCAATATCATTAATTATCCCGATTATCCCCATTGAAATTGCCAGTTCCAGGGTCCATCTCCCATTTTCAGACACATTCAAATATCAAATTGCTGGTTATATCCCAGAAAAAAATGCCCATAAATCCCATTCAATCCAATGATTTTCCCATGGATTTTCCCAACAAATCATAAGCCCAACAAATCATCTTACTTCACCAATGATCCTCCTGGATTTTCCCAACATCCCACGGGAACGCTCATCCCAGCGTCTGCGCCAGCGAATCCACCGTTGCCGCCCAGTGAGTCCGTCCAGGCCGATTTGATCCAGCGGGGGAGTCTTGAAGCGACCTTCCACAATGGCCTCAAAGGACGCTGCTGCTGAGATAGTGAGAGACCCGGGGGACCCGGGGAGAGTGGGTATACCATTGAAATGTGGAGAAAAAGCTCAGAGATCCATCGAAAATCATTGAAATCCCATCGCCCTAACATGAAAATAGGGGGGTTCAGCATCCAAAATTGGGTTGATGCATGGTTTAAGCGTCCAGATATGCAGGCATAACAACCCCAAAACCAAAAGTTATTTACCACTATTTTCATAGGAATTACTGTTCTATCTCAATTAGGGTTGCTTTTGGGGCCGAGCATGAAGAGGTCTAATGCTACACCAGGCTCTGTTTGGGTGGTATTTAAGGTGATTGTGGGAAGGGAATAAATCAGATGATCCCGTTGCACCCACTGTGAATTACCTGTCATTGGATTGCTTCCAACGGAACAACTCACAGCAACCCCTGGTGATCATCTGCGTCATCTTGCCTCTAGGAACAAACGTAGCACTTGTCTCTTTGCAAAAAAAAAACGTTCGACCCAAAATCTGGCAACCTGGAGTTTGGGCCAAGCATCCCACCAAGCCCTCGGTTTTTTGTGGTTTTTGTTCCCCCTCCAAATTCCGCCAAAAATTCGCAGCACCTGGAGCCAAGGAACCAGTCTGTCCGCCACCCTCAGCGGTCCAAACCAATCCCTGGGTCTGGTGGCGATGTCGGGTCCCCCGCGCCAGATGGAATCCGCCCACAACCTCGGTTTCTGCCCAGAAATGGATGGAGAAATTGAATCCTGCTATGTACTGATCATATCTGATAATTACTTGGCTATAATTTCATGTCATTTCTATAATTTACTTGGCTCAATTTGATCTCCCAAAGTGATCTTCGGGAAGATAAGGAACATCTGGGGGGTCCAACCAACATGTGGGACCCATAATTATCATCCAGGTCATTGGTGGCCAGCCGAGCAGCAGGAAGAATGGTGAGGGCCAGGTCCCAGTGGTCAGATTGATCCTGAACATTGGATGAATCTGGCCATGTCCCCCAGTGGCCCAGAAATCGCTGGTCTTTATATTTACATCCATCCCAGCCATATCCCTTTGTCACAATTGTCCCAGAAGTGCTGGTTTAAGCAACGCGCAACGCGCAACGCTATAAACATTATAAACTGCATCTGAGACTCCAAACATCCTCCTCCTCACCAGGTTCTTTGGATCCTGTGGATCCTATGGATCCCGTGGATTCCGTGGATCCTTGAGACCTGGAACCCTTGGGGTTGCGCAAAGCTGCAATGGTTCTCAGCATTGCCTCCATCTCCATGGCCAATTCTGTGGGGTTTCCAGCCACCCCGTCGAACTTGAACATGTTCACGCCTGGTGGAGCTAGAATTCATATGAATATAGAAACCCAAAAAAAGATAGAAAGGGTTAAACTCGCCATGATTGTGGTCTGATTTTGGTCCTATCTTTTGGGGCTTGCTATAGATGGGTATGGTTTATGGTGAAAGTGTGGTAAACCCACAAGCATACTAATCATAAACCACATCCCGACTAGCCCGTATTATTTTTTCTTACCACATTAGTCCATGTTCATCATATTGCTTAGTCCCAAGGTGAGGTAACGATGATCAACTTGAAATGCTACTCCTTCGGTCCCAAAAGGCCTTGCTCACGGCGAAAGCGCATGGCGGTGTCATGGAAGGCTTTCTGGTACTTCTTCCCAGCAAGGCTGAAACCTTCGGACTGGATATTTCGGTTGTAGTTGGTCTCGTAACCTGCAGCGCAGGTTATGGATGGAAGGTTTTTCCCCCAAGGCCCATGCGTTAAACTTGTTAAACCTATCCATTGGGTCCACTCCCGAAACACTTGGGGGAACTTTAGGACCAAGGTGTGCTATGAGCCAAGCAACCCTTCTTCTTCCCGAATTTCACCCGTGCCTCCTGTGTGAAGCCATAGCCACCCCAAGGAGACAACCAAACTCCAGTGCCTGCGCCGTAGTCTTTAGCCTTCTTGGACACCTGGCACCGCTCTGCGGCTACAAATTAAATAGGTGTGTCCAAGAATTGTGTAAATACCCCAAATCCAATGGATAAAATTGGATTGTTACCATGTGTCCCATTGAAATGTTCCCCAGTTTCATGTCACACCTTCTGGAACTTGGGGGAGTTTCACATGCTAAGTAACTCTGCGGGGCGCCCCGGGCCTCATCAAATCTGGCTGGAAATCGTTCATGGTCGAACTCCCACAAGCTGTGCGGATCATCCCAACCATCATCCCACAGAAAGGAGTCCTGCAGGTCTGTGTGATTGTGATCTTGTGATCTTCTACCATATTCCAACATCACTTTGGGCTCTATGATCCCAAATATCCCAAATAAAAAAGATGACCATTTTGCAAAATTCCCCAGGAAATTGAAGAAAAGTGACCCCATCCCAAGTGCAGAATTTGGTCCAGCTTGGTGTCACGTTTCTTCACCATCTCTTCGCCAAATGCCTGAATCCTCTCAATACATCGGCCTGGCGACGCCAAGTTACTTAGCCACGGTCTAACGAGTTTTTCTGGCCGTCCCCAAGTTTTTGGGAAACCCAAGTGGGATATAGTCTAGTGGGATCACTCTTCTGCAAAACGGGCAACGAAAAAGTTCAACTCATCTCCAAATTTATTCATCAGTTGGGAGTGTAATAATGCGGAAAAAATATGAAGCTTGCACCACCAACGAGCAATGTTGACTTTCGGTGCCGGTTGTGTACGCTTTCTCCGCTTTCTCCTCTTACATCAACAGTTATTAGCATTATTAGCCTCTCAATCACCAGGATGAAGATTACAACCAAAACAAAACCCATCTTTTGCACAGTGCCAACAAATGCTCTCTAATTTCTTTGCGCCAAATTCCTGCAGCAGCAAAACACAGCTGCCTTCACTCATCTTGTCCGGGCGCAGGCTGGAAATCAGTGTCTCATTTGGTCTGGGGTCCTGCAAAAACTGTGTTCTTCTTCATTTCTTGGGATGGGTCAATACCTATGGGACCATCTAAATGCGAACGTAAAAAACAGAGACATCCACCCATGCGGCCCATGCCCATGTCTTGGGAAGAGATTGGGATAGGCAGCTTTCATCCACCGGACAGATCTTTCCAGGTTTGATAGGTCACCCCTTTGAGCGCTCTAAAGTCTGAAGGTCTTTTTCGTTCGAAAAAGGTACAAAATAGATATCTATCAAAAACAATCAACAAAAAATTAGGTTCTCTTTTGACCCCTGACTTCAATCGAAAAGACAATGCAAAAAAATCCTCCCCTCCTTGAAGCCACCGTTGAAACCTTCGTCCTGGCGGTTGGGATTGCGACAAATCCACACTAATTAAGGCAGCTCTTGGCGGTCCTGGTAGCTGTAGAAGTCGTACCAGCTGTTGTAGTGTACCTTCCAAGCCCATCTCTGTGTCACACTGTCTTGGGTCTGTCCAAAAAAAGTTGCAGGACTCCGAAAGTCATACACAAATTCGTCGATGCTTCACTGCAGGAGATTCATATCCCATGAATCTTCTCAGTCCATTGATATTCCATTCGTAACCCACATTAAAAATCCTATCAATACTCCATAAATATTCCATCAAAATCCCATTTAAAAAAAAAAAACATGGATGTGGGTCAAAATGGAAGACCATGAAAATGGGACCACAGATGTGAATGTCTAGTTTAGTATTAACCATCCAATTATTGGGGCACCATGGGACTGCGACGACCCGGACGTTCAGCATGGAGGTAGGCCAGAAAGGCTCTTCGCGCCTAATCCGGAAGCCCCAAGAAAGGCTGGTGTTTGTATATCATATGCGTACATATATATATGTAATATGCGTATGTTTATTTACATATCTATCAATCTAGTTGTGTATCTATTTTATCTATTTATCTATTTATTTATGTCTGTGCGATTGATGGTTTATGGTCTTGTGCTACTGTTGTTGTTTGTTCCAGCGAAATTATTGTCGCTGCTGATATAAATATCATCATGATTGTTTGTATCATTCTCATCATCATTGTTGTGATAGTTGTGATGTATCACTTTCAGAATTTTGTCTAAATGCTATAAGCATCAGCTTTCTTGGGGCCCTGTATACCCAGCTGGAGAAAATAACCAGTTTGGCTCGAGATGGATAGATGCGACCGTCCAACTCTGTTACAGCCACAGGTTCGGGTAGATCCATGCCCTTCTTCCTGCTTCACAGTGAAATGAAAAGAGGCATCATCACCTCACCACCTCACAATATACTACCACATCTCACCTCAAGATTTCAATAACCTACTTAAAGATGAAGTTCCGCGAGAACTTCCATATGGTCATCCAGGTCATCCACCATCCTTCACCGGTCAGCGCCTGAGAGACTTCCTGAAAGGTGCCCATCACGAAGCCATACTCCCAAGGCACCTGGTGGGAGAGGGTGATGGAGATGGCATATTTGTGATTCAAAAATACCTTGATATTTATGAATATAAGTATAGCTGCGGATATATGTATATATCTGAATCCAAAGAATACCTGAATACAAAGATCCAATTTCATATATATATATATATATGTATAGAATAGTATAGATATGGATATACCGTTGTAGATTTGGACAAGGGTATCTGTACTCATTTGGGTTTGACTGAAAATATCAGATTGCATTAATCCGTTCATATTCCGTTGAATGCCCATTCCCTGGTAAAGTTAAACCCTGATTCATTAGGATTGAAGGAAATCAATCCTCAGATCTATTCCATCATTAATTTTCCATGATTAATTTCAAACCCAATTTATCCCCATTGATATGAGCAATGGTCAATACTCACTATATGGTTGATGGTCATCCCATCCATAATAAGGATCCTTATAATGGTTATTATAAATCCCTATAAGCCACTGGATGACTAGCCCCTAATACTGGTTATTAACCATGAGTATTGACCATAGCTCGTATGTCATTGACATCCCACTAAGTCTGGCCACGGGCCTCCTCTGTGGGTTTCGCCAAAGTCTTGAGATGTTGGATACCACCCCAGGCATCTAACCACCTGGGACTCCAGGGCCCAAAAAAACCCGGTTTCGTTCATTAGTTACGCAGCCCAAAAAAAAAAGAGCTGGCTGGATGCCCTGCCGAAAAGTTTTTGCTTTGTGTTGAGCTGGTGTTCATTGAAGTATAATGTTCTATCCGCATGAGCAAAAAGTTGAAGTACTAAAAGTAGCCATCTAAGATTCACACGGCAAAGGCTCATGGACCCGTGGACATGTTTTATTCTTGGCGTGCCCTTCGGTAATCAACCATGGCTAGCTGGAAAATGCCCACACTAAATAGAGGCTTATAGTTATATCTGGGAAAATAATCGAACTGCATGGGGGGATCAAGCCTTGATTGATTATCGAATGGCAAATCCATTCATCACCATTAATCACCATTGTTAACCATTACTATCCATTAGAATCCATTATTAACCACGATTAACCACTATTGACCACTGTGAACCATTATAGAGACCACTATTAACCAGTCTGAACCACACATAATCATCTATAAATCTATAAATCATGCATAAATATGCATAAATCACCATGTTTTTTTAACCACAAATTCCACCACTTTCTGACCTCATGAATTCGTGGCTTTGTTGGTGCGTGGTTTTTCGCCAAGTCGCTGCGGTCCACTGATCTTCACAGCCTTGGTCACTGCCATGGGATGCTCGACGGCCAGGAAGAAGCCTCACCGGCCCGGCCATGGCATAGTACCCCTGGTGAACCTCAAAATCGCTGGTAGATCAATCTTTCATCCTAAAACTGATAGGATCTGATAGGTTTTGACCCAAAAAAAAAAGTCCTTGGGAAAATAGATGGCTCGGTTTGGAAAAAAAAGCCAAGGTATCACCTATTTCTGAAATGTAAAAAAGACCCTCTATTGATCAACCATGGAGATTTAGTTTGATGCTTTATGAGGATTATTCATGATGATTACTATATATAGATGACGTGATGACGTGTAGATTTATAGCTGGTTATTGATGATGCATGATGGTTATCTAAATGGTTAATGATGGTTAATAATGAGAAATTGTGGTGGTTAATGGAGGAATTATAGATTATTTATAGACATTTCTAGATACTCATGGATAACAGTAGTGATTGATGGTTAATAACGGTCAATAATTGTGATTGATGGCTAATAATGGTCAATAATGGTTGATAATTGTTTATAATGTGTTTAAGAATTGTCAATAATGCTGATTAATGGTGATTAATGGAGATTTACCGTCTGGTTATTTCATGTTATTTCACATAGCAGCATAGCTACGTTAGATTACCGGAGGGTAACTGATTTAACCCATACCAAATCGGCCTGGAGAACTAGTTCAAATTGTCCATCTGGTCCATCTGGGGCTTGAACATCCATTGATTCGACAAACTGTGTATTTTACACCTTCGGAACCAGCTATTTTTCATGTAAAAACGGTAAAAAACCCAGCGAAATCTCGTCTTTTGAGGCACGAAATACGAAACACCGAAACATCGAGCGACGTTTGTTCACCACCACAGGAAGTCCAGCCACATCTTCAATGTCCTCTGACGCTTCAAGGACGGCATAGTCATCCCAGCATGAGTCAGGGGGGATGACACCTCTTGCCCCATCCAACTGTGATGTGTTTTTTTTACCCTCTGGTAAACTGTCCCATAACTATGGAACATCACCATTTTTAATGGATAAATCAACTATAAATGGCCATTTTCAATAGCTATTTGTATGTTTACCAGAGGGTAATTCTGGGAGACCACTGTTATACCGGGAATTCTGCAAGAGGAATTAGTACACTTAGAGCCAGGAAAGATGGTTGATCCATTGAAACATAGTCTCCTGGGATCCACGGGTAATGCAGCTGGTTACCCGCCATGGTCAGAAGCGAGTTATATCGCTCAATACCCGTGAAATTGAATCGCAGGAATCAAAACCTCGAGACACCGGCTCGACTTGAGCATTGGAGTCCAAAGAACACTTGAGCAGTTTCCAAAACCCTTTTTTGTAATTAGAAGTCCTGCTGGTTGGTTTATAGCGATTCCTTGTATTGATTTATCTTTGTGCCTATTGACCTAGATCATCAAACCCAGGTGTGTAGATAACCGCTGCCACTTGGCAACTGCGCACTTCAAGCCCTTTTTCCACAAAACATCGATGTGTCGCCGAGAGAAGCAACTCAGACTTGAGGCTGTCACCACTTGGTCACACTATTCGCAAGTCCCCCATCTAGGCCTGTCCCTGCTACGCTTTACCTTGGCCATTTACCTCTTGCTAAAGGGGCTTGTAATCCTCAACATGATCTTCGGTTCCCATCCCCTCTGCAGTCTGGATATGGATCCTCGAATCCTCGGTTCGGTTGGTTGCGGTTGGTACTGTTCTTCGAGACACCTCAATGTTGTTTCGCTTCCCCACCCGCAACGAGCACCACATGCTATGATGTGTCCCCGTGCAGGGTGGCCACGGCTCAAGTTGGCAGCGTTCTCCAACAGATTCGTGGTCAAAGTCCCCAGATCCATTGGACCACAGCTTGCCAACCAATCGCCCACGTTGATCAGTCTACCCAATCTACCCAACTCAACATGGGTCATGACTGATGTCCCCATTGAACATCACCCAACCAAAATCGGTATATAATCTATAATGGCTACTATAAGGTGATGTCCAATATTCCCAAAATGGGACAGTTACCAACCCCTGCTCAAGAGCGACAGTTCTGGATGATACAAATACCCTGTAGCTATTGACATGATCAACGTCGTCCTCGAGGACTAGGCGGCGACTAAATGGTCACCTTCAAACCGAAAATTTCGTTGGTTGGGCATGCGCCAGAGCAGTGGGCAGTGGGCGATGAGAAACAACCCGTAACTGTACTACTTCAAGTACCATGGACCATGAACCCTGATTTTCCTGCCAGATACTGCCAGCGAAAATGACGAGCCGAATTGAAATGAACGAATCAGAAGCCTACTTCAGCAGCAAACTTTCTGGCTTCGTACGGTCGCCACTGGCGCGGCCATTTACCAAGCCAAAACACTTGAAAAAGCTTGGCAAATTTCAAAATCCAAATTGACTTGTCTCAAAGGACAGTGTGCCCCAATTGACAATTGATTGCCATTTAATACAGAAAATGATTGATGATAAACCACTGGATCGTTTTGGGTATACCCTATTTCTCAGACAAACCCAACTTAAAATTGCATGCAGAATATTGACATGTCGGATCTAAATGAATCTAGATCCAACAGAAACGCGGCCTGATTGGCCCCTATATTCTGTTATACCAAGCCAAAACACTTGAAAAGGCTTGGCAAAATTCAAATCCAAATTGATTTGTCTCAAAGGACAGCGTGCCCCAATTGACAATTGATTGCACATTTAATACAGAAAATGATAGTAAACCACTAAATCTTTGGGTATACCCTATTTTCAGACAAACCCAACTTAAAATTGCGTGCAAGACATTGACCTGTCGGATCTAGATGGATCTAGATCCAACAGAAATGTGGCCTGATTGGCCCCTATATTCTGGACAATAGAAGGCCTTGGCGAGCTAGTGGAAAAGACAGCTGCCAAAGATTCTTGCCCAGCAAGTAAACCTTCGGCCCCCCACGAGTTTCAAGCACACATCCACCCGTCAAAGTTTAAGTAAATAAGCTTCCTCTTTCACCACTGTTGGGGTTCTCCAGTCGGTTTACCCAAATGCCTCCGAGCAATCATCGACTCAATGGACCTAAATTCCTGCAGTCAGGTGATTCAGGCTGCAGCACAAGCGCTTTTTAACGTTCAATCCAAAACATTCAAGATATGGAAAGCATTCAAGTCATATTTGTAGCTTATCAATTCATAGAAGATTTCAGCATCCTGCCCACAAAAAAGTTCCACCAGGCATTCAAAATCTCACAATTTCAACTGGAATGGACACCTCCTCCTTGCCTCCAGATCTCCGGCGACGTCTATTGTTGAGCTCCTCAAGGAGATCAGGATTTTTTCGCCAATCTTTCAATGGGAATTTCAGGAACCGATAAAAATTGGAGGTACCTACCATATATAAGGCCTAGAAAAAAGGGCTATGTAAGGGGATATCCCTCCAAAATATGGCCTTATATCCAGTCTGTATACATTATCGGACCCGATTTTATAAGTAATGAATCCCAACTGAAGCTTGGTGGGATGTGATCACCGCTGATATGTTCATCAGCGTCATCCGTGGAGCGATCACCACTTGATGTCAAATGCAATGACTGCATAGGATAAGACTCCTAAACATTACACCAATTGTGTACGAGTCTGGGAAAAATCGAGCCGTGAATCGGTGCCAGTTTCTTCTAGTCGTTGGAGGGTCAAGTTGAGAAGCACCGGCACCTGGAGAGCTTTGAATCTGAACTCGTCCCAGTCATTGTGGACATACACCTGAAGCCGCTGATGCCCTGGATCCTGGGGGTTCTTTAATGGATCCTAAACTTCGACCCCGAAATCATCCAAGTCATTTGGACCATTGGACCTTTTTAGATTTGTTCAACCCATGGTGACTTGGGGATCCCCCGATTTTAAGAAAGCCCTACGGTTTTGGGAACATCCACCTGCCGGTTTCCCCGCCTCATCCTGAGCTTCTGAGAAGAGTGTCCTGCTGCCGGAGATGGTCAGGGTGCCCTGGAAACAATGGATTCTTGATCTAAAATCTCGAGTCCCATCTATATACATCATATATACTGCTATTATATATCATTATTTATTATTATTATTATCTTTATTTTTTTTATTATTATTATTACTAATATTATTATTATTAGTATTAATTATATATATATGTTTTATATATATATATGTAGTGTGTATATATATATATGTAGTTATATATATATATATATGTAGTTATATATATATGTAGTTATATATATATGTAGTTATATATATATATGTAGTTATATATATATATATATGTAGTTATATATATATATGTAGTTTTATATATATATGGTTATATATATATATGTATATACATAATTACGTATATCATCCAAGAAAATCCAAGAAATATATGTTTCAAACAACAAATCACATCCGCTTGAACCCACCTAGAGTGGAGGGAACCCGTTTCCGCTTTCGCTGGTGGCTCCAAATCCTGAACCGTTTTTTTCCGAAGGCCAATCTCAAAATCTTGGGACACACTCACATGCTGGAAAAAATACCAAAGTCTGCTGGCAGTGGCTGAGGGGAGAAAACCAAGAAAACCTTGCAGCTCAAGATTCTGCTTGTGGGACATCCTCTGTTTCTTCGATCACTGGAACAACTCTTTTCCTCAGAACTGGAAGGCTGACTAGGGGGTGCTCTTCTCAATGGCGTTGCCACCATTGTTCTAGTTTGTTAAACGCTATGCAGAGATCAGAAAACTCAACTGTTGATCATCAACTCAAGTGTTGGTGGTTCCTAACCCGCCTAACCAATCTTTTTGAGGGTGGGAAGACAGCAAATTTGGAGACTTTCCAAACTTCCAGTCATTACGGCAAGCTTCGCGATAGGTAGCACCAGGCTCTGCTTGCCAGGTCGGTCAGCGAAACCTGGCAAATCCTTGAGTCCACCTTCCCAAATGATGAGGCTTGTCATTTTCAGGGCCGATCATCATCTAATTCATGCTAATCCTATCCCCCCAATATTCAACACCCCGTCCCAAAGATATGTAAAATCCACTAAAATCCCATAGTAAACCCATGCTTTCTTGGGGGTTTCGACATGATCCGCCTCCATTCGGCAGCAGGGTCGCGGTCATCGACATCGTCAGCGCCCGGCTAGCAGGGAAGGGGCCCGGCAGAGGGCCCTGGCGCAAATGCGGGGGTAGAAGGGGGATAGAATGGGGACATCATGGGAATAAATATAACATATATAACCAACTAGCAGTCATGGAATGTAATTTTCATAGTAATGGATTAAATCATCCCGAAATGGGAAATGGGAATATCACCAACTAACAATAATGAATCAACTATAGTACTCCCTTCCCTCTAATTCTTTTCATATCCCCCAAACCAATACCTATTTGAGTATGGGATCCATGCATTTTGGGGGGTCATATGTCATATGGGGAGCGTTGAACTTTGAGATGGGATTACTCACATGGGAAAACCAACAAAAAATACATACGATGGGTAAGATTCCCCCAAAATCATATTGTTCGTTGCGTTCAATTCAACACAAAGCGGTGCTTTGGGCGATGCCATTCAACATGGGGAGCTGCCAGCAATACACTTGGGGTATCGCACCCGCACTGGGGAAGACGCTCAAAATTCTCACAGCCTATCGCAAATGCTGGGACTCAGCAACATAAAAAAAATGAGGGGCGGGATCACTGTCACAAAAAATGTTTTCGGGCCATGGATTCCAAGGGTTTGGACCCAAGTTTGGCACGTGAAAGTCTCGCAACTTTTTCAGGTCCATAAACTTTGAAAGCATTCTCCAGGAAGTAACTAAGTAAGTCGGCAAGTTGTGTATTCACAACCGTTTGTGTTGTATCTCTTTGCCCATCCAGGCTTTGGCGAAGGGGGGACCCAGGCGCTGAAGCAAATCGGACTCGGATTCCAAGCGCTCTTGCGACTGGAAAATGTTCAGTTCCTCAGCCACTTTTGCCGCGCTCTCGACGCATAGCCGCATAGTGCTACCTCCTTTATCTCTTCAACGGCCTCAAAATTTCTTATCTCAAAGGGCTTGCCATACTTCTGTGGTCCAAAGATCTTTGGGATCAAGGGATGCGTTCTGCCAAAAAGTACAGCAGCTTGGTATTCTGAAGCTCAGCCAGAAAGGACGGCAAGAGTCGCAGCTTCCTGCCACCCAATCATCCATAGTGTCAGATAGCAGGCGAGTCCTGGACCTGGGGAACTGACTTCGCAACCTCGAGGGCTTGATGTCCTGGTTGCACAATGTCGCACATCCCCAACGGACAAGGCAGGATGGTAACTTTCAATGGCGTTGCGCCTTGAGCATCAGAATGGCTACGGATGTTGGCGGAAAACTTGAGGATTCCACTTCAAACAAGCCCTCCTTGGATTGTTGAGCAACACCACAGTGGTGTGTTTCATGTATTTACAACACTTGACCAATCTTGACCATGTCATTGCATGTAGCCAACAATTTGAGAAATCAGCAAATCCTGTCGCACTTTCCGCTGGCTAGGAAGTGCCTTATGCTTAAAATCAACAACTGGTCACGCACCATCTCACCTTTTTGTCACCGTTCAGAGCTCAACCATCAGCGGCACTGCCGGTCCCTCCGTCACTTTCACTTTGTGCCGGCAAGTTGAACATGGCAAGGATCTTCCCATCAGGGAGGCCCCGTCTTCGCAATAAGTCGAAAGCAGTGAATCCCTGCGCATCAGCGATGGACGTATCAGCGCGAGATCGAACTAACAATTGCACCAAGTATTCATCGCCTCGCTCACATGCAGCATGCAGCGCAGTGCGTCCACCGGGTCCTGGCAGTGGTTTTTGATACCTGGACTCTTGAGGTCTTCAAAACGTCCATATAAATCATATAACTAAATATATATATATATATAGAGTATATGGAAATGTACAACAAAGTCTGTCAGAGTCCATCACTGGCAAAATCATGTCCAGATCTCCAGAATCCTTCCCCTGGAAACCCAACCTCCAAACTCCAGAGTCAACTTCCCCAGCCTGGCGTGTTCACGGCCGCGCCGTGCGTCAGCAAGGTCTCGGCCAGCGATTTCTTGTTGGCCTTGACCACATCGAAGAGCGGCGAGCCGGACGTCTTGTTGACATCCAGCCTCGGCGAAACGGGGGATCCGGGGCCCCGGGGGGAGGGAAAGGCTACAGGAAAATGCATGTACTATTCATCCGTATAAATGTGTATTATATATATATTTGTGTATAATATATATATGCATATTATATATAGCTACAATAGTAATATAGCTCTAATTATGATAGTTCCCATCTCCCATGATTTTCTGTAACTCATTGCTCTTTGCATCTCTTCTACTCCAATAGGAGGCTGTGCCATATAACTACACAGTGCTACCTCTAGCAGGCCATCCTCAAGTCAGGCAGTCAGGCCCATAAAAAAAATGCCCTTCAACAACTGCAAAACCCTTGTCTCATCACCTCAAGACATTGGGTGTATACTCCAAATTTCAGTCGCCAACGGGTACTCAATTCTGATTAGCAATGCCTATCAACCCCAAAAAAAAACAACCATATTCAGAATATTTCAGCATCTATAGAATCTATAGATTCCCCACTTCTCCAAACCAAAAGATCTTACAGCATAGATCATAGATCTATATAATACTGTATAAATCTATAGATATATATGTACATATATAATCATATATATATATAACCTACAGATGTCCCTATAGATTTCCCCAGTGGATGTCCCATGACCAAGCCAGGGGACCCATTCACCGCCAGCAAGGCCAAGACCAAGTCATCGTTGCAACGCCCCGCCGTGGCGGCGCCAAGGACGGAGCTGCCCTCCTTGTCGCAGTGTGTGGCGTCCGCACCGTGCTTCAGCAAGACTTGAGCAACCTGAGAGTCGGCTGGGAGGTAGGATGGGAAATGCTAATGGAGACACAGATATTGTTACATAAAGAAAATGTTATGGTGTAGATATTGATATATATATATATAATCTAGATACATAAAGGTGCATATAGGTAGATGGAGTAGATATGTGATTAGGTATCTATACATATATATATATATACATATTATGTGTATACAATTGTATACATATATACTATGTATTATATATATATTATGTATATATATATATTGTATATAAATATATTATGTATATATATATATAATGTGTATATATATAATACATATATACATTATATATATATATTATGTGTATATATAAATATTATGTATATATATATATTATGTATATATATATATATATATTATGTATATATATATTATGTATATATATATTATGTATATATGTATATATATATTATGTATATATATATATTATGTATATATATATATTATGTGCATATATATATTATGTATATATATATATATTATGTATATATATATATTATGTGTATATATATATTATGTGTGTATATATATATATATGTTATGTGTATATATATATAGTTATGTGTATATATATATATATTATGTATATATATATATACACATAACTATATATAATATGATTATAGATGTAATTATATAGTTACATATTATGATTGATATTTGATATGTAGGCAGAGACCAGGATACATCCCTACCACGAATCCAAATCCTTCAAGTTGTGGAGGAGTAGTGCCTGGAGATCAATGGCTCATCTTTTGGTTCGGACCTGTTTCAGTTCAGGGTTTCACGAGTTTCACCATCTAATCTAGCTGAATTATATATAGCAATTCACGAAGCTGATAGCTGAGATGTTGGGCCATTTGGGGGATGATTTCCCCTCACATTCACCATATTTCACCAACATTCCAAGTACCCTCTGGTAAACATACAAAAAGCTATTGAAAATGGCCATTGAAATAGTGGATTTTCCCATTAAAAATGGTGATTTTCCATTGCTATGTTAGTTCACCAGAGGGTAATCCAATGCGCCCAGAAGAAGGTCTTCCAAGGAACTCCCAGTCTGCTGTGTCGAGCCGCCAACCACAGGGCTGTTCTTCCATCCCCATCAGCCTCGTCAAGCCTCGCACCTGCCGCCAGCCTCAGATTCATCTGGCTGAATTCTGATTCAGGAGTGTTAACTGGGAGTATACTTAACTGGGATAAATTCTAATGGTCATTTGAGTCATTTAGGCATAATATGGGTATAATTGCCTTCACTAACCATCCTTTTCAGTGACGTCGCAGTGACCCTCGTTACAATCTGGCCAGATGAATGGTGTTGAGGACTGCGCCGTGATGGGATCCTGCTTACCAACCACTACATGATTCGTTTCAAAAAGATCTCGATTAATGAACCAACACAAATAACTAAAACCTTTATATGGCACAGAGAAACTCAGAACTGGGCGCAAAAAAAAACATTTATCAGCCTATTTATATCTGGCTGCATAACTCATCGCCCCGCAAACCTTGGGACAGCTGCCAAGGAACAGCAGAGCGACTGAATCCTCAAATCCGCTTTCAGCAGCAGCTGCTAGAGGTGTTCGTTCTCCATAGCAATCAAGGTGACGATTGTAGACTTTGGCCGCACCACGGTTCCTGGGACCCCGGGGACCCCTGGGACCCCTGGGAGTGAAGGACATGGAGCAGGAAAGTCTTCACCGATTTTAACCAAACTTTTTAAAAGGGGAGGTTTCCTGCTGATGTTCCTGGTGCTGGTTCCGGCTGGTTCCGGCTGGTTCATGCAAAGAGGTGGTAGTTGTGTGCCTTCCCGGAGTCCCCTCCTATTCTCCGAAAACCACAGGCTTGAACCAATCCCAAGATCCCCAGCCCATTGTTTCAATTTATTCTATTTTGAATCCCCTTTTGTTGATTATTACACAGTTAAACCCCCGATTTTTGGTCGCAACATCCCCAAAGCACTGAGCACGTGAGAAGTGTCACCAGTTTCTCCACCTCAGAGGAGGCCGAATCCAGAATGGCCTTCGTCACCTCTCGGGAGCCCTCCACGGAGCTGTAGTGCAAGGCCGTGGCACCATGCTCGTTCTGAGCAAAAACATTCGCCCCGCGGGCAAGGAGTTTCAGAGCCACCTGGATGCTAAAGGATCGAAGAAAAAAAACAACGCAAATGTGGGTCATGATTGTGGATGAAACCCTTCGCAACTTAGAAATCGATCTATCATTTTGGTGAATCATCCATGTTGATCCAATTTTTGGTGTACCCAATTTCATTCGCGCCCACCTCAGAATGTCCATACATGCAGGCTGCCAGCAGCGGAGTATTATCCCACATTCCCAGCACCTCCAAGTTGCAGTCTGGAGCTTGTAAAAACTCCTCAACCACGGTCACATCATTCACCTTAATTGCCTTGATCAAAGACGTTGGTTTGGCCTTCGCCTTGGCTTTCGCCTTGGCCACGGCCTTTGGCACCGCCGGTGCTGGCGTTGCGACCGCTGCCGGTGCCGCCGGCGCTGGCGCTGCGACCGGCTCCACAGCGGCCACGCCGGCGGCAGGTGCTGGTGCCGTGGGTCCATCGGGGACCACATCCAGGGGATGCACCACCTTCAAGGACTTTTTGGAGGAACACAGACCCATGGGTCAAGTACTGCCACAAGCCTGACTCAATCTTTGAGTCTTGAGCCTGCTGGGACCCAAGTTTCGAGCTGACGCATGCTTTCGAGGTTTCAGTCTTCATGTTCTTCCAAGAGTCTGAATCCCAATCTTCCAACAGTATCCTAAAGGTTTTAAGTTTTAAAGTATCAAGAGTCTGTTGGGAGATCCAAGACTTTCACTCAACCAGCCCCGTCTCTCACCCCCAAGCGCCTCGCCAGAATGCTTCACTTCCACACATTCACAGGCACCCATGGCGGTCAGATCTCGCCAAATGTTTGCAGAAGTTGCTGCGCGTCTTTGATCTGGTGATATAAGTGATATAGTTCATAAGAAATAGATCATGTTTCCTGAAATGTGACATGACATAGTGATGTTGAATTCATCTTGATAATCATCTCGTTTTGCTTCGGGGGCTCTTGAGGGAGCCATATGATGGTTGGAGCCGCATGGCAATAACAAATGCTCTCAGCAAACAATCCTCACAATGTGGCCGCGAAAGGGACAATCAAATTGAATGCATTTGAAATAGTTATATCATCGTCGCCGCTGTCGTCGTCGTCATCATCATCAGCATCATCAGCATCATCATCGGAATCGTCTCTGGTCAGGTCAATGTAAAATGATATAAGATGATCATCGGAATAGTATTTGGTCACATCAATGTAAAATTATATAAGATGATGATGAATGATAGATATACTTATATATATAACTATATACTATATACCTTCATCCAGTAGATTTAAAAAAAAAAAAAACGATGTAGGTTTTGTAAGTTGATGCTCACTTCAAATCTTCTCATGTCCGGCCGTCCTCATCTCTTCGAGGAAGTTTGGTTTCCTCCAGGTGACTGGAACCCGAAAGCTTCCACAGACGCAGCCTGCGACGATGGGATGATGATGGGCTCAGATGTTTCGCTTTTAGGCCGAATGGGAAATCTCCATTGGTTAATAATGGTTAATAATGGTTAATAATGGTTAATAATGGTTAATAATGGTTAATAATGGTTAATAATGGTTAATAATGGTGAATAATGGTGAATAATGGTGAATAATGGTGAATAATGGTGAATAATGGTTAATAATTGTTAATAATGGTTAATGATGGTTGATGATGGCTAATAATGGTTAATTATGGTGTTGATGATGGTTGATGATGATCGATGATGGTTGATGATGGTTGATATAATAGTGATTAATGTGGGTAAAACAAACATAAACCATCCCCCAGTCATCACCATGTTTTTGTTGCTGGTGTGTAAACCATTCCCAGGAAAATGGGTAAAAATGGCATTGTTTTACCCACATGAATGATGTTGGAGATCACATGTCGTTGTAACACTTTAGGGCTACAGAAAAAATGCACAGATGCTCCCAACATGGCAACTGCTGCGGATTTTTCTTCCCGTCCTGCCCCCCTGGGGATCCCAGCTCCCCATAACCACCAGGCCACTGGTCCGAAGCCGACGCCAAGCGAACCTGTAGCACTGTAGCACCGATACATTTTTAGCGAGGTTTTACATGTCCCAAATTGAGGACACCTCACAAATTTAGATGGGAAAATGTCCAATATCGCAGGTTCTCAGGTGGTTGCTGCCCTCTAGATTTCCACAACACTTTTTGAAATCACACATAAACCAGAATCAGTCATGGATTGACAGCAGGTGACTTCCCTTTTCAGGGTTGCAGCCCACCCGGACAGGAGCACCTTGAAACGCATGTAGTGGGAATCCTGGCACAGCTTTCCCCAACAACTTGGACCGTAGGAGATTTGAGGATCCTCAATTACGACTGACACCCCACTCATTGTGAATTGATTGTACCCCAAATGGGTATGGGTCAAAATTAGGTACCCCAAAATTATGGATGGTTAATACTAAACTAGACTAACATCTGTGGTCCCCTAGGTCTTCCATTTTGACCCACATCCAAATGATTTTTGACGAAATCCCCAGTCAAGCTGGTTGCGTTTGATGCGTTTGATGTCCCCCCTTGACCAAAATCCGACTTGGAACCGGCCAAACAAACTGCTCCTCATCGTTCAATCTCGCCGAAAAAGACGCACGGATGTTTCCGCAACCTCGGTGTTTTGAAGTGAACCGTGAAGAAAATCACGCCTCCGCCTGCCTGTCTGATGATCCGCCCCATTCACAATCAACATAAATGACATACCAAGGATCTATAGAATCTATAGCAACCTGAACCAGGTCCAAGCGTCTCAGATCCAAGTCCAGGGACAGTGGCCCGTCTTGTCTGACATCCTGCCCACACGAAACTTGTTCAAGTGGGCCCTGAAACCCGGAAGCTCAAACAACAGGTCTGAGATCAGACAGAGACACAACAGAGACGCATACAATTCTGAAACGTCCACGTTTTATTGGAAAAATCATCTAGTGGGTCCGATGTCTACACTTTCTGTTGTAAATCTGCCATAGCGTCTGGGAGCGTCTGTGGCGGGATCATTGATATCATTGTCCTCCAAGGTGCAATTCATCTCCTGGCGGTTCTGGAGCAATCCAGCTTGGGCAACATGGAATCATGTGGTCTGGTTGGATGCTTAAGGAGTTCATCAAGAGGGACCAATCCAGTGAATTATTTCATGGACCCTGAAGATCATGAAGATCTGGCTTCCGCTGGCTTCGAATTGGAACTCTCACGGGTAACTTATGGTAACTTTCCAGACGAACAGAGTTGGGTGCAACCATCAGAGTTCAGTGAACTTGGCTACCAACCTTTTAGTTTCCTGAGGCTGTCAGCTCCACATTGCAGCCTGCCCCTGCATCCTGCATTGATGGCAGAAGCTGGAAAAGCGGGAAGGATTTCACCTGACCCGGGACCCGCCGCTTCGGAAAGCGGCGGTTCCCCAGCTGAAACGCTGGCCTTTTAGAGGGCTCGCACCAAGTCGAAGAAAAGATGGAGGTAGAGCTCTGGCAATCAATTTGCAGGCCCAAAAGCAAGGATAATCCCAGGTTGTTGGATGTTGCGATTTTCTTCACAACATCTATGCCATGTGCCGATCCATTAGCCCACAAAGCCGCCCAATCTTTCATCCCAAAAACCCCCAAAACCCCAAGAGATTCGAACAAAAAAACCATGAAACCCCGAGAAATCCTCCATAAAACACGTTCCCCCCAAAGAAAAAAACAGTTCTGCCAACAAATCCCCCAGGAAAAAACCAGACTTGGTCAAGTGGTTTACCCCAAGGGGCACCGGCAACGCTATCTCTGGGCTCGCGCTGAAGGCCAGCCATTGGGGAGAAGGCCTACGGAGATGCGGGGGTACTCTTAGCAATATCGATATAGACATAATGATATAGAGATAGATGCAAACATATGATATATATATATACGTATGGAACATATATATATATAGTATGTGTATTATATATGTATGTATACTGTATACTGTATATGTATTGCATATGTATATATAATACTATGTACATACTTATTGTGTACTTACATGTACTTTCTAATACTGTACACACATATTTATGGCGTGGCGTAGCTTTTGAGCCAAAAAAAAATGTGTAGAAGTGAGACAAACAAGGAAAGGGATTGTAAAGGTCTCTCTTGGTGGGAAGATGCATGGGTCCTCCATCAAAGTGTCTGAAAATGAAGCTATTGAACCCACCATTCACCAGTTGCTTTACCCAAGCACCTGGCTTCAAATCTTGCGATATTCAGCAGAAACTGGGTACGGGTCAAGTTTTATTTGGGTATCAATGGACCCCTTAGAAATTCGCGGT
This sequence comes from Cladocopium goreaui, assembly GCA_947184155.2. Taxonomy (NCBI): domain Eukaryota; class Dinophyceae; order Suessiales; family Symbiodiniaceae; genus Cladocopium; species Cladocopium goreaui. The sequence continues at coordinate 1,121,212 of CAMXCT020004557.1, read as the reverse complement.
TTTTCAGATTTGTAGAATCCACGAATTACCCTCTGGTAAACTAACATAGCTATAGAAAATCACCATGCTATCAATGGGTAAATCCACTATAAATGGCCATTTTCAATAGCTATTTTGACATAACCAGAGGGTAGTGGGATTCGACTTTTTCTATCTTTTTTTTTGGGTAGCTATAGGTTTATGGATGTTTGATCTTCACCCAGCTGATCCATCCTGTCGGTGAGAACTCCACCTGTCGGTGAACTGTGCATGGAGCCACTTGTTTCGAAGCTCCCAGCAGCAACCCGTAACGTTTGCGCATCGGCTGCAGCTCCCCGTCCAGTGCTTCCTGATCGGATCAAGGTGGTCCATTTCAGTATGAACCTCTGGTTATTTGGGGGGTTACCATCTGGTTATGACATTCACAGTTCACCATGGAAAATCAAAATCACCATTTTATAGCTAGGTAAAGCATCTATTTCGATTAGGGCCATGGCTTCCATGGCGAACTGTTAAATTGCCAGAGGATAAATATTGTTGATCTCAATAATAGTGACAATAATGGTAATGTATCAAAATTGTTGATTGCAGGCATCAGAGATTGTGGAAAAAAAATATCCACCAATTTTGGGGCTTAACAACTTGAATCCATCCCCATCTCATGAAACCTCTTGATCTGCGGCTGATCACCCAACCTCTGGCTGTGCGGCAGTCTTTCCAGATGAGCCTGGCACTGGAAATTCATGATATTCCACCATTCTTCAAGAAAGAAATGCCACAGAAATGCCAAAGAAGTCAGTTTTCAGCATCCCAGATCCCAAAAAATCCTCCAGGTCCACTGGATCACCCGAGCGTTCCTCGACGCGGCCATGTTTGGACGCCTCTTTGCTCACCTGTTCCTGGCTGAATGGTGGATACGCCAGCTGAAAATGTGGATGACATGTGTGTGAAAATGGGGGAAGTGACCCCCAAATGGCCAGTTCACTTGGGGATGATTGGGGATCATGATCAACCGTTATGAAGCTGTTGCTACACGACATTGTCAGACAAACTCTGATTCTGACGTCGGCGGAAACGTTGGTACGTCTCAGAAAAAAAACACCTCCACTCACATTGCAGCAGAATCAGAAAAGATGCCAAACCGATTTGGGGAATACGTCAATTCCAGGCCGCAACCGCTCCTGGTGGACGACAAACAAGTAGATGACCAGTGCTGCCTTTGCTGCACAAAATGTTGATTCAGTTTCTCTCCTCAAAATGGCTTTCTGGAGTGAAGGGGTCGGATCATAAATCACGATGAAACTCGCACTGATGGACTGCAGTGTGGCGAAATCTGCAAGCTGAGGCACCCAAATCACCAGGAAAATCAGCAAGAGTCTTCGCGGCAAAAAACCTGCAGCTCACAGGGCCGTTGCAACGGAATTGCCACGTCCATGAAGGGAACACGAGCCAAGCTGCTGAGGACCATTCAGCTGGTCATGGCGGCATGGCCCTGGGATCAACCTCTCAAGCCACGGTCTTGTTTCAGCTACGTCTGAAACGACCGCAATTCGTCATGGCATGTGACTAATGTGACTAATGTGACTAATGCTTGATGAGGTTTGATGAGGTTTGATGATGTTTGATGCACTGTTCCAAACAAGGCTGTATCTTCCTGCAACAAAAAAAACACTTCACATGGGATGAAACTTCACAGTCTCAGCAAGCTGAACAGCTTGACATGTTATGATTGTTATGCTGTGGTCAGTTTTGATACAAGCTGATCAGATGTAATCAACCAAGTTTGTGCTTCAACTTTTCCGGCATGTTTGATTTCAAGTGTAAGCAGTGTATGGCATTGGCTCCAAACCTGCGTGGGCTCGAAGCCAAAAATGCAAGAAGCTGTGCGGTCGCGCGGAATATGGCGCCCGATTCCTTGCGACTTTCGGCTGTGTTATTTGACCCTCATTTAACTGCTAGATTCTGCTAGATTTGCTAATTATAGCAGCTCTAATTAGTGTACTTGTAAAATCTTGTAAATCACATTAAACAACCCTATAGTAGGCCATGAACAGCCGGTTCCTATATGTTTCTCACCATCCCGGCAGGTCATGACCAAACACAGTCACAGCTGTGCCTCGCTTCCGTCTCGCACCCTGCGAAAGACGCGTGAATTTCAATGGATTTGAGGGGAAATCTGCAAGAAACCCATGGTTTTTTTAGAGCAAACATACCAAACAAATTGTTTGGGGTTCCAGTGGATGTTTCCTTCGTCCAATTCTTGGAAAACGGTTGTTCAAAGCCATGGCCATAATGGAGTATAGCATCTGCACAACACGAATCATCCTGATGCCTTTGATCAATCGATTCGTGGCTAGGCAAAACACCTGCTCTGCTGCTTGTTCACTCCATCAAGAGCGAATCTGCATGTCCACTCGAATCCATACCTAGCTCTGCAGTTTTACGATTATGTTTGTGCATGTTTCAATACCATCCTTTATGCAAGACCTTTCAATATGGGTTTGGGTCAAAATTATGGTATAGGGAGGTACACATGGATGGCACATAGAATTCAGCCCGAACAAATGGCACATGGACTTGTAAAATCGTCAAGGATTTTGCTGAGTGTGCCATCAATGTGTTCCCTGTTATGGCAATGTGGTTGTGAGCATGTGCCATCTTTGTGCGCGCTCTTTTGTGGGGACATATGCTAGCTTGCAAACAAACAAAATATGGGCAGGGTGTCCAAAACATACCCCAAAACAAATGGGTTTGCAGTAAAGATCAGCCAGAATTCATGGGTTGTTTGCTCTCAAATCTTGATCCATAGCCATATGACCTTATCTTCTGCACGTTTTAGCCGGCGGCCTCGCAGAGTTTCACACAGATCGCATTTCCGCAGGTGTGCACCTTCACTAGCGACATCCAAAGGTCTTTCAATCAGAAACCAACCATTTTTTAGTTGTGGTTGGTTGATATCCCACTAATATACTTATGAATATCCTATACATCTATACACACATTATATAATATATATACATGTTTTTTAAAAATGTTATTTTGTTTATTTCTTTCTTTCTTTCTTTATTTATTTATTTATTTATATTCGTGCGTTACATATATATATACAGATCTATCCCATGAATATCGCTTTGTGTGTGTGTCTTCCGCATTCGACTCTGAATTTTGAGACCCCGCATCGGAAGCACCTCAGGAGCTTTGCTGGCACGCCGGGTGCTGCGAGGGGCTCGAGCCCAGCAGTCAAGCTCTCCTTCGAAGCTTTGGTTGTAATGTGTAACGAATATATCTCACACTGTTATTCGACCTTAAACGTGTGAGTTCTTGACATATATATATATATACATACATATACACACACATAAAACGCTTCCAAATGAGGCAGAAAGCTGGGCTGCACGGTCTGCAAACAAGCGCAGCAGACTTCAGGACACAGCGGTTAGATCACGAGCTGTGGAACCCTCCAAATGGTCTGTGGTTTGCTTCCATTGCAACCTTTACACAAACCTTCATCATACTGTGGCTCGCTTCTGGGGAAGTTCAGCAACACTCCTTCCGTGTCTCAGGAAAACGTACAAATCGCAATGTATGCATGATCTGTATGACTCAAAATAATATCAGACCGTCCATGTTTAGACTTATCTAATCATATCCAACCGTTTTTGTTGCTTCAAATCCCTACTAGTGCTTGCTTATCAGCCCAAAAAAGCGGCGAGAGATCAGTCGATGTTTTGTCAAATTTGGTTTGCCCTCTGGTAAAAAAAAAACATGGGAATGGAAAATGGCCTATTTATACAGTAGATCATGTTCATTCATTTTCCCATTAAAACATATTAAAACACCATTGATGGAGGATTTTCAATTGCCACCTTTGATTACCAAAGGGTCAAATCCTCCATCTGCTCCCCACCATCGGATTGCCTTCTCTAACCGTGGACGAGCTCTTCACTTCACCTGGTGGAAAGAATTGATGCAGACCGGAAAATCGAACAAAAAAAGGAGTATCACAGTATCACCAGAAATAGGCTCTACACAAAAAAAAAAACTTTTTGAGGTGGAAAATCTGTTTCCGACTTTTGGGTGCTCAACATCTCGGTAGATTTTGGAAACTGTTTCCAGGAGACGTCGCAATCCTGCCTGTCAAAAATGGGAGGATGTTGTTGCGAGCTGTTTGCATCGCTGATTTGATCTTAAAGACCCAGGTTGATGACAACAACAATAATAATAATCGTTATCATCATCATCATCATCATCAATCATCAATCATCAATCATCAATCATCAATCATCAATCATCATCATCATCATCATCATCAATCATCAATCATCAATCATCAATCATCAATCATCAATCATCAATCATCAATCATCAATCATCAATCATCAATCATCAATCATCAATCATCATCATCATCATCATCATCCAATATCATCAATCATCAATCATCAATCATCAATCATCAATCATCATCAATTGGAGCGCAAAACCAATTCATCAATTCGCAGTCCCCCTGGACCTGAAGAAATAGGGATGACCATCCTCGAAAGAACCTGGGCACAGATCCAAGGCGCACTCGTGCAGCCGAAGACTTGACTATCTCGACTCAAAACTTCGCCGGTTCTTTGGCGAAGCGGCCTGAACCCTATACCCTCTGGTAATTTAACGTAGCTATTGAAAATGACCATTAATAGTGGATTTACCCATTAAAAATGGTGATTCTCCATAGCTATGTTAGTTTACCAGAGGGTATCCGGATGGCTCCAACGTAAATAGCTTCCACTGTGCTAGGAGTGTGTCCCTTGTTCGCTGAAAGTCAAAGTCCCCGATGAAAGATCAAGGTGGCGGGACATAGATGTAGCTTCACAAATTGAGATGCTTTGAGATCATGAAGAATCAAAACCAAAGCCGTATGACAGAAAACATCCATGTGTTGTCCAGCAATTGTTGAACTTTGATCTGAACTGCCCCCAAATAGACAGCGCAGAGCGAGGGGGTAGCCACAACAGCAGCAGCAGCAGCAGCAGCAGCCCACAACGAAAGCACGCCATGAACACCGAGAGCAAAGGCCCAACGGGAACAAACGACTCCATGGCGTCGGGAGGCCAAGGCGCCCAGACCACACCAAAGGTGCAAACAGCCAGCGACCGCAAAAAGAAACCAAGGGGGCAAAGACCCAAACCAACCAAGCCAAAGCCCACGAAGGCAAGGCAACCCCTTTTCAGTAGTCCTCTTCCTATTTTCACTGTCTTTCCACAAGCTGCTTGTCTCATTAGGACATTAGGATTCATTAGGTTAGGTGGGTCGGAAATTGTATAGAAAACCATGATCTTTACCAGTATGTAGTATGTACGGGGTTTACCCAAAAATGTTCCCTTCATCCCATTCTCCGTCTAAGTGACCGAAATGTCGACAGGAACAGTCTCAGCGTTCCTCTGGCCCTGCGGAGTCATGCTTGTGGACAAGGGTCAAGTCATTCAATAAATTTTGATGGCTTCATGATACCCCCTTTTTCACTTGTATAAAAATACCCGCTCTCGTTTAGTACTGGATCTCTGCACACTTTAGTATTTTAAACTACTTCAATGTATTTTGAGAAGTCATTGGGCTCCGTGACCTGCACTGCCTCACTGAACTCCACAGGGCTGCAGAGTTGCTGCCTAAGGTGGAGATGGGTTGCTTGAAACATCCAAAACATGACCCAATGCTTTGCATTTGTGATCCCAAGGCTGGAAAAACGATAGTGATTTCCCCTGCAAACGGCCATTTGTCAGCCGCAAAGTTGTTGTAATGTGACCCTAAACAAGACGAAAAGGTGCAGCTCCACCAGTCTGTTGGTCAGCAGAAAAGAAAAGGTCAAATGTTCAGGCAGAAATGAGGTGTGCAACCCCAATCTTTGGGTAGGAAATTGTTTGGGGATTTTTTTTTTTTAGTTTGGGGAATTTTTTTTGGATTTCCGGTTCACCATTTTCCATGCTATTTGCAGCATTTTGGAGCTGGAAACTGCCATTTCCACGGTATGTGCAACGGTTTTGAGTTCGAACCTCTCATTTTCCATTGTATTTTCCACGGTATTTGCAACAGTTTGCAGCATGTTCTGTCCATTTTCCATGCTCTTTGCAGCATTTTTGAGCTGGAATCTGCATTTCCACCGTATGTGCAACATTTTACAGCTACATTCCTCACAGTACTTGCAGGATTTTGGAGCTGAAGGCTGACATTCCAACAGTTGTTTGTTGTTACTGTTACTGTTGTTGGTGTTGGTGTTGGTGTTGTTGTTGTTGGTGGTGTTGTTGTTGTTGGTGGTGGTGGTGGTCGTGTTGTTGCTGTTGTTAGTGTTAATGTTAGTGTTGTTAGTGTTGTTATGTTAGTGTTGTTAGTGTTGTGTTAGTGTTGTGTTAGTGTTGTGTTAGTGTTGTGTTAGTGTTGTGTTAGTGTTGTGTTAGTGTTGTGTTAGTGTTGTTGTTGTTGTTGGTGGTGGTGTTGTTGTTGTTGTTGGTGGTGGTGGTGGTGGTGTTGTTGTTGTTGTTGTCGTCGTTGTTGTTGTTGGTGTTGTTGTTGTTGTTGTTGTTGTGGTGTTGTTTGTTGGTGTTGTGTTGTTGTTGTTGTTGTTGTTGTTGTTGTTGTTTAGTGGTGTTGTTGTTGTTGCTGTTGTTAGTGTTGTTGTTTAGTGGTGTTGTTGTTGTTGCTGTTGTTAGTGTTGTTGTTGTTACCGTTAGTGTTGTTAGTGTTGCTAGTGTTGTTAGTGTTGTTAGTGTTGTTAGTGTTGTTAGTGTTGTGTTAGTGTTGTTGTTGTTGTTGCTGTTGTTGTTGTTGGTGGTGGTGGTGTTGTTGTTGTTGCTGTTGTTGTTGTTGGTGGTGGTGGTGGTGGTGGTGGTGTTGTTGCTGGCGGTTGTGTTTGTGTTGATAGTGTTGTTATTGTTGTTGTTGTTGTCGTTGTCGTTGTCGTTGTCGTTGTTGTTGTTGGTGGTGGTGTTGTTGGTGTTGTTGGTGTTGTTGGTGTTGTTGGTGTTGTTGGTGTTGTTGGTGTTGTTGGTGTTGTTGTTGTTGTTGTTGTTGTTGTTGTTGTTGGTGTTGGTGTTGGTGTTGTTGTTGTTGATGTTGCTCCACACCTCATGGAAAAGCAAAAAAGCAAAGAAAAGCAAAAAAACAAAAAAGCAAAGAAAAGCAAGAAAAGCAAAAAAGCAAAGAAAAGCAGAAAAGCGAGAAAAGCAAAAAAGCAAAGAAAAGCAAGGAAAGCAAAAAAGCAAAAAAGCAAAGAAAAGCAAGAAAAGCAAAAAAGCAAAGAAAAGCAGAAAAGCGAGAAAAGCAAAAAAGCAAAAAAGCAAAGAAAAGCAAAGAAAAGCAAGGGAAGCAAAAAAGCAAAAAAGCAAAGAAAAGCAAGAAAAGCAAAAAAAGGAATAGAAGCAAAGAAGCAGAGAAGCACTGCAGGAGGCAATAGAGTAAGCAGGAAGAAATCCAAAAAAAAATCCCTAAACTAAAAAAAAAAAAATCCCTAAATAAATGGCCCTCCCCAATCTTTTGGCTGCTGAATCATCATTTTCTCCATGAACTTGAGGCCCAGGGGTAAGGGACGAAAGCGAGCTTGGCAGGGAGCTTTGCATTAAAACACAATGATGCTGAGGATGCGGATGCTGCCGAATTTGCTGCCAGGGGCAACATGCCGACGGTGTCCCCGGGGGGATTGAGCCACGGCCAAACTGCTTGTGAACCAGCCAGCCGGGGAGGGGTAGTTAACTATGAAGTTTCATGCGATTGGAGATTCCAGCCCCCCAATACCTTGATAAAGCAAAAGGGACTTCAGCTAGTAGAAGCTAGCTTTTGTGAAAATGGCCAAACATGCTGAGTTTTTGGCCAAAATTGTGGCAGATCAGATGGACGCATCAAGCAAACACCAAGGCCCCAAGCAGTCGCGACCGTTCGTCTTCCAAAGCCATCTGTTGCAGTTCTTGGACCTGGGGCGTATCACGCAAGGGACAACACGAGCATGATATAACCAGGCAGGATGCATGGGTTCTGCACAAGAGTCAACTAGTGTGCATCCTAATACGTATGTATATATATACATACATTTATATACATACATATACGTGGATATGTCTATAATATACATATATAACATATATATATATATGCCAACATTGTTTAAATGTGTTCATCACTTCAATTACACATTTATTTATATGAGCCATGGTCAATACTCACTATATGGTTGATGGTCATCCCATCCATAATAAGGATCCTTATAATGGTTACTATAAATCCCTATGAACCATTGGATGACTAGCCCCTATTAATGGTTATTAACCATGAGTATTGACCATAGCTCATATACATTCACAGTTAAAAAGACCTATTTCTGTATGCCAACTGGGACCTGATAGGTCCATGATTTCATGCGCCTCTTTGGACTTGTCCCGCCATCGCTGGCCCTCTTTGTCAGCACGGTGGAGGCCTCGGCATGACCCGAGCTTTCCATAACGGTTGTAACTTTCTGGTGTATGCAATAGAACTATCTGGATATTTTTCTATATTCTTTTTATATGTTTTAATGTATGTACTATACTATAGTTACTATACCTAGTTAATCCTAGTTATAGATAATTAGATGTTTGTTGCACATTGTTATAATAATATATATATAGTGTTATATATATATGCTAAGATATGTAATGGGAAAAATGAGAGATCCTCCTCTAGATGCAAAGTCCTGGCTGCCCAAGCCCCACTCATCCTGGGTCTCCCAGCACTGGATCTCAAAGTCCATCCGCAGTTTCTGACGCCAGGACTTAGATAAGTTGTCCTCGAGGCCCATCCTGCGCCCTTCGCGCTTCTCATGTTCCCTCCTGAGCACTGGAAGACAACCAGCCGCCTTAAACTAGAGGCTCCTGGGTTCCTAAAGTAAGGAAAAAAGTAGTAGGAAGAAATGGCAATCCTTCACTACAGAGCAAACAAAAGTCGTTACCCTAGGTCAAATTAACTCAAAGTCAGTGAAACTCACTAGCCTCTAGGTGCCTCCAGATGCCTCCAGCACCTTTGTTAAAGGGTCGTCATTTCAACCCGCCGCACTTTTTCACCGCAGCCGCCAGGCCATCACCGCCTGGAACCGCAAGATTGGGTCCCCATTTCCCAAAGATCCAGTAGTTGATGCTGAAAAAACCCAGTTTTTTTCCGCTGGTTATTTTGAGGCCAAAGCAATTTCTCACAATAACCAACCATCATTCCGGATAGAGTAACCCAACAAAGGGGCCTCAACGGCAATGACGGCGGAATCTCTTCAACAAATAGTCCAAACGATCTTCCAATTGCCTGGGTGCATCATCAATCGATTGAATTTAAGTTTTCCAAAACGATTGGAAGTGTGCTGTCTCAGAAAAAAAAAAAACGGTACTAAATTAAACCAATTGCCTGGTTAAATCAGTAAAACAAATTGAAAACATGGTCCATGCCTTCGTCCATCACGTTTGTCCCATGCCACATCATTTCATGGTGGTGGATTGTGGTTTATGTAATATGTAATATGTAATATGTAATATGTAATATGTAATATGTAATATGTATGGACATTACATATATATATAATATACATGGTTTTGGAGGTGTACATATTACATATTACATATTATATATACAGTATATATATATTAATAACATAATATATATATATATATATATATTAATAACATAATATATATAGAGAGAGAGAGAGATTTTACATGCATACGGCATACGGCATACGTCAATCGAAGCCTTGCATGATTTCCAGCTAAGTTGCTCAATTTTTCGTTCTTCTGTCTTCATTCCTCAGAGGTCGTGTCAGGAATATTATGCTGCGCCACGACATCTGTTGTTTTACCATTCGATAAATTCCATGTTGCGCGAAACCAAACATGATGAATCCTGTGAACAGGATGAATTAACTGATCATAACTGATTTTGACAGCTGAATGCGCAAATAAATGGGTTGCATTGGTTGCATGTTCAAAGTTCATACATTGCAAGTCTAGCCTGATCCTTTTGCCTTGTGAAATTGTGAAGGAACCGATGGACTATCCCAAACTGTTGGTACATCAGGGATGGAATCCATACCTGTATTTTGAAGCAAGTTTGCAGTGGTTAAAAAAAAAAGGATAAATAAATATAAATAACAGTTCTTTTCCCAAAGTGGGGAACTCGATGATTAGGGGAAAACATCAGAAGCGAAGTTGTCTACTAGGGATGAGTTCACGACAGTAAGATTCCGAAGCAAGTGGCTCTCTCGTTCGTGGCCAAAACGTCGATAGGCCCATTGGTTTTCCTCTTTGGGACAAGAGAAATTGCCTCCGCGCATGAAGCGTTTGCCTTGGATGTCCCAAAGTTTCCAGCCTAATTTGAATTCTGGTGGGTTGCCTCACCATGAAGCCTGTCGTCTTCGCTTGTGACATACATTGACATACATTACATAAGAGTGAAATAATGTGAAATATATACAATATGATTTGGCTCTTACAAAAAAACAACACTGATCAACACAGCGTTTATTTCGTAGAGTCAAATTGTGGAAAAAAAAAAATAATTCTACTTCTGTTGCGACAACCTCTCACATTGAGACTGTCGGCTATTCGCCTTGGCAAGTTGCGTCCCTCTTTGTAGACGCGTTTGCGCTCTTCTATGGATTGCCGCATTCTGATGATGTCTTGCCTCAGTGGAACTGGAAAATTGTAACAAGACCGCAGCAGAAACACAAACAGGAACACATGTTGCGGAGATGTCTCGTTCTGTCACTGTTTGTAACATAAGTTCATTTTCATCAAAATCGAACCGCCCTTGAATCTGTTGTTGGGAAAATGGGAAAATGGGAAAAATGTTGTCAAACTAATGGTGATTAAAGAACTCGGCAACTCGACAACGATGTCGCCCAGTTGCTCCAGCAAAGGGCAAAACGTAGCAGCGAAGCGTCGCTTTTGAACCACAGCAAACGGTGTCACACAGCGTCGCCACAGCATGGAGTCGCCCACGGAACCCTCTGCTGACAGCTTTATTTGACCGACCTGCCCCCCCCCCGGAAATGCATGTGCAGGTTCTGCTTGATCAAAGAATTTGTCCTCAAAAAAAACAAAACGACTGAGCATTGGGGCTGTGTGGCTGTGCGGGTGTCTGTGCTATGGCTCACAACTTGTCTGACCATGTCTGCGCCCCGAATCGGCCTTGCAAAGCCAAAGGCGCAGAGTCATTGCACATGCTCAAGTCACCCAATTGCATCCAATTACCGATCCTAAAACATCATTGAGGATTCGAGGATCACTAAACATGAAAATGAACGAAAATCTAAAAAATGAAGAATCCGCCAGTGGCAGTGTAAACTTCAGGATATTTTTACCTCAGTGGCCACTAGGACTCATGGTATCATCGGTCCCACAAACTCCACAAGTCGGCATCTGGAAATCATCAATGACCAAGAGCTCAAGGAGGACCTGGGACCCATAACCCATGCCCCTCTCCTTCTGATGGCCGCAGAAATGTGATCTTCCACTTCCAATCTTTGCCTCTCATGGGCTTCTTGTGCACGCTCCGCCTCATCGCTCATGCCATGCCAGCAATCGGCCATCATCGGCCTGCTTTTACGGGACGAAAGCTGGCAACTGAGCTTTCCGCATTCTCCTTCATTCGTTGTTCCTCTTGGACGCGGCCTTGAGTGACGCCGAGATACCATGACAGCCATGACTGGTGAGATACGGTGGCTTCTTCAAAGTCTTAAAATGTTACCAAACTGGTCTTCCTCCAGGGGATTCCCATAGCATTCTCGCGAATTTTTAGGTTTCCCATGTTTCCCATGGCATCCCAGCCTGGGACCATCCGCTACCCGGTCAGCGCTGGGGATCCCACGGCCTTCTCTGTCCGCCAGTTGCATCCTGCGTCGGTCACGTCTCTCTGCTCTGCGCTCCTCCTGGTAGAACCTGGCGATGCGGCTGGAACCCCAACCAGTGATTCACCTTACCCTCTGGTAAACTGTCCCATAACTATGGAAAATCACCATTTTTAATGGGAAAATCCACTATAAATGGCAATTTTCAATAGCTATGTTAAATTACCAGAGGGTACTCAGCTGCCAAGATTGGGAAGCGACGAAAACTTCCGCCAAGACCCAGCTACAACGAAATTACTTCACGATTCCCGCAAGGGGGGCCCCCTTTGTGATCTTCAAATACATCACTAAGTCCATGGCTCACGACATTGCAACTCCTGCAGAAAGGCTGTCAGGGTGGATTCTTCGGTTGTGCAGGCAACATCGTTGTGACAAGTCAAAACCTGGTGGTGGCACCCCAAACCCCAAGCAACCAATTCAATTGACCATCATGCGCGGTAGCCAAACGCCTACACAACGTGCACTCCAATTTACTTGGACTTGTGCTTGGCATTGGGATGCCACACTTTTTCAGCACGCAATCGATGTGCACAAAAGGTGCGCGAAACCGGAAGGATCGCAGTGACACCTGTGAAACAGCCGTTGGCCAAGGTTTCTTGGACCCACTGCACCGAATGGCTCACAGCCCCTAGAGCTCTTCTGCACTGCCTCAGCACGGCTCAACCGAGCCAAACGATTCTGCAATTCCAAACCTCAACTACTACACTACAGGCCCCATGAATCCCATTGATAACCCCATTAAATCCCCAGCATGTTCCTGTGCACATTCCCACTTATAGATGATTTTTCCATGATATCATATCCCCATTAAATCCATTTAAATCCTACAAAATCAAGATTTTCTCAAAGCTATTCCCCTTCCAAGCCCGGCGCCAAACTCATCTTTGGATCGGCGGGGGCCCTTCCGTGGTCCTTGGGACGCTCGACATCATCTCCTAAGACCCTGAGATCCGAAGATTTGCAACGTAGGATGCCCGTGACAAAAAAGGCAACGTGTAAGACTTGTTTAAGACCCACTCTGAACCGCTCAATTTTGGACTCATAGATGTCACAGATTCAATTTTGACTTAACTTTGATTTAGCCTCTGGTAATCAAAAATGGTAACGGACACTCCCACATTTATAGATGATGCTCCCAATAAAACCTCCATTTTTTTCGGGGATTTCCCAGCCATGTTTGAAACAGCCCGGGGTTCGTCAAATCAAACGCCGCGCCTGGCCGACCTCGTGGGTTGACCTTCTGTGCTGAAAGGACTTGATCGATGCGCCGTTGCACAGCTCCAGCATCCTTGCAGTGCATGGATGGAGGGTGAACGAGTTGTGCCCGTTACTGGTTCACGATTGTGGATTTCTTGGGGTATGGGTACCCTCCGGTAATTAACATAACTATGGAAAATCACCATGTTTAATGGGAAAACTCACTATAAATGGCCATTTTCAATAGCTATTTTGACATAACCAGAGGGTATGAGGGCTGTTCATTGGGGATTGTCGATGTTCCAATCGAATTTGGAAAATCGACTTCGTCTGCCGGCCAGCCGCATACTTGAGAGGACGGTAGTAGGCGAAGACCAAGGCCAACTCACCACTCTTCAACGACCCGGACCTGGGACGGTCATCTTGAAGTCAATCTGACTGGTCAAAATGATCTTCGCTAGGATTCAACAGGTCACAACAGGTCACAACAGGTCACAATAGGTCACAGTACCACATCTGCGCAAAGGATGCCACCGACCATGCGGCAGGCGAGCACCCTCCTGGGGGCAAGTTGACAGGATGACCATCCTCTGCTTAGGACTGCGAAACCCCGAGAAATCTTGCGTGGTCTGAGACTTGCAGCACAAATGATGAGATGGTGCGACCAAACATTCGTCCTACCGTCCTACCTTCTGCCTGCCCACCCCAACTCAGCTGCCAAAATACATCCAAGACACATACACCATCATATGGCCTCTCAGCAACTGAGATCAAGCCACCGTCACATCCATCGACCAGGTGGCTCTGGGTGTTCCTAAACTTAGGTGACCCCTTTGCCCCTTGGGTTTTCGGAACGCAAATGAGCAATAAGTTGCCTGATAAATTGGTGTCACCGTAGGACCCCCCAATATCCCCAATATCCCCATGGTTGATGTTGTTTCTTCAAAATACCAACCTCATCTCCATTCTCATAATATTCCCTTATCTATTTCAATGTATCCCAATCAATACCACATTCACATCATATTGTTGGTTTCATCTCCCTCCTTATCCCCATGATATCTCGATATCCCATGATTTACAAATCATATCCTATTGTTTGCTGGTTTTACCCAATAAAATATCCCAGTTTCGTGATTTAAAAACCCATTCTGATACCCCAATCGCGGCTTGAAATCCCAAGCATGTGACCTCATCTTACATTATTTGGGTTTGTAGACTGCCAATTTTTAGGTGCGTATTTGCCATGTTAGTGAATATCAGTGGAAAATGGATAGCTAAGTTAGAGGAGGTTGAGGCTGAAAATCCATCACATCCAGACCGTGCAAAATTGGCCGAATGCCATGTCGGCGAACCAATTGCTTATGGTGTTTGGGAGATTTTGAGGCTTTAGCCGCCAAAACAAAAAGTGGAAAAATTATGAAAAATTACTACGTTTGATTACCGGAGAGAATCTATCATATCATAACATGTCATAACATGGTCGGGAAACTCAATTCGTAGCTCCTGGCCATGGAAATCTTCGCTCGTTGGATGCCCCTGGGCTCATCGCTCGATCCCGGCTGCGGCCTGGTGCCAGCGGTGTGGGCTTCGCTTTGCCATCGCCCAAGCCGATCTCCAGGTGCCAGGAGCGACCTTGGTAGCGAGCCCAAAATGGGAAGCTTCAGCTGGGTCTACATTTAATGAGTTAAACTGAAAGATTCCGGCATATGATATGACTTTTTGCGTATAAAAATATACATATCTATATATAATATTATATATATATGATATACATTTACATGGATAGTACGTGCATTGTGCTGCAATTATGTGTGTACGTACGTACATACGTATGTATGTACGTACGTACGTACGTATGTATGCATGCATGCATGTGTGTATACAATACTGGGGGTACAGTACGTCAGTATACGATGTACTGTATATAAAGAAATGTTGCAGGTGAAGGCAGGTGCAGCAGTATGTTTTATATGTTTAATTGGTCTCCCAAAACCATGGTTCAACCGGTGCTCGAAGGCAACCCAACACCAGCCGCTCCAACAGTTGCAGCTGAGACACCTTCTTCCGTGGCAGAAAGAAGCAAGGTCACTGCTAGCGGTGTAGTAGGACCTTGGATCCAGCAGCTCACCCTGCGGACCTTGTCACCGCCCTCCTGGGTTCATCTGGGTTCTTCACATCCCCGAAACCGTGATCACTCCAGTGGTCGATACCAGCGGCTTTTCGAATTTGGAACAGCTGTTGAACAGCAGAGGTTGTGCGGATGTGTCTGATAATGTCTGATATACCCCCCCCTTGGGGTGTCAATTTAAATTTTCGGAAGTCTAATTGATAAACCGTTGGATTCCTTGGGGTGTCCAATGGTAAAAATGGTAAAAACGGTAAAAACCCATGAGGCCCTCACCATCCAAGTGCTGCATCAAGGTGGAGCCGGCTTCATAGATCCGGATGCCAGGATGGATCTTTACCAACTCCTCAGGCGAGGCGATTCGCGACTGTAAGGGCAAAAAACTACAGTAACATTATGCATATATATATATATATACACATACAAATGCATTCCTAACCTAGTCATCGTCATCGTCATCGTCAACATCATCATCATCATCATCATCATCATCATCATCATCATCATCATCATCATCCATCATCATCATCATCATCATCATCACTGTTTCAATATGAGTATTTCAATCTAGTTTGTTTTTCATGTGCCCACCCCCGGCACCCCGGACAGCTTAGCTTAGTCCCAGGGGCCATTTTTTGTCCGGAAAGTTTCTCCAACACCGGTCGAATGCTGTTGTCAATGAAGCCGGCCTGCAACGGATGTGTGTTGAGGATGTAACAGGGAAATTGTAACCAACCATATGGGGTTATACAATATATGTACTATATATATATATATGTGTGTGATGGCTTTGAATATTCAGGTGGATATATCATGGGACATGACAGGAACTATTTTTTTTTTTCTGGCTTTGTCTCAAAATCGAGGGGAAAATGGTGCCCCAGAGCCATTTTCAAGGGGGAAAACCATGTTTAGAGACTATAGGACTGCAGCGAACAGGCTGCCTGCTTGATCCAGGCGGGTGGAAGCGGCAGGAACTTCCTGCGAAAAGCACAGGGCAGTCGACCAGGCACATCTTGCATAGCCA
Organism: Cladocopium goreaui; assembly: GCA_947184155.2. Taxonomy (NCBI): domain Eukaryota; class Dinophyceae; order Suessiales; family Symbiodiniaceae; genus Cladocopium; species Cladocopium goreaui. Next base: position 1,104,982 of record CAMXCT020004557.1, on the reverse strand, counting down.
ACACACTTTTCCACAGGAAACTGGTGAACGAATTAGCAGGAAAGTGGAATAACTTCTGAATCTCAAACCCATCATTTGATGGGCTATACTGGTTGGAAGATGCAAAGCCATGATGAATTGGGTCGAAATGGGTCAAAATGACACCTCAAACGTCTTGCAGCCATTTGCAGCCCACATCTTACTGAAATGACGTCCAATCTCTGCCCTTTCCAAACCAGCTGGGCTGATGCACGTCTTCCGCTGGTTGCCCAGAAGTGGATCAAAGGTTTCTGCGAAACTCCTGGGGAAATGTCCAGTGGCTGCCAGCGGAACTTCGATTCATCTAACCAATCTCACATGAAATCATGAAATCGCCACAAGGAGAGCCGAAGTTCAAAGACACTGCCTGTTACACTCTGGTAATTTCACATGGCGATGGGAATTCCCAACCTTTTTAATGGTCAATAAATCTGGGAGAGTCGAACTACCCTCTGGTAATTTAACATAGCTATTGAAAATGTCCATTTATAGTGGATTTACCCATTGAAAATGGTGATTTTCCATAGTTATGTTAGTTTACCAGAGGGTATAGCTTGGTCATTTTCCAGCCAGATCATATTACCAGAGGGTAACTGCCGCAAGTCACAACCGGTTCCTGCTGCGATGTTTTGCGAGGTAGCCATTCAACTGCTGCTTCACGTCACTGGGCATCACGCCAGCCCTGGCAGGAGCAGGCCACTGCCACACAGGATGTGATTGGAAATAAAGTGATTAGATCCAAGTCTGGCAGATGCAAATATCATTGTGTAATGTAATTCATAAGAATACCAAAAAAATGTGCAGGTACCTTAAAAATATACTCAAACAAAAAAGTATGCATACAATGTATATATATATACAGTATATATATATTATAGGAAGAGAGAGAGAGAGAGAGAGATTATATGATATTATATATACAGTAAATTTGCAGTATGTATAAATATATATAATATAGATACCCATCTATCTATATATCGATACATGTGTATGTGAAGCCCATATCATATTCACAAAAACACAAGAAGGATTGTCCTAGCTATCCATCACCGGCTCCAGCCATGTCTCCCATGACACCTGATAAAGCCTGGGCTTTTTAGCATTGGCGGCCGGAAGAGGTTTCGCAGCACCGCGGCAGTTTGAGGCGACGTTAGGACCTGGAGGGGCGGGATTGATGGATGGATAAAATATAGCCTCTGGTAACCTGGTAATTTAACAGTGTGCTATTGAAAATGGCCCATTTATAGTTGATTTACATATTAAAGATGGTGATTCTCCATAGCTATGTTAGTTTACCAGAGGGTATATGATAACAATATATTATTGATTGATAAATAACTGGATTGATAACGTTAAACACCCCCGGAAACCATGGTTCAGAAAACTAGAAGGTAATTTACACATATTGAGACCCATACAAAGGGTGTGTTTAAAAAAAGGGGGATGTGATTAGATGAATAGATACTCTGGTCACTTGGGATCCTTGGGCTAGTTTAAAATGTTGGGGCGGAGCATAATATGTTCAAAACGTGTGCGTGAAAACCAAAAACCAAATCAAGGCGGATAAACCAACATCCAGCAACACGTACCAGACGTACCATTTTTCGGTTGACAGAAACATGTCGAAAATCTGCACCCGGAAGCGGACCACTCGACCAACTGGAGGCCTCCTGTTTCCTGGATTCCTCCTCAATCATGCTTTTAATCCTCAAATTCGCCGATGGGATTGAGTCGTCATGAAGTTTTCTCAAGGCTGCCCATCCATCACCAGCGCACCGTGCTGGCAAGGCCAATCATTGGATTGGTTTAAGGGAATATCTTAACCGGAAACCCATGGGTTTTTACCATCAAATATAGGGTTTTCCTGTAAATTTTCCCATCATCCAATTCTATGAGCCAAGTATCTCAGAAGAGACGTCCCTCCAAGATTGCATGGCCTTCTCTTTCTGCTCCTGTCATCGCCAGAACCCCCAAAAAAGGACACCCTTGGCTGCAAGCGACACCGTCCTCGCACAATGTGGCCACCTCAGACACCTGTCAGCCACCAGCAGCTTTGACTCATTACGGATTATATGGATTATCCACTTCAATGCTCCCATTCCAACCCCTGAAAATGACTCCCAAAGTTTCCAACCACTGCTCTTTCCCTGCAATCACAGCCACCGGGCCTCCTTTGGCACCCTGTGCGCGGGATGCAATGACCGTGGCTGGTTCCACCAATCAGAGAATGATCTGCGGAAATCACCATCACCATCATCATCATCATCATCACCACCATCATCATCATCATCATTCTTGTTACAAGGGCTAACGACCCACGAGGAACATAGTTCAATGACTCGCCTGGCATCCTTTGCCTTCTCCTTCTTCATCTCACCTGGGCCGACGCATCCAACCAGATTCACCAGGGGTCCTCACCTCTGTGGTACTGCCATCCCCAAAGATAGTTTCAGTAGAGCAGAAATGGCATCTAAACCATCCTTACTCCTTACCCAAAATATGAACGGTAAATTGCTTGCATAATGATGCATACTCTCCAGTAAACATTCACATGGACATGATTCACCAAACATGTAGATCATTTCCGAACGTGAAACAACGATGGTTTCCATAGCCTTTTGTATGTTTACTGGATACTGGAGCCTAAATCCCCATGAAATCCCCATTTTGTTGGGTTATATCCCCATCTTGCCCCCATTTAATCCCACTTTGAAGGTCTGAGTCTCAAACGCTTCTCTTCAGCTTGTTTTTTGGCTCGGTCTCTGGCCGCCTGCACGATTGGGATGACTTGTTGTTTGGAAGATGGGATTATCATGGGGAATGGGGAAGCCTTGAATAATGGGGAAAACAATTGCAATTGTAATAGGAAAATGGGATGAAAAAACACATATTATATATATATATATCTCTCTCTCTCTCTCTCTCTGTGCCTTTTCCCCGCCAAGGAGCGCTGCTTGATCACAGCTAAAACTGAACATGGGAGGAGGCCATATTTTCTTTATACTTGGTAAGCCCTTATGCTGATGGCGTCGAGGTAGGCGACTAGTAGGGACCAAAAGGCAGCTTCCAAAGATATTGGATTTCCACATGCGTGATGTTTGGAGGCGGTATGTGTCCGAGGGCGTGACAAGTGTCTTGGACTGTCTTCTAACACGTTTTCCTACCTTATCCAAAATCATTACGTTATTATGACGTTATTGTCGCGTCAAAGGGTTAAAACGGGGGTTACTATTACGTTAGTATTATTGCGTTAAATGGTGGTTATGATTACGTTATTGTTACGTTAGATGGTGGCGAATTATTTTGTTATTATTACGTCAAATTTTGGTTGTTATCACGTTAGAATCACCTATATATGTATAGGGGATAGTGCGGATACAATGGGGAAACCAACCATACTTATGCCGGAGATATTAATGGGAAACCAATGCCATCATGGGGAAACAAAGAGCAATATACGGTAATAGTGAAAAAAATGAGGAAACCAAATATTAAAGCTATTAAAGTCATGTTTGCACTGAGCTTTAACGTGGTGCCGGGCTTTCTGAGAAAGCTAGTCGACTGCTAGGCTGAAGATGCTGAAGGCTAGGAAGGTGCTGTTCGAGGGCATGAATGCCCCAACTGACTGTCTCCCACCCTTTTTTGGAGTTCCAAGATTGGTCCGCGGTACATTCAGTTCCCAGCCTATCCGAACAGTTTAACGAATTACACCACTGAAACTACCTCGAAAAAACGATTTGGAAGATCCTTGTAGCATGGTCATGTTTTTTTAGGTTCCCTTGTCAGGTCTCAGTGGCCACAAGTCCCTACTTTTAAAGAGGGCCTTTTTTCTGCGCATGAAAATTCCTCTGCCAGTCAGGCCCACTCACTGTACTCAGTTTCACCTCCATAGACCCAGCCGTACTTCCTGTGACGTAACTTGATGACCAATGATAAATCCATGACATGACAAATTAAAGATATGAAAATCAAGAAAGAAAAACCTTGGGCAAAATCGCAGGTATTACACATCTTACACCCTCTCCTGTCTTTGATGAAGCGGCTCTTTTCGGAAAGGGTCTTCCCAGAACCTCGGCCATTCGCAGGTGTTTTTCACCAAATTCAAGTCCAGTCTGTTTTTCACCAAATTTACCATGCAAATGATGGTTTAAGGATCACCAGGTGCAGAATCTTTAGACTAGCGGCACTTAATTTTGAACTCCACCCATTCTCCATCAGCAGAAACAACTTCAAAGCCCACAGGCTTTTGCAGGCTGAAGGCATCATTGTTCATGTTCAGGAGCTTGTCAAACCTCAAGCGCAGAATGCCAGGGGTTTGGCCTAGAAATTAATAAGTGCCTCCCCTTCCCCTCACCGTTCCCAAACAGAAGGGCCGCATCAGGAAAGGTATGCCAACTAGCACCACCAGTCAAAAAACTATTCCTGGTACAGACCCAAATAGAGGCTGCAGCTTGGCCGCTTAGCTTGCATGGTGAGGGAATTTTCACCTTTGACAAGCCACGTGTTCATTTCCTCAAGGCCAAGCACTACGGACCACTGCTTGTTTCGCTCCCTGATGGACTGACTGTCATCTTTCTCTGTCGCTGCCAGGAACTGCGGATCTTGAAATCTCAACGCAGTAAAGCGGGCCTTGCAAAGCAAGCAGGAGCCGGGGGGCTGTGGCTGGCACAGCCCTTAAAGTCTGACCCAGCTGTTGCTGTTGATGAGACCGGAATGGTGGTGGTTGCAGTGGTTAATGATGGTTAATGATAGTGATCATAGTGACCATGCTAATATCTTTAAGGTGAAAATGCTGGACAGGTCGTGGTAATGCCGGTGGGCAAGACTGCCAACTTTGGTGCAACCGGGATGCTCTCATGATGGCTTCGGGTGATGGTGCCCTCAAGCCGACCAAGATGTCCCGAACATCTTCCCATTTCTCACCATGATCACTTTCCAGCTGCTCCCTTGTCAAGGGACATTTGACCCTGCGTTCTTCCAGGTCGGTACTTCCCTCCGCTCGAAGGAGTAGCATGTTGCTGCCATTTCTGGGGCCACCTCTCCAGTTGCCCTTGATTGCAAGACCTGGGTTCACGAAAGCCCCGTCATGAAATGCGACCTGCAAAAGAAGCGCCACAGCAGCCACCAGCAGCCATCGTCGAACTCTCCGTGAACCATGGGCCATCGTTTGGCCCCCAAGCGGTGGTAGTTTTGGCATTTGGGCCAAAACTGCTCAAGCTTGAGCACCCACTGACCCATACCCAGTTTTGTCTCTATATCACTATACATCATGCGTGGTGTTTTCTTGTTTTGGACTATTTCAAAAGCACATTCGTATTTTTTATCTACTTGATTTTGGTTTCTAGGGTTCTATCATAACAGAATGTACATATCTCAGAGAATCCCCGCCGCACCTGGGCTTTCTGCTTGACCGCCTCATGCCGATCCTTGATTTCCTGCAGGTCGGCGCCTGGCACCACCGGGGACGACTGGCTGGTGGATGGATGGATGTGGCTCCACACCTGCAGCTCCCAAAAGGAGGAGAAACAGAAGTTTCCACCTAAGCTGCGGCCCAAACCTGGAACTTGGAAATCTTGGAATGACTTGGGGTCAAGGCCTTGAAGGCATGGCTGGGCCAACAAAGGCACAGGCTGGTTGTTGTCTGGGTAAGATGAGGAAGTTGGATAAGATGAGGTGTGGCTTTTTTGGTAGAGTTTGAGTGTTTCCAAACCGAGGCATTGCTCACCTGAATCGGATGGAGTGCATTTACGGATTAGTCTTCGACTCTCTGTCCTCCCCTGTGCTTGAGCCGTTGGGGCACGGCTTGGCGTGACGATAAAATCAAAAAAAAATATAAAAAATCAAACAGCAGCTTGGATGAATCAGCAGATTGCCAATAATTATCCCCAAACAAACAGAAAACGATATGAAATTCCACACATTTTCACACTACATATTTGCACCTGGCTTTATGTTCACTCTCCACCTGCTATACCTATTTGCGCACCACCATAAGGTGCATAAAGCCAATCTGTGGCTATCAAATCTTCCCAGTCATGCCCCAAGAAATCTGTCCAACCCCAGCTGCTCAGCTCCTGCGTGTGCATGTTGACCTGTTCTCTCAAACATGCCTGCAGCTGGTTGTTGGGGGGGGCATATGCATGGTCCACTGGAAAGAAAACTATCCAGAACTGAAATGGCTATATAAAGGTCCAAAGTTCCTATCATGAAACTACGAAGCCATGGCTCATCTGCCCAGCACTTCACCGTCCTCTTCCTCTCGTCGTTCTTCTTCATCCCTCTGCATGTCTCGGATTAGTTCCTGGCTGGCAAAGCAAAGTCTGCCCCAAATGGTTCGCTTCCCAATGGGTACCCGCCTCATGCTGATTTTCCAGTGCTCGTAGGCCTTCCATGGGCCATGTGCGCATGAGACTGCGTGGGATGCATGGCAGCAACCTGCTGGGACAGGGACAGGCTAAACGTTCCTCTTCGATCCGCCGCTCAACAGCCTATCAGGCCCAGAATTCTTGGGCAACGCGTGGGGATCAAAGGGGGAGACAGCCAGCATAATCAGCCAAAATGGATCTTGGCAAATTTCATTTCATTGGCCAAATGTTGAATTGCCATAATCTACAATTTCATTCTAATACAAGAAACCAATTAGCAAACCGGCAATGACAAATTTCCAGTTGAGACTGTAATGATCTTCCTGCTTAAAAGTGAAAAAACATGGAAAAAACGCTCAGAGCGTGCGCATCTTGTTTGGATTTTCTGTCGTTGAACGAAGAGATTTGAAAGGGCGCAGGTTATGATTAATTCAGTTTCAAAATTCAGTCATGTTCTGGCCACATGGCCTTTCTTTCCAGGGACGAATGAAGCTTTCATTTTCCAAGGCTGATAGTCTAGGTGCATTTTGTATTTACGTTGCTGTGTGCAGCCTCGAGATGGTTTAGGCCGGCGCTCAAGGGCCTTTTTCGGCCCGCACAAACGTTTGGGCTGTTTCGAGTCTTGAAAAAGAGCCATGCGCGTTGCAGTGCTCGTTCTTTCATTCTGGGATGATCCCCCCAAAAAAAAACAAGGTTCCGGAGCTTCCGTAAACGGATCTAGGTGATCTAGGGCAAGGTCCCTCATGTGGCAAGAGTCGAAAACAAAAAAACATGAACAGGAAGTCTGGGGTGATCACAAGTATCAGCAAATAGCTTCAAAGATGGGACACTTGCAGATTCCAAACCAGCGGAAACCTCCAAAGATGGGACACGTATTGCTCAAATCACCTTTCACCCATGTCCGTTCAATAGAAGTGCCTTGCAGCTTGCTGCAAGTAGGGTGAAAACTGAATGAAATCTTGACTCCCATCCACAGATTTCAGGCATGACAGCACCAAGTGCCTGGAAGGAGGCGACTTCTTCGCCTGGCGGAGATTGATTGGAGGATCAAGCTCGCCAGGTCATCCCTCAGAAATCCTGCAGCTTCTATCCCTAGGCCTGGCTCTAGTTGATCTTCTAAGATCGCATGGCTGGACAGCTCCACCTGGCAGGTGCAGTGAGAGCTGACAGAGCTGGTCAACTGGTCAACTGAACCACTGGGGCTGCCACTCCGTCGCTGCTTTCGACAAGATCTCCAGCCGAAACCTCCAGAATGACGCCATCGCTCGAGAGCGGCACCAGGGTGATAGCATTGCAAAGGTTGCCGGGTGAAAAATGGTGAAAATAAAGAAGAATGTAGAAACCATTAGAAACCAATGTTCAAGCTTCATCACCCCACCTGCCCACCATACGTCTGATCCGGCTGTTGGCTGGCTTCCGCCGCTTGGCCTTGTTGAGACAGAGGTCTACAGCGAGATCATGCTGGTGAAAACTTTCCAGGTCTGAAGATAGGGTACCCCAAAAATTTCATGGAAATGAACTGTCTATCATCATTTTTCCCGTTGAATATGTTGAATTAACCATAAATACCCCCAACAGCCTATCCGGCCATCCTTGGCGGCACCAAATTTGCTTGGCATCCCAGCGAGCTGCCAGTTCTTCCAAGGCAGCGGCCCGAGCCTGGCAAAACATGACCAGGGATGGTCTTGGCCTTCGATTTTTTCACATGTTTTTGGACCACCCCTTCACCTTCGACGCCTTAGACCCATCAAATCCCATAAAATCCGATACCCTCTGGTAATTTAACATAGCTATTGAAAATGGCCATTTATAGTGGATTTTCCCATTGAAAATGGTGATTTTCCATAGTTATGTTAGTAGTTATGTTAGTTCACCAGAGGGTAAGCATTATGTCACCATGGCACCTGTACTGCCAACTCTGCCAGGAAGGAGAGGGCATCAGCTTCCGTCGCGGAGTCCCTGGTGGGCGCTGTCGCCTCGCCGGGATCGAAGTCCTGGGGCGAGAGCAACGCGGACACAGACTCCAAGTCCGGGATACCATTCCGGACCTGGAGATGTTTTCAGACTTGGAAATCTGACGCCACAAAAATGGTCGATTCAGAAAAGCAAGAATGGATCTCAATGGATCTAAATGGATCTAAATCAAGCTCTTGACAATTCTAGTGGCTCATTCTAAAGGTCACAACTGGATAGCCGGATAGCTTTTTCTGCCGGCCCAATGGACGGTGCATCTCGGAGTGTTGTGACCCGCATCGGCACCAGGGTGAAACTCCGCCTCTTCAGGAGCCAAGAAGTGCGTTTGTTTCAACGAAGGCGCGCTATGATCCTGTAATGATCCTGTAACTAGGTGAGGGGGGAACCAATCAAGAACCACAAAAACTCTGGTAACTGGCTCCAGAATTTGTTTCCATCACTCCTTAGTGATGGGAGTGGCTACTGCGCAAGCATCCAATGTTTTGATTGGTGCTCAGGGAACGGCTTCATGGGTCATCAACTGTCCTGATCCAAGCACTCAAACTCAAATCTGATCAATGTGCACTTTGGACTTGGAAACAGGGTCATCTGAAAAGGGTCGTATAGATAGACTGAAGAGTTCACTGCTTGATCCACGCCAGCCCTGCTTTCAAAACACGAGTCCAGAACCTCGACCTTGCCAAATCAAGAGTACCAGTACCCAGGCAGCAACATGTTGCCGATCATGATCAAGAAAGGAAGCTTGGAAACACTGGCAGTCGTGGCCTGTGCCACCAACAGCATGGCTGAAGGGCAAAGCCCAGCTTCCCTGGCATTGCTGGCGATGTGATGTGCTACAAATAGCTTTGGATGAGGCCTGAAGCCCCTACAGGCCCATTGTGGTAGACCTTTTGATTAATCTCAATTTTTTTGAGGCGTTGATTTAAAAACCAAACAAGTGGTTTTGCCATGCTGGTCGTGCCCAGGTCTTGAGAAAAGCTTGCAGATCTTGGCACCTCAGGGTCTGTGACTCCATGCCTTTCAGGTTCTTCACAGGAAAGGAGGTCCTGAGAGGTGACACTTGGTGTAAAACAACCGGCCGACCTGAGCACTTCTGGGGCCTTGGGCAGCGATCCGCACAACGGAAAAGTAAACCACTATCCTGATAGTCGACATATCACTTTCCCCTGACCTGCAACCCACATAAGTTATTCTCTTGAAGCTGAAAACCTACACAATACCCTCTGTTAATTTAACATAGCTATTGAAAATGGCCATTTATAGTGAGTTTTCCCATTAAAAATGGTGATTTTCCATAGTTATGTTAGTTTACCAGAGGGTACATCCAAATGCCTTCAGCCATGGCCTCCAGTCAGTGCCCTCCGGGCCGGTCCTGAGGTCAAAGGTCTCACCCCACTTGGGGCCATCCCACTCCGAGACCGCCGCAAACTCAAACAACGTGGACACCTAGGCTCGTTTGGGGGCGCAGGAGGCCGAACGCTGGGGTGATCCCAAGTCACACCAGGGAGCTATGGAGCCTACTATAGATAATACATAAAAGGTTATATTGGGATACATATATATATATATATGCGATCAGACCTTTCATACATATATATATATATGTGTGTGTGTATGCGTGTGTGTGTGATGTAAATAAACATATAACAATGCGTGTGTGTGATATAGATGTATATATATATATACATATATGTGTGTGTGCGTGTGATTCATTTATTTATTTCTTCATTTATTTATTGGTGATAGTATATTCATATATGTAATATATGATATATATATATATGATATGAGATATATATATATATATACAAATATATATATATATACATACAAATATATATATATACGTATATGTGTGTGTGTGCGCATGTGTGTGATATGTGTATATCTATATTTTTATAATGTGTTTGTGTGTCTGTGTCCGTGTGTGTGTGTGACTATGACAGGGTTGACAAGGGTTCCACCAAAAAATGGACAAACTCTTCCAAATATGTGTGTTCGATGTCATGTTACTATGTCTATCTTTGTTAAATCATTACCCTCTGGTAAACTAACATAGCTATGGAACATCACCATTTTGTATGGGAAAATACACTATAAATGGCCATTTTCAATAGCTATGTTAAATTACCAGAGGGTAATCCAAATTGTCTAAAGCAACAAGACCTGAGGCTAGTAGGGACTTGGCCAAGAGGCTGTCGCGCTGTCAGGGAAGGCCCTCTGGATGGTGGCGCCGCTGGGCGCTCGGAAGCGCATCATGGCCTCATGGCTTTGGGCTTTGGGTCGTCATCATTTTCCACAATAGAATGGCTGTAAAGGGAGACACCGTCCATTTTCAAACAAACCCACATGAAAGAAAGTGGACAAATGCATACAAAGGCCATATGGATGAAGTGATGTAGAAACTAATAAAGCCTGCCAGTTCGCCGCCACATCCATCCATCTGTTTGATTTGGGTAAAACCTGTTTGGGATTTGACAGGTAAAGTGGCGACTGCCATGTCCCAATCTCAGCCAAGCTGCTTGAGGTTCTCCCGCCTCAGTTGCCATCTGTTGCCATCAGCCGATCACAGCTGGCAGCATCTGGGCGCCCCAAACGGAAGGCACGGGATTCTCCAGCGCAAACTTCTCTCGTCGCATCTTCAAGGCTTCCTCCAACTCAAGCGCCTGCCAGGACCCCATGGCAGTTATGGTCAGGGATATGTTGAAACAAATGGGAAAAACAGATAAAAATGTCCAAATGCAAATCCACCCACCGAAAGGTCCCCAAAAAAGGAAGGTTGGAAGGTTCTTAGGTTGCCCCTATCATTTACCTATCATTTACCTATCCATTCGGCTTTTTTTTTCAGCGGCCGTTTGTCGGACACCGAACAGTCCGGTGCCTTGGCTGCCTCTTCCTCTTGCCGTTTGGCCTCTTCCCTCGCTGCTTGCTGTTCCCGCTCGGCCTGGGAGATAGCTGAGAGGTCCAAAGCACCCTCCCAACAGCCTCGAATTTTATAATGGAACCCCAGGAAGATGATTTTCGGATTCAATATAGCCATTTTGGGGGTTCCATGTAGTTCATTATACTTCCATATTAGATTCAGGAAGCGTACAGCTGCCACGCAGCCACTTCCCCAATATCTCAGCTTCGCCTTCTCAGCTTCTTCAATCCTTCGAAGCTCGTCTTGCCGCAGGCTCTCCTCCAAATATTGAGCCAGTAACGGCAACTGTCTAAGCACCAAAGGTAGATGCCATAGTCTGGTGGGGGGAAGTGTGCTAGTGATCTAGGGAGTGATGATTCTACGCTTGCAGGGATGCAAATGTAGGTGACAAGTTGCAATGGCCACATTTCCACGCTTCAATACTGTCCACGTTCAAGATATCCAAGGCAAGCTCTCAACAAAAAAAGCGTGACCAAATGGCAGGACAAGCATGATCAACCAAACTTGAGAATCCTTCCGCAACACAACCTGAAAAGATTCCAGAAGTTGCGTTGCCAACATCCTGCCCTGGTCCCATATCCAGCACCTCGTACTCAGCATTCTGAGAAGCGATGATCTGTCGATCTTCTTCTCTTCGGATGGCAGCTTCAACAGCTGCCACCTTGACGCTAAGCCGCTTTGCCAATCCATGTGACTTGCGCACTGATGAAGTGCATTCCTCTAAATTCTTTCAAGATATCATCCAATCACGTTGATATGATATACATTTGCGGTAGTTATACCATATCAGGCATATCATCCACTAACATTAGTTCATCAACCCCTTGACTATGATGATAATTATCGTGATCTCATCAAATAATCATCTAATAGTAATATAAACCGCCCCCAATTTTGCTATTTTATACCATTTTGTTGGTATAAACCATCAATCCACGCGGATAGCTATTGCTTTACCCCTGCAGCAACTGGGTCTCCGAGCCGCTTCCGCCTCCGCAGCGTTTCCGGCCCGCGCCGCCAGCGCCACGAATTCGCCCAGGGGCTCGCAGAGCTCCAAGACGTTGCCCACCTGTTGATCCACTGGAGAAATTGGCTGGTAAACCCATCATACTGCAGGTATATATTTATATCTATATATATATATATCTATATATATATAATGGGCCTCAAAATGATTCCAATGTTGGGACTTTCCAGGTCCTCAGGTGGAAAAAATTATTGAAAACGCCTCCAGAATTGACTGCTTCGAACAAATTCTTTCTGTAGATCTTCCCAAAAAAAAAACAAGTGAAATCAACATGGGTGCTTTTCCCATGGAAAAATTGGATGTTCCATTGACAAATGTGATTTTTTGATTCACCAAAGTGATGATTTGACCCCTTGATACCCCTTGGGATATGAATGCACTGCCTGACCTCACTTCCTTTGCGAGTGGCTTCCAATATATTACTATCTCCTCGGTTATTATTGCAGAATTCACCCAACAAATCATGCCTTGATCATCTCAATCAAGCGATTGGTACAGTAGGACCCAAGGAGAAAAGAACACGAACCAAGACCGATTGCTCAAGTGCAAGAACCGTGATGGGACAGAATGATATCATGAAGATCTGCCACTTGGAAACACAGTATCCCAAAACAGCCAAACATGTGATAAAATGGATACAGTCTGCTGACAGTAGGCACACCTATCCGCTCTAAAGGACGGATAGTTGTACTGTGGCACCTCAGAATACTTGCCGTTCAACGCCGCAGAAAGGTCCTCAAAGAACTTGGTGAGTAAGCCCTGCCGCTCCTACAGCAGATTGGCATCAGCAACCACTCACCATCTGGGCAATCTGGGCAGGGGCCGAATTTTCTAAACAAGTGACCCACGAGTGGGCATCATATTTGAACCTCGAGTATCTCTCAATTCTTTGTGGAGAAAAAAAACCTATTTTTGCTGGTTATGTCCTGTTATATCAGCCATCATTTTTGAACCATCCCATTTTGGGGTATGGGTTCGTCCAAGAATGGGATGTCACTAAAAATCATACAGTTGATCATGGCCTATATCTGGGACATGTCGCCATTACAAAGTGTATGGCATACGTTTATGATTAATCATTAATCACCATTATTAATGCATTACATATTCATGTTTCTTCACCACTATTCACCATCATTAACCATTGATATGCTATCAATATCTCATCAGTCTGCCATTATATCTCAATTATATCCCATTCAACCACCATTTATAGATGTTTTTCCCATTAAAACCTCCATTTATAGGGGATTTTCCCCATTGAACCAGCATCCATCTGCCAGATGGAAAACCCCACACCTCCAGGAAGGCGTCGTCAAAACGACCAGAGACCAAGGACCGCAGAGTGTTCTTGGGCGGCAAACGCGGCAGTGCCACATCCTTGGTGCGGAAAGGGCGAAACAAAGATGGAAAAGTGAGAATTGATGCCATCCCCCAAATTCCATTTTTTCAAACAAGGTTAAAAGTTAGAAATTTGTAATACTATAGTATATATATATATACTGTATGTATATGTCTATCTATCTACATATACAACAAAATATGCATGTATATCATTGTATATCTATGCAGATATACATACACTGCTCCAACTAACACCTTGACCCTGAGAATCACCAGCTTTTTTAGGTTGGAAAGTCGTCTTCCAAAGCCCTGACTCGTGGCAGGGTCGTCATGTTTTCGTCGAAAGGATGGCATCCTTTTTCTCAGAACCTGGTGAATTATTTGGGGATGGGTCAAAACCCTGGTACCCCTGGTGAACATCAAAATAGCTGGGATTTATGGATGTTCATCCCACTAAAAATGGTATCTATAGGTATTGACTCATACCCATTTCTATATTGTAAATTACTTAGTTTCTATGTATCGTTTTCGGTGGTCACTATAATGTGGTAAACTCAATGACTAAATTACCACTAATTGACACAAAATAAATTCCGGAGCTTAACACATGATGTGGCATGCATCAAAATTCTGGTATTATAGTGACCCTTCAGTTAGAATGGTAGTTTACCCCAGAGCGGCACATCACAAGTAGTGCTGGGAAGGTGGCGCGCAGCTCAGGCATTTGGGCCAAACGCCCAAGTAGACTATCCACCTCTTCCCAGCGCAGGTTGCGATGAAATCACAGCATGTTGCTCCATTTTCATTGACAAAAAGAAAACTAAAGGGCCGAAGAGTCCGAAGAGTCGGGAACAGTGCACATCTCCGAATGGAAAAGTGCATCAAGTTTCAAAATTTGACATTCAAATGAAGGTTTTCTTTGGTGGAAGATGTCTTCGTTTCCGTTTTTTTCCTGATAACTTTGACGACTTCAGCAATCAGCCTGAGAAAATCGGAAGATCAGCTCCTGTGGCGGAGCACCGGAGGTGCTGGACCTCAGCTCCACCATTCGAGCGTTCTCTGTATTTGGACCCCGTGAAATAGATGACTTCGGGCAGCCCTATTTTAGGAACCTCCATTTTTCTACGGGACTTTGGAAGTATCTCAATTTTTTTTGATCTGAAAATGGGAGCAGGAGTGCACGCCTGCACTGGTCAGAAGTTGCACTTGCTCATTCCAAACCGGAACAGGGTTCAACTGGAGGATCGGGGACCGAAATTTGCCCTACCTCATGATATGTGGGTCCTGGGTGTCCCACTGTGCCCGGTATTTGGTATGCTGTCGTGCGCCCTGACCAACCTCAGTGAACAAAGGACTAGGACATCAAGGCCATGCACCCTGGTCACATCTTCAGGCCTTGAAGTGTTCAACCACCACGCAGTTCCACCTTAGGAGAGGGCGATCAAATTCTGCCATGTTCATGATTGCCTTGCCTCCTACGATCTCCTAGTGGGAAGACTGGAAACAATAACTCAACGCCATGCTCGTCCCATGGAATCTGTGATTGATGGTTCCAAAACGTTCTAACAATTGCTGCCATTCTCAGCCCCAGGCCCAGCCGCAGCCATCATGGCGATGCCGGGATGGCAGGTCTCTACAATGTAGTGGTCTAACCCTAGAGAACCCACCTTGGCATGTCACTTGGTGCAGCTGGAGATTTTACCTCAAGAGCCACTGCCACTTTGACATCAGACTTACGGTGTTTGCCACGATATAAATTTGGCACTTCCTCCAAGCCTGTTGCGCTTCTGTCATGAACTCATGTACCGGCGATGAGCCAAAAAGCCAAGTCTGTGAGCAGCGGAAGGTCTGACAAGTTGGACTGCAACAGTGGTCATCAAATGGTTGGTACATAAAAACCGTGCCAAAACAGGATGGAAATCCGCTTCCTTATACAGACTCTACGGGTGATCTTTAGGGTTTGCCAGAACGGCATTAAATCCATAACATCAGAAAGATTTATGGCATTTCACTTTTCTTATCTTTTGTGATCCCCCAGTTGTTAGGACTTAGAAACTGACCCGGGCCCCGTTGACAGCTCCTCAAAGTTCAATTCCAAGGCTGAGAGCATTGTATCGGGTGCAGGTGGTTCGACCTGTCACCAGGAAAATCCCCATGAAACTGGTGTCGATTAGAACTGGTGGTGATGATGACGATGATGATGATGATGATGATGATGTAACTGGATACTAGCAGGTGAATATGGTCAATCCATTTATAGGATCTTTGGGATATGATTAGCCATCAACAATTGGAAATGATGATGATGATGATGACGATGATGAAATTGGAATTGAAATTGAAATCACACAGAAAAATCATAGTTCAAGAATCCACAGTCTGAATTTCACCGGGCACTAGTTGGAACCACCTCCATAAGTTCACCCCAGGCCGGACCACAAATGAATTGTTGATATCTTCGAATTGTGGTGCCAAGCAGGAAATGGACTGTCCGCTGAGGAGCTAACGTGCAGTAGCTCAGGTGGTGGTGGTCTCTCCTCCCACTCCGAAATCAAACCATGTGAAAATACCAACCGTTCCGGCAAAATGATATATATATATATGTATGTATATTATTGTTATTATTGGATTGACCCGTGACCGTGTTATTAATTTTGTTGCTATTACTCTCACTGTTACTCCTACCCTGGTTCTCATTTATATTATTATCATTACTATTATTGTTATCGTTATCTTTCTTATTTTTATTTTTATTTTTATTGTTATTTTTATTGTTTATTGTTTTATTTTTATGTTTAATTTTTATGATTGAATTTTAAATAAGTATTGTTATTCCTAGCTTTGCAACAGCCGGTCACCCCATGGAATCACCTGCGATGTGTGCTCCTGCAACTCACGTTCTGCATTCGACGCTGCTGCAGCTGTCTCCAACAAACTCTCTTCGACTCTCCGTGCCTTTGATCTGTTGATCCGGTGATCCCTACGGCACAACTCGTTGGTGACATGGTCCCCGGAATCAGCCAATCCACAGGCAATGTTTGGCGGAAATACTTGTTTCATCAACAATCCATTGCAAACTGTCGCATGTATAAGTTGAAACATCATGAAACATCCTCAAACCATCATGAAGAAAGTGGCTCCGTTTGTCATGTGGATTTGGTTGTTTTTGGTTTCTCAGTGTCTTGCAGCAGCCTCACCCCACCTCGGCCACAGAGAATTGTCAACTCAGCGAGGAAGAACTCAGCGAGGAAGGTATTGTCCTTTGAGTTCCCGACTGCTCCATCTGCGCCATGAGCCTCACAGACACTGCGTTGCGTTTGGCGCAAGGAGGTTGAAAAAAAAACATTGGTATTATTGGTATTGCAAAAATTGTCCTGAGGCTAAGGCTCCCGAAATTGTTCCATGTGTGACTCCCCACCTGCAAACGGCCACGGCATAGGGCGAAACGAACTGCCATGTCTCCAGCCACCTGCGACCGCAGCTTCAGTTTCCCGCGGCTCGTCCTCGTCATCCTGGACGCCAATTTTCTGCAATTTTTTCAGCCGAGTGGGACATGCAAAACGTTTGTCAAAATAAAACTCCAAGTTGGCATCACCTGAGGTCCAAAGAAATCAAGCATGGTCCATCAATTTTGAAAGGCGTCGCCTGCGAATCGTATGCATCATCTGCGGCCAATTGTCGCTCCAATTCGGCCTGCACTAATGCGCCATTTTGGGGCATTTTTGCACCTCCCTCCATGCCGCCGGTGTGTTCAGCAACTCTCCACCTCCAGCCAATCCTCATCTTCAGAGATGCCATCCATGTCGCCACTGGCCTTCAATGTTTTGCCATGGAGCATCGAGAAAAGGGTTCGGGTCGAAATGAATCCAAGATCCAATTTGTTTATTCAATTTGTTCAAATTGATTTTGCCAGATTGCAACCTTGGGGCCGCTGTCGCACCACCTTTGACAGCTGGATTCCTAAAGAAAAAAAACAATCACAAAATGTTTCCTCCCGCCTCCATTGATCATCGCTGCGCCCGTGCACAATGAATTCGGCGTTGCAATTCTGATATTTTGTTTTTGCCTAGAAAACATTTTTGATTTTGCACCGCTACCCACCACATGGCAATGTTATTGTTCATAAAAGATGTAATTAATTTACTTTTCAGGGCGGTTGGCATTGCATTGACATATTTTTTTTGGTACTATACAATGTTCCAAAGATGCGCCACGGTTGACATTTTGAACCAGTTCCTTGCATTTTCTTAGACCAACACCCTGATGATCCAAACGCAGAGCAAGTCCCAATCGAATACCATGTTTCCCCTCAAGCACATGCCAACCAATATGTCATATGTCCCCTTTGTTTTGTGCCTAGGCAAACGAATTGGATGTTCCGCATTCGGTGCAATTTTTACGGCCTGACCACCAGTGTTTAAAAATAACAATAAATACTCCAGTCAAAATACAAGACCGGAGTCCTTGGCAACGACTGTCGCGTGGTGGGACTGGACCTTTTGTTTCGCCCAAAGTTCCCTTAGGTTCCGTGGCGCTTGAAAAGCTTACCAATAGGTTTACCCGTTGTAGTTTTGAATCACGTTTTGGTTCCCTGATGGCCAACAGCACGGGAGGTCGGTGGCGCAAGTGCCATGACCACACTTTATAAGGGTGGAGTGTCGTTGCGACACAAAACGTTGTTTGATTTGAGCAACCGTGCCCCAATATCGTTGTTTGCGTGCCAGGATGTCCCAGTGCACTGCGCAAAAATATCCCAATCCTTGAGCGTAAACAAACGCAAAAGTGTAGCATCGACCAACCGCCCAAAAAGAGGGCATCAATGGAAACAACTGACACGCACGCACGCGTGGGCACGCCCTGTACTTGATTTACGGCATTCACGCAAGGCCCGCACACACACAATAATAAACGTAAAGAAACCAGCGCGTTGGGGATTGCAGTCCCTAGCCGTGAATATGCCGATACGCGATATCTCCGATCGCTGTGTCTACGCCGATACGCCGTGAGGCCGATCGCTAATACGTCACTATGCCTATCGCTGTGTTTCCGCCGATATGCCGTTACGCCGATCGCTTTGGTACCGCTGGGCACGCAGCAATCCATGTATCGGTGTATCTGCATGCGCAGTGTATGGGTGTGACGGTGTATCAATGCGCCTGGGCTGTATCCGTGTATCAATGCGCGCGCGATGTATCGGTGCATCGGTGCGAAAAATGTTTGGCAGACCCCAATCCCAAACGCTATGAAACACAAAAATTCTGCACAGGTCCGAAACCTAAACGTGAGGCCAGGGGGAGGTACGAAAGCTAGCAGGGCTAGGGCAGGGTGGTAATCGTAAAGGGGGATTAGCAAGGTGAAGTCGGAATGCGGCAACGGTCTCACGTGGTTTTTTGGAGTTGCTGCGAGTCACAAACAGGGCCAACCTTTTGATGTTGATGAATTTGCTGACCGGAACGATGAAGGAAACTAAGAAAGCTGATGATGACAAGAGTGATGGTAACAGGAATGAGTTGATGACGACGATGATGAAGACGCAGAGGATGATGAGGATGATGAAAATGACGGGGATGGAGGATGATGAGGATGCTCAGGATGCGAATGAAGATGAAAATGAGGATGGTGATTATGATGAACAAGCGAAAACCTCCCAATGCAGCAATCGTCTCTCGCCAAGTGTTGTAAGCAAAAAAAACTTAATTAAAAAAACAAATGGAAACCCGAATCTGCATAAAGATGTTCGAGACAATGCAACATATGCGTGATATTGTGTGATGAGGATAAAAATGATGATGCTGATGCTGAGGCTGAGGCTGATGACGACGATGCGGAGGAGGAGGAGGAGGAGGAAGATAATTATGATAATTTCGGCAAAATTCCGATGATGATTTTATAGTTGTTGGTTGGTTTACTGAACATGAGTACCGGAAATGAAATACTGAGGACGACGACCTTATACCGGCAGGAACCCTATGGCCCGCGGGACCAGGAGATGAGGATGCTGATCAACAATGAGAAGGACGAAGAGGATGATGAGGATATTGAGGATGAGGATGAGGATGCGGATGAGGATGAGGATGAGGATGATGATATATGATTATGATGATGATGATGATGATGTTGATGTGGATGCCGCGGATGATGGGGATGATGATGATGATGAGGAGGAGGAGGACGATTGCGATGACGATGAGGATGAGGATGAGGATGAGGATGAGGATGAAGATGAGGATGAGGATGAGGATGAGGATGAGGATGGGTAGGGTGAGGATGAGGATGGGTAGGGTGAGGATGAAGATGAACATGAGGATGATGACCCTCTACTTGCCGGAAATTTCCTCTCAGGGGGGGGGAGGGGGAGGGCGGGTTTAACTGGAAAGTTTCAGGGTTTCCAATAGTCCTGGTGCCTGCCTATTCCGTGCTAAGGGAAGAACAACTTCAGCTAGCACAGCTAGTTTTCGCGAAAAGTCGTGTGGCTAAAATGGAAACAACCTGTGCTTGTACTAGAAGTCAACATGTCAGATGTCATTGCATGACGGCATGACGATATTTCCTACAAAAATCCGTGACGGAATTTCATTCGTGATAGGCCATGTTGAAAAGCCAGTCCTTATGAAATTTGCAAGTGGGGGCAGCTGCTTTGCGCAACGCGCAGAAAATATAACGTACCCAAAAAAAATCCACGCTGGAATGCGATGATGCGTAATCATCTGATTTGAACCAGCAACATCATGCAAACCGTCAATTGTCCTTCATGAATTCGTTGGGTTTCGCTCAATGCCACGGTTCTGTTCAATACATTAATGCCAGTTTCCTAGGTTTAAATCCACACGTAGCGTGGGAAACAAATTGCGTTTTTCTCTCAAAGAATTTGGGGCGCGCCTTGCTTAAGATAGAAGAGATAGGATATGGTAAAATCATTCCAACCATTGATTTTTCGAAGTGCAAGATCAGTTTTACGATGCGTTGTGGGTTTGCAAGTTGTACCTTGCAATGGCGGCATTGTAATTTGCGATTTTGACGTTATGTGTCACCGTGCCGCCGGTTGAGGGATTTAACTGATCCTTATTTTACTGTCATGACGGGGGGGAAATCTCAGGTTTCGCCTTTGCAGATGGAGTCGCGCCACTCAGGCTTAGGGCTGGGCTGAGCGCGAATCATTCAAGATCGATCGGCGGCAAGTGATGGTGCTCATGAATGTAGCGTTCAATGGCAACTCGAGCTTGCATCAGGGCATAGAACCTCATGGTGGAGAGGTACTGGATGGCTAATTGGAGAGATTGGACGCTTTGGTCAATCACAGACACGATTGCTGGATGGATAGCTTTAAGAGGTTCGGCCACAAAGGTCAACGCGAATTTTGTGTCCATCAACTTGCTTAAATAGAGATCGAGCTCTTGGACTGGAGGTAAAATGTGCTGAAACGAAAAATCTTCAGGCAACGAGGCCATTGGCATTGTCTGGCAACATGAAAGCTCAAGCTCACATGAGCAAGGTTCTCACATGAGGACAGAAAAAAAAGCTCACATGAGCCATGTGATGTGAAAATGTGGGAAAAACAACATGCATGTTGGTGGAGGGACAAAAATTTCAAGCTCAAATGATGGGGTTCACTTGAGCCTGGATAAATATATGTGGGGGGACACAAATTTGACATCGGCTGAAGCTTACATGCACCTGCAAACAGCGTTCAATGGCGTTTCCCATGTATGCTGACATATGGTAAACTCAAACGCTCATGTTGGTAAAACAAAATTGCATCAACGCGTTGAGTTCCGAGAGCTACCATGCCGTTGCAAGCGCGATGAAGTGTTTTCGTTGGATGTATTTGCAGGATATTTGTGATAGGAACCCGGGTATGGTTGCGTATACTTGCACAATATTTGTGATGGGAACCCGGGCGTGGCCGCGTAGGCAGCAAAAAATGACAACTTAAGCTCGCGTGTTGGAACCTCAGCGTCGCATCATGCCTGCAAGTGCAACACTGGTTATGTAGGGGCAAGCGTCGGGAATGCATCGATTTTGGGGTCGGGGCATCGTTGTTTCTTTTTTTCGGGCTGAGGCATGGGAGATTGCAGCGCCAAACCGGCAGGCAGTTCGAACAGATGTAAAAGCGTCTACCTTCAAGGTTTCAACCCAGATAACGTTCTGCAACTTCCGGCGCGGTTCCGGTTTGAGTGCCAAACTGGCTCCGGGAGGTTCCACTGTGGGCACCAGGCTCCGGGAGGTCCAATGTGGGTTCGGGGTGTTCCGATGCTGGTCCCAGCGGCCATGGGTTCCGGCAAAAGTCTTAGGTTCCGATTTGGTTCCGGTGGAGGTTTCCTTCGAAAACTTTATAGAAAATTTTGGTGGTAAATTTCCGGGAAAAAAATCGATAAAGGGAACAAATCACTACGTTGCCTTCACCCCTGACGCAGCCATGGTTTGCCTGTGTGGGTTGGCATCGCGAAAACCGTTCTTTGCCACATTTTGATATGGCAGTGTGTCAAAACCTTGTACCCCTGGTGAACATCAAAATAGCTGGTAAATGGATGTTCATCCCCCTAAAAATGGTATTAATAGGTATTGATCCATACCCATATTGTTACTGTATGTTTTTTCCATTCACCAATAAGAAACACTCTCCGTCGTCGGCTCAGCGATAGTCTCAAGCCAGTGCCCAATCCAAACAGGACTAGGGGACGACTGACTTGCTTTGCTGCCCGCCCACTGCCAGCTTGGATTTTGAGTTGCTGCAGGCCACTTTGGCCAATGTCAAAAATGACCTTGGATATGTAATTTTTTTGGATTCTGTCGTCCCAATAGTTGAAGGGTCATCTTGGCCTTCGTCGTGGGCATGATGCCAAATTCCGTTTCCGGTGTTTCAGCAGATGCCACTGGATAGCTTTGGATGTCCACAAATGTTGTGCACCAAGTCGCTGCGCAATATCAAACTGTTTTCCAGCAATTTGTGCCAAAAAAAAATGCGTTATCTCCAGGTGATGTTTCATGTGACGCATTGGCCCCCCAAGTTTCAGCATCATTTCGAACCCAACCCAAGTATCAAAGCATTCCCCTTTGAGTATGCTCAAATTTCATCCCTGGGTCTTGGTGAGCCCCGCTGGCACCACTAACAGCATGCTGTCCAGTGACAAAAATTCACGGAAAGGTGTTTCAACGGTTGAAGGCCTCTATTTCTATTTGTTCGCGGTGTTTCCGGTTTTGTTTTTCAAACGGTATGTATGTGTTTATTGTGTTCTTTCATGGTTTCATACGTCCACGTTCCCTTCTCTGTTCAATTTGTTGTGGCAGGGACCTTTTTATTGCAAACGTTGCTTGGTGTTGCGGGTGATGTCCAGTTTTTTTTGATGCCATGGCCCAACAATTTCCTTCGTTTGTCCCGTAAAAATGTCACGTAAAGGACGGGTGAATCCATGTTTGCCTTTACCCATTTCTAAATTTGCACGTCTATAATTTTTTTGGTTGGTGTTTGTTCGATCAATATACGTTGTCGACATGTTCAAAGTTTGTTTGACGCCTTTCAGTTGAAACGTGTTCAGTTTAACCGCCGTAGTCTCTGTGGGCTGAAGTGTTTCCAAACTGTAGAGAGACTTTGAAACACGTACTGCATTGAACACGTGAATTTTCCATTTTTCTTTGCACTTGGGCTTGTTTCCAGAACTGGTCAATTTTTTTCAGTGCAAACATTGTTTGTGAAAA
The DNA here is from genome assembly GCA_947184155.2 of Cladocopium goreaui. Taxonomy (NCBI): domain Eukaryota; class Dinophyceae; order Suessiales; family Symbiodiniaceae; genus Cladocopium; species Cladocopium goreaui. Next base: position 1,081,635 of record CAMXCT020004557.1, on the reverse strand, counting down.
ACGCCGGTTTATTTCAGTTTTGGGATCCACCCTGTTGTTAGTTTGAGTTCCTATGTCAATGGTTTGGTTTCATCTACATTTTTTTGACATTATGGTTGCCCATCGGGGACCGTGATTTGATTATTCCTTTTGAACGTGATACACACGCATTTTTTTCTATTTGGTTTTGTACTATAATACTCTGACTCTTCCTCAATAAATTTTATATATTCCTTCGCAAATGTGGTTTTTTTGCATCTACTAGCGTGTCATCAGCGTAGAGGAACTATTGAAATTTCATGTTGTTGACTGCCTTTCGAAAATGAAGATCGTTGTTCTTGCGCTTAACATCGGAAACAAAATATTCACCATCGGGGCAGCCTTGACGAATTCCACATATTGTTTTTTCCATTCACTTTACCGTTGTGGATTGTCATAAGAAAAAATGTTCGTATACATTCGTTTCGTGGGGTTTTGAAAATATGCGTTTGCTACTAAATGATTGTTATATTTGCAAAAATCGATGAGGCATTGTCTGCTTTCCAGTTGATCACCCGGCATATCCTGCAAATATCCTGTCCAACGTCCAATGGCTAATCCAACACTATGGGCGTAACAAATGTCTCAAAAAAAAGATTTCAATTTGATGTCGACATTCCTGCTTCTCAGAACCCAACGGTATTGTTGAAATTCATCGAGTCCAGCCCATTTGTAAGCGGTATGATGCAATTCAATTTCGCTCCGTTTCCTCGAGTGCTGCGGGATGTTTCGGCCCAAATATTTGTGAGTGGTAGAACCATGAAGAATTTTGATCATCCTGTCACCTATTTCGAAAAACAAAGGTCAATTAAAATTGCGAGTCGTGCGCAGTTTCGTTTTCTGGGAAATTTACGTTTCCAATCATATTCATTCAGTTGTCACACGTGATTTCCGCTTCGACACGGCAAATTTCACCCCACCAAAAAAAAAACAAGGAACTCCAAACATCTCCCTGTGTCACACCACACAGAATATTAAAAGTCCAGCTCGAGCATACGGCACCAGTTGGTTGAGAGTCATTCTTTTCAATATTTGTATATATGGAAATGGCACAAGTTCCAATGCGCTAAACAGTACAATATGTTTGGTTCGGTCGAAGTTTTCGACAAGTCCAAGCTGGCAAACCAAACTTTTGCTCCCCAGTCTAAAGCCTTCACACAACAAAACTAAAAAACGGCAAAAGCATGTTCAATTCCGCTCTGGCGACGAAAACCAGTTTGATCAGGAGGTGGTTCTGCATCCAAAATCACATTCAATCGGGCCGTGTATCATTGTGGCAGAAATTGTCAATAATTTTCAATATAGCAAAGGGTCTCCATCCTTTCACCGCTGTAAGATTTTCTTTTTTGAGCACCATAGGGAAAAGGCTGTGTCGCCAAACTGGTTCCAGGCAATCGGTAGCATGCGGTTGTAAATGTCCAACATGCAAACATGCATTTTTTTGGCCCATGCGTGAACATCTCCAAGACCGTCAGCGTCGCTTCCACGTCCACCTCGCATGTTCGCAAGTGCCCACAGCAGCTCATCCAAGCAGCTCATCCAAGCAGCTCATCCAAGCAGCTCATCCAAGCATAAAGGAAGAACACCAGGCGCTGGCAGCTTCCCCGTGGCTAGATTCGCGCAATCATTCTCAAAAAAAAGGTGTGCCAATGAAACCGCAAACCGCTCAGGAGTAGGGGTGCTAGCCACTGTGTGCGACTGTCGGCTAGGTTCCCGAATTTTATGCAACACATCCAGACGTCGAAATTCAGAGACTACATGGGCAACTTTTGCATTCGTTCCGGCCCTCATACTAAGACTATGAGGGTACGTCCACACGTCACCGCGAAACTGCCTGTTTTGAGGCCCTGGTTTTGGACCTTCATTTTGCTCAAACATTGCGCCCACTTCTTGCCAATTTATTGCCTCCTTGGCAGAAGTTGGCTGCAAGCATCATTTTACTGGAAGACGCAAAATGTGAAAGTGCCGGGTTATCTATCCAATACCTGCGGGCTGCATATGATCTGGAGCGTGGGATGAAGAATCGTCCGGATTTTTTTCCTTTTTCCATGCAGAGTCCATATCTTCAAACAATGGAACCCTTTGCTCAGCAGGCCATCCACACAGGCCTAGTTTTTCGTCTTCACTTGAAAGTGTAGACCACGTTGGAACAAAGTTTCGCTATGGGGACCACCTGAAAGTCGTAGCCAAGGTGCTGGCATCTTCACATCTTGGACTAAGATGTTCGCAGCTGCATTTTTTTTTATGAGGAGGTCTCCTCCTAGACAACTCTAACGCCTGCCCCTAGTCATGGCCAGGACAACAGTCTGCCAATGAGCCCCTTTCGCCTTCATTAGCAAGGACGGCAGAATCCACTGCCGACAGAATCCATTGCCAATCTAGGTCTCTCCCTAGTGTCAACCAAGACAGAATCCACTGCGAATCTAGGTCCCTCCCTAGCGTCAATCAACTGTCCAAGTCACACAAGCTATCACAGTCCATCGGCCTTGTCCTGACTCTCGGACTCAGAAACACTTGTTCCTAAAACCGTGGCTCAAACGTCAAGAAAATTCTCCTGACACTCTGACAACTTCTCTCGCCGCTATCGTGACCATCCTAGGTGATCACTCCAACCTACCTGCACTTCCCGACCATTTTATGTGAGCACGCCTTCCTCAGATCAACAGCAGTGCCTATTTCCGTTGAGAGTGGTTCAACCATTTCTCGCTACCACTAGCGCGACTTCCAAGTTGCAGATGTCTACCCAAAATCTTAACAAACCTACTCACAAGGTTCAACTTTCCAAACCAAGATCCCTAGATCTTTCATCTTTCACCACAACCAAAACACTTCCGAGCTACACACCACTTTCGCTACTCACGACTATCTCTGCACTCCCGGACACAGTTCAGTATGAGCTCAACTAAGCCTCCAACCACCGGTTCAAGCAAAGGGGCTCAATACTCTCCCCTGCCAGTGCTGTTCATCGACGCCGCGCATCTGAACAAGCCACCAGCTAGTCTTCGGGATCCGGTGCCTTAGTCGTCATCCTTAGCAAGTGGGTGGGCGTGCTATGGTGTGGGTAACCCCGCAGAGCTCCGCTACCATGATAAAGTCTAGTGTTCACTAGATCGCCAAAAAGGCCCGTAGGTCGGAAAACGGAACCTCAAACCGAAACGGGGAAGTTTCAACCCTCGACTCCTAAGTGCAAACGCCAGCTTCGGTCTTTTGCTCGGACGCAACACAAAGTAGACAGTCAACAGGTGGGACACACCCGCAAGAGCCAGAACCCCCAAACGTGTTCGTGCTATTCTGCTGATTGTGAAACTCAGTCCTGTTCAGTTCTGAACTTAATGACACTGAAGCTCCCTCGAGCCAATGTCTAGTGAGGCTGAAACGCAATTCCTGGTTCAAAATAGTCAACCTTTCTTCAAAGGTTGATTGAGCAATTCCAAACTGGTCCAAACTGCATCGAGCCACAAATTCAGCTAGCTACAAAAGTTTGATCTACTATTCACTACTTCCAAAAGTTCTCCAAACGTGAATAACCAGAGTTCTTTACAAGCAAGAACGAAGTAGATTGTGGAAAACGTGCTGTACAATGTTCTTCTGGTTCACAAAACACTCTCAAACCTCATGTTTGCTCTCCAAAGACATCTCGTTCAGCCAAAATAAAGTTACAGCATCTCGAAACATGATGGAGAGCAGAAAGCTCTGCTCTACACCACATACTTTCCAGTAAAACCAGTGCGAAATAGTTTCGATGAAATCACCAGATCACCATGTGTAGAATCACCAGAAATAGAAGACACATTCGGATATGATGATGCCTCACACATATCGATCACATCCCTACAGATATCAAGATGGAAACCAAAAGTCCCAATCGTAATGCAATGTCCAGATTCAGCTCCCATAGATGAAGATGGACACAATAATGTACATGGGCAATAGAGGTCAAACACTTCAAGCGCCATTAAAAAAATGCTTGCCGATAGAGCATCACGTTCCTAATATAGTACCAGGTCGTCAAGACAGTTGACGTCCACATCCAATAGTACAAGGGCAATGACAATTCCCATCAAGACACCCAAGGCGAATAGGTGTCCAAAAGGACAATAACGCGGATCTCACGGTGTATCGAATACCACGACATCCACGTGCGTTGCCGATAGAGCATCACGTTAACCACCAAATTCAGATCCGACACTGCCATTCTGCATGAAATCGCGTGACGCTCACAATGGTGAAGGTCACGGATTCTGAGAGGTCAGCAATGTCATAGTTCCCAGAGATTCACTTGTTGCATTGTACACATAACGACAAAGTCACTCCTAAGTCATGCCTAGCTCTGATCGGAGCCCTTCGGCCCATGTAACCGCAGTTTCCAAGAAGTCATGCCTAAGTCATTCCTTTTGCATATTCCCAATGGAACGCAGCTCCAAAATCGTCTGCTTACACTTTAAACCGCAAAAATCATCAAAAACCAATGGAACGCTAGTGATGAAGAAGCCGGTGTCTTTGATAGTTTTGCTGTTTTGCTTTCTAACTCTTGACAGAACAGCATGGAATGCTGGATATGAAGCATTCAGTCTTGCCTTGGCGCCATGCTTGGAGCCAAGTCTTTCTATCACTTTTGCTAGTCAATTTTTTTGGCCCGATGACGTCTGAAAGGCTTGGGTACAGAGCCAAGTCAGGTTCAACAGGTTTCCGACAAGGTTCCAGAGAAGGTTAGGAAGGCTTTAGTGCAGAGCCAGATCAGGCCTAACAGAGTTCCGGAAAAGGTTCCGGAGAAGGTTTTAGAAAGCCTTGGCTTAAAGCCAAGGTTCAACGGGGCGCTTTGCGTCGGCCTCGCGAAGCCTCGAAGCGCCTCGATTGCAGGCTTTGGAAACACGGGACCTCTTTCATCAACATAACAGAAAAAGGAAAAATTGCTATGATCAAGACAAGCAGATAGAGGGGCCAGTTTTGGTTCGTTTTTGACACCTAAAATTGGATTGTGGAGACGGAGTTGGACTTCCTTGTAGGCTGCGCGGTCAAATTCCCATGTGAAACATGCTAATCTTGCAAAGGTGTGGCATCAACAGAACCTCAGGAAACAAGACAAGAAACTTGTCGCTGAAATCCATGCTGATTTTGTTTTCATTAGTCAAGGAATGGAAGTAGGAACTGAAGAATTATGTTGATCATGAAAGAGACTTTTTCGTCCAGTCTTGGGGCTGTTTTGTGTGGGTCTGACATCGATGCGACTCGGGCACTGATAGTCAAGTGGCTGGATGAGTTTGGGTTTGAAATCTGAACCGGTGTCCAAAGAGCTCGTGACGGATGCAGAAGCAGCAGTGAGCCATTTGATTGCAGGTTGCGACAGCCGCTTTACTTTTGATGTTAGTTTCTGATGTGATTTTTTTATCCTCAGGTCTGGCCGTCATTGCACAAAGGCACTCTTTACCGTAAGACAAAGATGGAGACCGAAACAGGCCTGCAGCCACAGCTGGATGAGCAACCAACTGATAGTTGTCAAACAGGATTGGTCACCCTGGGAATCGTGTCTCCCTGAAGCGAAAACACAAAATAGGCACAAAACACAAAACCAACCAACGGGGGCGGAGTCCAACACAAACAATCACATACCAGGTGACAGCGGTCAATTGCCTTCTCCCACAGACTTATGCTAACTTTGTGAAATTCACCTATCGACAGAGCGATCTTCGTGAGGGCGGGGCCTTCGTCAAAGGGCTTAAGGGGGCTTAAGGGGCGCCCCCTTAACGGGTCGTCATTGATTGACGGTTGGGTCGCGCGGCTTCTGTTAGATGTAGGGTTGTGTCTCTTTAGACTAGCTGCATAAGATTTATCTCCAGCAATACTGCGGTTATCTCCAGCCTCATCGGCTCCATCGGTCATCAGCTGCCTCACATCGGTCTCGGCTTGGCTCTAAGCTTCGGGCCTCGGACATGGAATTGCCCAGGCTTTCGGACCATCGGCCTCGGCTCCATCGGCCTCCCCCGCCTGATCGGCCCACAATTGGCTCGGCTCCAGCGGCTCTATCGGCTCGGCTCCTCGGCTCGGCTCATATCAGCTCATCGGCCCATCGGCCTCATCGGCTCCATCGGCTTCATCGGCTTCATCGGCTTCATCGGCTGCTGTAATCACAAGTGCAGCGAAAATGCAAACGCATGAAAGTGCAAAATTTATAATTTTACCCAAAAAACAGCAACAGTGACGAGATAAGAATTGAAGGCTGTGAAATGAAACGCTGCATTCCTGTTTAGGATTGCACGCTTTGCTTGCAATTTAATGTTTCCACCAGAAAGTTTTTTGGAGTGCGGCCGATATAGCTCAGAGGCTCGGTCCTGAAAGCTGGATAACCGTAAAGGTAGTGAAAATTGGACATATCTTGGAACCAACCTGTACCACAGAAGTATCTGTGGCAAAATCAAAACATCAAAACCGGCCAACCATCAGACGACCCGCAAATCCCCCAGCCAGATTTGCGTTTTGCCTTCAGAAAAAGAGGCAAAACAACAGCAGCACGGGCCAGGGTCCAACACACACAAACACAGCCACAGAGGCACTGAGGGGGATACGACCCCACAATGCCACAAAACACAATATGCAGTTGAAACAAATATTAAAAGCATCCACGAACAAAATTAAATGAATTCCAGGATTCAGCAGCAACTACAGTGAAAAGAAATAGTGAAACAAGCTGTGCAATGCACGACTCATTCCTCTCAGAGTCCGCTCAGGAGCTCTTTATCAAGTCATCAGTTGTGTTGTGTTCGCGTGCGTGCCAACTCTTGCAAGCTCAGTAGAAATTCCAGTTCACTGCATTGTGCTGCATCAGACAAAATGCAACACCCAGTGGGGAGTCCAAAGGATGGCGCCCCTTCAGGGCGGGCAAGGACTGATAACGGGTCACGAAAATGCGTGGAAGTGCCAATACAAAGGCCATAGTTCTTAGTGCCAAGGGCCAAAATTCTTGTAGATGACCGCATAGCAGTAGAGGGGGCGATACAAGGGATTTGGGACAGTTCAGTGGGACTGTCAAGTGCGTTCTTTATCCGTGTTCGTTAAGTGGAAGGCTGATGTGGACCACACACACCATATATAGGTCCACGCAGGCATGGAAAATTTCTGCGGCGAAGCCTGATTTCAATTGACTTTCCGGCAGAAATCGAACCTGAAAGCGCACATGTGGTATCAACTGTCTCCGTTCCCTTGCTCCAATGCGGCGATTGCGATGCAGCACCACCCAGGCAACATTCACCAATCCTTCGCTTCTCCGTGCAACTCCGCTGGTCCGTGCCATGTGTTAATTCAACCACCCAATGTAATTGACATAATATCGAAACGATGGCGGAGTAAGAAAGCCTTCAATACTTCACCTTCCCACATCTTTCCCTAAGCAGGGTCGTCCTCATGGCTCAGTTGGTATCGCGGCACTCTCGTGTCGCTGACACTGCCGGTGGTGGTTCGATTCCCCGCTGGTCCGCGAGTAAGACTCAAGACCGTAGACCCGCTGAAAGGCAACGAGCTCGGACCAAAAAAAAATCTTTCCCTAAGCAGATTCTTAGTCCAACTGAAAAGATCCTAATTCATAGTCTTTCTGGACTGAAAACTTCGGTAGGAGTCTAGAGGGGCGGGCAAGAGGGGCCAACAGGGGCAGTAAAGTATTCAATACAATCATTCAAATGGAAACCGACCAGTTGCGCGGAAAACGCACTGACTCCTGCAACAGCAAGAAACACTTCAAGCAATCACCCCCGGCTGCAAAAGGCTGATGGGTCTTCTTTTAGCAGCAAGCAATCAATCCACCAGACGAAAAGGCTTTTGCATTGACTTGCCAGCAGTCACCAACGCCACTCCTCAGCAGATTTATTTGAGTGCTGCAACAATGGAGAGGTACAAAGTTTTGATGAGGATGCGGTGTCGTATGTGCGGGCCTCCTCTATTTCCAAATCTGTGTGCTTGCTTGGTGTTTAAATAAACACAGTTGTAATTTTTTGTTTGTTTCACCGGTCGGCCTTGATTTTGCGATTTTGCGGTCATTTTGGGTGCCGCCAAACAGTCCCCAAAAGGGGGACCGTGAAAAGTGCTTTTCTTTTGTTCTTTCACCACTACTTGGGACCGTGTTTGGGTTCATTTTTGAAGTTTTTTGTATCAGATTTTTTTTTCCTCGCGTTTGGCCGATGTCGCTCAGAGGCTCGGTCCTTACATGAGAATAAGCTGTCAGAAAGACATTTGTACAAGGACACAGTTGGTCCATAAAAGCAGGCAAATCAAAGTCAACCAAAAGACAACACAGGGCCAACAACCACGACGACCCGCAAATCCCCCAGCCAGATTTGCGTTTCGTCAAAAGAAAACAGCAAACCAGACAAAAACGGGGCAAGGCCCAAACAAACAACAACCACAAAAAGGATTTGCCAAAGGACACAGCGGATTTACCACTGTGCCACTCCACAAAAGCTTGCAAAATGAATTATCCACCGCGACATTCCGTGAAACGTGAAGATCGAAGCAAAAATGAGTGGCTTCGATATCAAGAATGGAAAACAGTGCATTGAGCTTACTTAGATTGCCTCTCTCAGCGTCCGCTCAGATGTGCTCGTCCAGAAGGTCATCGTTCACAAAGGACAGTGAGGTATCCAGCCTCTGTTGATAGTAATGTCGCGGTGGTTTGATGTACCAAAGACCCCCCCAATAAGGGGGGGCAAACGGTAGTGGCATTGAGGAAGATCTGCAGACCAGGTGTAGAAAATCATTACAGCCATTGCAACCAGGTGCACAGTGTCCCAAGTGTCATAGGGGTAGATGTGCACGCACTCAATCGCAGCCCGGGCACTGCTATCCGAGAGCCGCCGCCGCGGGCATAAACTCAAATGTCAGGTGATTCTCTAAAGAATTCAACAGGCATGCAGAGTGTAATGAGCCAACGGGCAAGATGACTCTACACTTAGACAGTAGACTCATAAGGCAAGCATAATGACTTCGTGCCAGCTAGCAAGTCGCACCGTCTTCATTGTCGTCAAACAAAAACTCTGGTTATGCAAGGGTTCGTCGCCTAACACAAAAGGATCAGCAGCAGAACTGTTCAGTACATTCCAGGGCGTCATCGTCCCTGAAAAACCCGCAGTGCAGTGCTGTGGGCGAAGCAGAAGTCAGCAGTGACCTCCAATCCAGTTTCCACTCACCCATAGAGTGGGCATGTGAACGAGCCATGTAGGCAGACTTTGCTGCTCGCAGGCGCCCCAGGCTGATCTACAAGGAGCACCACTGGATTGCTCCAATGAGACTCACTGCAGCGCAGCCTGGTCCATGGCTCCGGCCGGCTACCCTACTACCCCTCTCGGAACAACAGCAGAAACGACCAGACAGGGCCACAGATAAGCCACCCAACCTAAGCAAGAAACCTCCGAAACAAAACAAACAACAAATTAAGGTCATGACACCCACCACCAGCCAGGGAAAAGGAGGTACCAGGAGAGGGTACAAGAAACCTTAGGGGCACCGACTCTTCCGGCCTGAGTAGCCCTAGTCAGCAAGATGCTTTCCTTGGCATTGTGTTTCAACATCAGCCGCCGCCTTAGACACACCATACAACACAAAAGCATAAAACTGGGCTCCAGACTGTTCTCGCTTAAGTGAAGGAGGAAGAATTGCACTGGGGGCAGGGTGTAACTTAGCGGTGTTCGAGGGGGTTTTGTGGATCATCATGAAGATGAATACCTCAGTAAGGGAGCGCAGAGCCCCACAACAACATATGCCCCATGGTGTAGAGGGTTGATCAATTACCCCACACAGGGCCAAAGGCCTTTGCTGCTGTGAGACAAAATGTAGCGAGGAAGGGGCTGCTGCTTTTTCCCGTTGCGGGAATACTCCACATAAACATCCATCAAGACTGAAATCTTCAATGTTTTTGACTGTTTGGAGCAATTTTAGAACTGGAATTACACCAACTGTTTGAAAATTGAGACTTTCAGAGATTTTTGGAACTTTTAAAGAGATTGGAAAAGAGAATTAACTCTTTTAGACTTGTCTGACTGTAGTGGTCAATATTTTCTAGATTTCGGGAAAATTGAGACTTCCAACAATTCTTGGGACAGTAAAGCAATTCTTGGGACAGTAAAGAAAGAACAAAATCTAAAGATTGAAAGGATCGAGGCAAATAATTGAGACTTCAACAATTCTTGGGACAGTAAAGCAATTCTTGGGACAGTAACAAAATCTAAAGATTGAAAGGATCGAGGCTTTTTTTTCCGTCCAACGCCATGTAGCTTCCGCCAGGTCGTTCAACAGCTATTCAAGCCTGTTGCACATGAGATTAATTATTTAATTCGCACAGGGGCCGATGCTGTGTAGCCGCAAAAGTAAACTGGAAGAGGACCGATACATAGTCCAAAGGCTTGTCACGTTCCAGGGTTCAAAAACGGAAAACCAAAACCGGAAAACAAAGAACCAAAGCAAAACAAAAACACCAAAACAAACCCGAGCAACAAACAAAAGCCACACAAAAGAAAAACAGCTACAAGGCCACAAAACCGTGACGTGACAGATTCCAGTTTATGGGTGAAACAGATCTGTTGAGGCGGGAGGTGATAGCTTGTTATCATCTCAGCGCGTGCATATTTTTTTTTTCCGTCCAACGCCATGTGGCTTCCGCCAGGTCGTTCAACAGCTATCCAAGACTGTTGCAAATGAGATTAATTATTTAATTCGCACAGGGGCCGTTGCTGAAGTGGCCGCAAAAGTAAACTGGAAGAGGACCGATACATAGTCCAAAGGCTAGTCACGTTCCAGGTTCAAAAACGGAGAACCAAACACGAAAAACAAAGAACCACAGCAAAACAAAAACACCAAAACAAAAACCCAAGCAACAAACAAAAACCACACAAAAGAAAAGCAGCCACAAGGCCACAAAACCGTGACGTGACCGGTTCCAGTTATGGGTGAAACAGATCAATTGAGGCAGAGGTGATGGCATGTTATCATCATCTCAGCGCATGCAATGACAACTTTTGTGTCATGTTGGCAGGCCCATAAATAAATAAACAACAAGACCAAAGACGAAATCACATGGGCCAATTGAAGGGTGTGCGAAGCAACAAGGCTCAATGCGGAAACCAGGGATCCCCCCAGTCAGGATCTCCGAGATCACACCGAGCAGCCTTCACGGCATGACATTCAACACTCTGACACTTTGAAGCAAACACCGACAACGCCGGGTCACAACAAAGTGGTGAGAAACTACCGCAGTGAAACAGGAGAGTGAAACGTGATCTAAGGTGAAAAAGACGGCGCGGTAACAGCACTCAGGTACCCTCAGAGTCCGCTCAGTACTGCTTTTCCAATCATCATATTGCAACGAAATTGTGAGTGGCACTACCATGCTAGTGCTCTTGCATTGCATCTTCGTGATATGGGAGATAGTACCCATATATGGGAGTTGCAGTGCACTCTGGCGGTGTATACCACTTTCAAAACTGAATCCAATGCGATCGAGTTCGCAAAGGGCGAGCTCGACAGCATGGATGCAGGCTTGCAAGCGTTGCGCAGCTCGAGCGGTCAACTTGGCAGGTGTTGAAATCAACTGCATTAGATGCGGTCAATGTCATGGTAGCTGGCTCAGTTACCTTGGTGTAGGAATACGAGCGTTTTTCTCTGCCCAGGGACCAGGTCTATCCTCAAAGTGCTCAAAAGAGGTTCTGGACAGGCAACTTGTGTCAGCTGTGTTAAGGTCCTCAGTCCGGTAATGTTGTACGCTCGCATGCATGAGCTGTAGCTGTCGACTAATCACTTCTCGTTCTGTAACATTGGCACGGGCTTCTACTCGAATGCGCAGACTTCTTATGCAACAGCAGGCTGTGCGAATGTCTCTGCAGTCTTGCTCGTTGATAACACCTGCAAGGAGTTCTGTTTGCTGCAATACGGCGTGGGTATCTTCCAAAGTTCTGAGAGTATTCGTCAGTCTGTGCACATAGTCCTGCAGTAGGAGGAGATCCTGTGCCTCATTGTGAACCTGGGGTTCCTGAGGCAGGCATACTACTTCGTTTGATTGCACGGAGCTCATATATGGTCGGGTGACATTCAAGCAAGGCAGGTACTGGATTGCCTGAGCAAGACAGCAACGGGCGCCATGGCTTGATGTACTTTGACATCAGACTAAACTCCCATGCAACAATTAAGGTAGCACAACATAAACATAAACAAATTAAAACCCAGAACGGGATTAAGATATCCGCCCCCTACCGCCTCCCTTCCCCGATTGGCTCAGACATGCTGACAGTATAGGCAATTGTAGCAGGTGGCCATCAACCATGAGTACCCCATGGTGAAAACCCCTCTCGACCTAAAGCAAGTTACGCACTAAATGTACAGAGGATAAATTTAGGGTCTCTGCGTCACTTCATGTGGCTCACTGGAACTGCTCGTGTGATGCAACGCGAGGCTCTCTGCTGCTACTAGCACCACTGGCTGCAGCAGCGGCAGAGGGTGGATCACTGCTTGCCGCTGGTTTCATCATTTGAGCGATAAGCGGGTGGGTTTGTTTGTCGCGCAGGATTCGCGTCATTTCGCGAGTGAATGCCGCAGGGTCATCCACTAATGCTTTCGCTTCCGCCAGTGGCCGATCAAGGACAATGGCAATGAGCATTTCGCCCCCATCTTTATGGATTATAGTCGGTCGGCCAGCTTGGATCTCGGCGAGGATTGCCACTGCCTTATTCTCACACACAGTGCGTTCCCATTCTTCTAGGGCTCTTTGCGCCAGGGTGTCCGTCTGCGGTGGGGCTTTTAGGGCCGCCGGTGTCCCTAGTGTTCTTATGAAGAGGCTATCAGGGGGAACGGGGGATGGGAAGTGCTGAATGGCCGCTACTGCACGTTGCACGTCACTTGTTTGTACATCATATGACGTGGTTGTTTTTTTGCTTATGGCAGGTTCGGAGTCGGCCCATAGTTGCTCCAGTGTGTAGCCTGGGTTCGGTTCCATATACTTTCGGTTCCATACTGCATGATGGGACCATTGGGGCGCGTCACGGTTGATTTCTACTGAATCCCTTTTCATGTCATATTCTTTGAGCATGTCATCTAATTCTTGTAAGCTCGCAGCTCTGTGAATACAGCATTGTCTGACAGCGCCATCAATGTGGAGTGGCCATCCCACAGGCATATGGGAATCTTCCAGGAGTCCGTCACCATTTTCCTCTATGATTGTACCCAACATTGGGACATCGATAGTTGCTTTAAGGCTGACCTGTGCACGTTTGCACTTCCATGTGTCAGGTGCTAAGAGACCTCGGCCAGCCAGGAGCTCAAGTGACTGGAATTGTGGTTGGTCAGTCGCTGGTAGCACCTCTTCTTTGACTAACTTCAGTCCATGCAGTGGCTGGGGTTGCTCTTTTTGAGGGTCTTGAGGTTGCTGGGATGTAGTGTCTCTGGGTGTTGTGTCTTCAAACCAGGTGGGACGGACTGACTGGACGCCTATGGGACTTGCAGAACTGGTAGTTTTAATGCTTTCTCTGCGCAGGCTATGATAGACGGGCGGGATCATCCATGCCGGCACAAAGACTGTGATGAACTGCACATTCCAGATAACCTGTAGGTTCTGCGGCTTGACTTCAGGCGTGATACATCTTACTTGACCATCGATCACTCTAGTGTATGATTCAGAGCGATCAAAGGACGCCGTGACTTTCAGGCCTAGATAAAGTTCTCTGAACCAGTATTCCTTAAGCATCATAAAGGAAAGGTGAGGTGCCCTCACTTCCAATACGTGCGAGGCTGGCATTAGTAGAGTTACCATCCATTCAGCTAAGAACTCAATCATTTTGACTTCGAGTTTAGGAAGGATGGCTTGAACTGCTCGTAGTGCACCCGCGATGTCTGGAACATGCCTACGCGAGGGCAACCCAACTGTTCGCTTGGCATACTCGTCAGCAAAGTAAAGTCTGCACAACTTTGAGACCCATTGGCTCGGTTTCTCCATGTCTATGGTGATCTTAGCTAGGGGCCATGGGTCTGGGAGCGTGGACAGACAATGCAACAATTCGGAGGTCAGGTCCGCCGAGATGACGGGGAGGGCTTCTCCTTGTGGGCGATAGTCAACTGCGGGTCCCGCCGTGCCTTTGCTTCTTTGCGTGTGGGTGCGGGCGGCACTGTGCACGGCTTGAATGGTGGTTTCATATTGGCTGACCATTGCTCGTAAGTACTTGCATGCGCGAACCGCTGCTCTTCTTGTGCTTGGCCCATCTTCGGGCTGGTTCTTGGCAGCGACTGCAAGGATGTCTCGTGCTTCTTCTTCTGGCGACCGTTTGGGTTCCGTATCAGGTGCAGGTGCCGCGGGAGCGGTGCCTTGGACTGGCGCCTCTTTTGCGCGTGGCAAGTGGTCTGGGATCGGCAACTTCGGGTGTAATCGCCATCCATCAAAAAAGTATATGCCAGGCAGGGACAGGATCTCCTGTTCTGGGCCCGTCTGTGGTACTATATGCCCGGTGCGTGCTTTGTACAGTCCTGAGGGTATAGGCACACGTACGTGGGAGAGTGTGTGCGATCAGCAGCGTAGGCATATAGAACAACTTCAGAGAAAGGGAGATTTTGCTCGGGGAGCCACTTGTGTTGGGCTCGTAACCCTGCTTGAATTTCTTGGAAGCGTTCCCTGTTCAGCCATCTAAGGTCTGACCCTCGCACCAAGATCAGCCGATATCTTGCCCGCTTCACTTCGTCAGCTTGCTGATCGTAGTATTGATTGGCAATTGCAAGGGGAGGGTACTCCCAAGTTGGTGCCGAATTGAGTGACCACCTACTTAACTGTGCTAGATTCTCTTGGACTGGGTCAGGGTCAAATTCTGGCATGCTCCATGTCGTTTCTCCTCTCCTTAGGCCCCGGATTCCATATGCAATGGCAGCGATCACCTGTGCCATGCCCATGAGCCCCATCATGTCCAGCGGGGAGACCAGCAGGGTTAACGATTTGGACCGAGTGAGCCCGACAGTGATTCTGCCTAGGCAGTCTTCAGTGTCTTCTGTAGGCGAGCCATTGGAGTAATACTTAGTGTTGAGAAATCCAATACTGGGCTGAGCTACGATTGATACCTGCGCTGTTCCTCCTGCCGAATTGGCTATTGTTTCTACACGCAGGGTGCGAACATAATCTCTTTTGAGCACGGAGCGGTTCAAATTGTTCTTATGATCAGTTGCTGTGGTCATTGTGAAAAGCCCATCGGCAAATCCAGCATTGTGAGGGAAGGGGCGGAGTACTTCTGACACTAGAGTTTCTAAGTCCGTCGCTACCAAACCGTTGATCCTGGCATTAGTATCCCAGAGCACTAGTTGGAACCCGGGTGGCTTGTCGGGAAGGCCTCCCGAAGCAAAACTTCCTAGTTCCCATAGGCCATTGATCTGCCTGCAAAGATTGGGATATCTAACTGCAACTACCGCATGGTATGTCACAGGACTAACCCTGGAACTGGACGGAAGCATTAACCCCCAGGCATGGATGTCACTTACGCCGGCGGTCTGAGAGTTTAATACTGCTTGTATGTCACCAGCCATGGGCAGGAGGGTAGCGGCATGCTGCAAAATCCAGGCAAGGCGCACGAGAGACCGTGGAAAATTGAGAGCGGTACCTGCCAGTAGTTCCGAGTCTACGAATCGGGAGTGTCGTTGCATATTTGGTTGAGCTGCTTCAAATACGGCTTTGAGGCCTGGGAGTACAGTGCTGGCTGCCCTGAGATCTTCCTCATCCTGTGGCGAGAGGTGACTTGTCCATAGCTGACCTAATGTGGACTGGCCTCGTTTGAGGATCTGACTAAGAGCTGTTAAGCCTTCATTTGCCGAAGCATCTAGCAGTCGGATCATTGCATCGGCAAGGTTGGCGGGCATGTAGTAGTTGCGGTCGCTTCGCAGGCCATGCTTTTTGGCTAACAGTAGTTGTCGTGCCCGTTTGGCGTTGCGAGCTGCCCGATCAATACCGCCAGGTGTCTGCTCCGAGTCTCCTGTCCACAGGACCAGGGGTTGCTGTTTCAGCAGGCTGATAACTGCAATTTCGCGGTCAGTGCCGTACTGCTGGCCTTCATCAATGACCAGGAGGGAGAGCTCTTGCATGAATCCACTCATTGTGGACCATTGCATGGTAAGATCCTGGGCGACTGTTCCCCCGGTGGCTAATATTAATTGACACTTGTTCAGCATTTGCCTTCTCTCTCTCGGGTGGATATCAAATTTCGTGTGCGAGTAGCTGCTTTTGTTGCGCTCTTGGTCTCCTACCAGCCTACCTATTCGCCCAAACACCCCCGACGGGGGGTCGAGCCATAGGAGGAGGTCAGCAAAGGATCGGGTGCCGGAGTTCTCTTTGCAAATGAGCAATATTTTGAGGCTGTCGGTAGTGTCGATTTCAATCAACGCCAGGATGAGGATTGCCATCGATTTCGACTTGCCTGCTCCGAAAAGCCCTTGGATGCACAGATCTAGCCGGTTGGTGAGCAGAGCCATTGTCACTGCGCAGAGCGTGCCTAAAACATGTCCGTCAATCTCAGCGGCAAAGGAAAGTGCAGTGGAGCGAGTCCAAGGGTGAAGCTCGCCCTCCACGTGACATGGAATTAGCACTAGGCGGAGCAACTGGCCGCACAAATGCAAGAAATGTGATCTTTTGTTGCCTTCCATGCCTTCTACAGCTATTTGGACATTATAAATGCCTAATCCCAGGTGGTATCTACACGGGGGGGTTTGCGCAACCGCGGTAAGCTCACGGGTAGGCTTAGTACATCCGAACATCCACATTGTATCGAGAAAGAAGGTCTGGGGGACCGGGTTGTTCTGCCCCTGGACGGTCGCGTCGACGGGGTCCAGGTGCTGGCCGGAGGCACTATACCAGTCTTGGAGGGCTTCGAGTTGTTCCTTGGCAAAAAACTCAATGGCCAGTCCTGAGAGGAAAGCAACTTCGATGAATTTAGGGTTGCACTGTCTGTATATGCGTGAGGCAGCCAGCTCATCCTTTTTTTTGGCTGCGCGTGGCGTGATGGCGAGGACCAAGCCAAAAAGGATTTGAAGGTCATCTCCATCATAAGCTAGTGCGTCCGCTGTACCCACCATGGCAATGAGCCTACCCGTGCCAATGGGGCTGACCTTGTGATGGTGCGCATCGCTGGCCAGCAGGCTGAACACTTCAGTTTTGCCCAGGCTTGGGTGTCGGAAAGCGAAAGCATCCTGCCCGCCTTTAACTTTCCAGTGTCCAAACTCGCTGCCTTTGAAAAGGAATTCTAGGGCGATGGGTTGCGATGGCTGCCGGATGGGGCCTGCACTCTGCATTGTTAACCCTGTTTCATTATAGCCTTCATTTGGACTGAGCATGGGCAAGTAGTAGTCTAGCATGTAGATAGCCAGGGGCAATTGCAAGGTGCCAAGGAAATGTTGTACCATAGTGGTATAGTTGAGCAACTTGGACCTTGAGGAAATGGTGACTGTTGCCAACGTGGCTAAGTATTGGGTTGCCTCTTGTTCAGTTTTGACCTCTGAATTGTGGGCAGCAATGTGTGTAACAAGTGCCTGTGTAGTGGTTTCAGGTATCTCACACATTTCCGCTAATTCACGCAGGAGTTTTCTGGCAATTCTTGATAGCTCAAAGCTGCACCATGAGATCAGCCGGAGCGGGGCCTGTGAGTACACTTCGAAGGGGAGCACTCCCGGGGTACCTTCTAACTGCTCCATATCTGGTCGTCCTTCTGGGAGGGCAACTCTTGTCCAATGCGAGTAGTTATGTTGTGCAGTGCCGAGGTACGCTCTCCATCCTGTGATATGCGTAATTTTAAAGCCCCGTTGCTTAAGCAGCTTGATGTCATGGTTTGACGGGTTCCATACGCAGAGCCTGTCATCTGCATGGTGAATGAGGTGGATCTCTCTCAGCTGAGATAAATTGCATGTCGTGAGCAGCGATGGTGGTAGCGCAATGGCTGCTAGCACGGTTTTGCCATGAACATCTGGGAATTCTGAGAGGATAGTTTCCCATACCATTCCTGCGTACGAGCCAGCGCTGTGCCCCCGAATGTAGATGGAGCCTACCATGTATCCTGTTAATCTCAGAAGATCAACTGGGCGGATTTCAGGGGGCAGACTTACTCCGACTAGCGGGTGTGCAACTAGCAACTTAGTGAAAAGTCGCAGGCCATGTATGTAGCCGGGCCACGGTGGTTTCCTGTGTGCTGGGATGATGGGACAGAATTGCAGCAGCTTCATGGCCCGACTGATGATTTGCGCTTGCAATTGGTTCGCACGGGGCATGCCTAAGATGCGGCACCAGAAGTGTGCACCTATGGGAAACATGGCGATGTGCAAGAGCAAATATTCTTGCGTATGAGTAGTGCCTGCTACTGTGCCAGCTCTTGCATTCCAATCGTCCTGTTTGCTTAGGGATGGCCCGTAAACATGTGCTTCCTTTTTGCAGGCTAGCAGCACGTCCCAGTCTTCATCGAGCTCTCCTCCACCCAACCCAGTGCACTGAACATCCAGGGACCCTGGGTCAGCGTCATTGAGTTGCCAGGAGGTATTATCCATGACAGTGAGTTTCCACGCAGTGTATTGAGGGTCGGCATGGCTGGCTAGCACTTCGTTGATTGCTAGTTCTGCGTTGCTAGGGTCAATGCCCAGACGCCGTTGCAGCGCTTCCAGCAAGGGGAGGATTGGGGCACTGGGGAGCTGGAGGCTCGCATGCTGACCGCAGAAAACATTGGCAGGATCGCAAGTCTTGGACCAAGGAGTGTGGTCATTATTGTTATTGGGGGCTTCCACCGGCGTCCACAGACTCTGAAGAAGCAACACTTGCAGCTTGGTAAGGCTTCTGTTTTGCAGGACATGCAGCTTGGCGATTAGTTTACTCCCTCTAACAAAATCACAGCCCGTGGGGTGTGTCCACAACGGTGGTGCCTCGTCGACTCCTATGAGCGACACAGCAAGCGGTTGCAGCCCTTTGTTTAGCCACTGTCGGAGTTGTTGTCCTAGGCCTACTTTGCTCCCATGGAAGGCGTGTACTATAGGTGGCAGACTATAACCTATGGTTAACTCCTTGCTTTGGAACAGTTTGTCTCCTGGAAGACAAAGTATGGGGAAGTCGGCTGGGAAAACTGACAGAGGGGAGAGTGCACCTTGTTCAAAAATGGGGCGTGCCCAGGTAAGGAATGGCGGGGTCCGATCGGCAAAGTCCGGTCTAAGGTATCGGCCATCCCCGTGACGTGGCCATTCTCCTCGCTCCGGGATGGGGAATGCAATGGCTCCTGCCCATTCGCCCAACATTGCCCATGCATGTGTCCAGTCAAGTGGGGTTCTAGCTCTACAGCCGAGTAGGGGGGTGAGAAGCAGTCCTCCCCTCATTGCTTCCGCAGGGTCTTCTGGCACAGCGGTTGTAGCTAGGAAACTGGCCCTGCTCTCCTGGAGTGCGGCAACCCAATCATCTGCTGTGCGAGTGGCAGGGTGGGCTATTCGTCGTGCCTTTGGGGCAGGTGCAGTACTCGGAGAGGAGCTTTGGCCAGGGGCTGGTGGCATGTCTGCTTGGGCCATTTCTACATCGGGTGCCTCAATCGGGATGTGCCCTGTCACAATGATCAAGCCGGCATTGAGTTCGGCTTTGGCTTCTGTGGCCAGGAGTACTGCTGGAGGGCACTGGTTAGAGCTGGCCATTGTGTTATGTTGCATTGCTGCGGCTCTGCTTGACTTATCCGTCATGAGATTGACGAGCTCGGCCACTTCAAACAGTGAGGTTGGCACGCAGTCAGAGTCGATGAGAGCAAAATTTACAGTGGGGAACATTAGACACAGCGCCTCCAGAGCTGCGGCACCAGCCCAGGTATAATGGACCTGGTGCAGACCTGTGTCAGCATGAATGGGAAAATGGATCGCAGTAGTTTTCTGCTGGTAAGGGCCAGTCACTGTGCATCGGCCTTGGATCCAGGGTGCAAAATGCGGCCAGTAGGCTGGAGGGTCAGTGCCTGACAGTTTGCGGTTGTCCACATAAACATATACAGTGGCATACTGAGGTAACCATGAGAGATTATCTGTTATCCACTGGAAGAGCGTTTTATGATGGACCTGGCTGGCTGCGGGTCGTTGGATGCCGTTCCCTTCGTCCACCATGAGTGCAGGGTATGTCAGGGGTGACCGGGGCATTCGACAGGAGCCGACATCGTCCCATTTCCACCTCTGTTTTATGTCATCCATGCCGAGCGGGGTCTCAACTTCTTTTTGCGAAAGGAACAGTTGGTCAAGCTGGTGGCTTAGCTGTGTGACCTCGTGAACATTCAAGAAATCGATAGGTGCGGCAATTTCCCACTTCTCCCTTGGGGGAGGCTCAGTCCCTTGTTGAAAATATGGAACGTCGTCATCCGTCTCGAGGGCGTCAAAGTATTCTGTATCACTGTGCATTGACACATCCTCGACTGCGTCATCTGGAGCGGTTGGCTCTGCTGGTTCAATGTCTGTTTCTGATTCATCAGGGTCAGGCGACGCCAACGAAATGAACCTGTTTGGTGTCATAAGCTGTTGCAGCATGTTGACGCCAGCTTGACCCTGAACAGCCGGTGCCCGGGTGTCAGGAGCCAAGTGACTAGCCAAGATAGTGGATGCTATACGGGCAACGAGTGCAAAAGTATATCAACAGGATTGGCAAGGCTAAGGAACCCTGAACACCCGGCACCCGGGGTCAGGGTTCCCCCTTACCGGGTCAATGCGTTGGAGGTGAAACAGGTAGGAAGCAAAACAATCCGGGTTTGTCTTACACCTTAGTGTGTGAATTGATGTCAGATGGCTGACCTAGCTATGAGAACTAGTGGAGCCACAAAAGCTGCAGTGCGAACAATTGAGCATTAACAGTTTATGCAACCTACTTACCCAAAGCACATGTTAGGTGACAGACATTGAGGTGACCAACGGTGACAGGACCTGGGACACACGCCTAGCAAGGAGACTTCGCAGACAGTTCAAAGAGATTGAAAAACCCATAAATCCCTTTGCTCCCGTTTGTGGGGGTCATACTTGGTGGATACTATCCCTTACTGCAGGTTTGGGGGGTGTTAGCCTGGCACGCAGCTGCTTTTCTCTTGGCGCATCTACAGAGTAGGCGGCATTAGAAACGGCACTGATCAGGTGATTTCACGCAGTCAGGTGCACACAGTGCTAGCTGTCTGTACGGTCAGTCAATGATTTCCATTTCCATATCTGCAACAGGCGAGGGTTGCGGAGTACCTGGTGAGTGGGCATCTTGCATTCTTTTAAGGCGTTTTCGAATGCGAGTAAGGTGCTCGCGGGCATGGAGGAGTCGCGTTTCACAGGAGGCCACTCTTTCGCAGGCTGTCTTTTCCATGTTCTGCAACGTTGGGATGTCCGCTGTGGCGAGGTCGACGTCCTGCATGGGGTCACTGGCGGGTTCAGGGCTACTAGCACCAGCAGTGTCAGTTGCTTGAGTCTCCGGCGATGCTTTGGGTGTATTTGCAGGCGACGATTCATCTGTAGATGTGTCGTCGTGGGCGGCAAGCTGTTCCGAAGGTTGTTGTTGCTCATCATCTTTGCTGTGGGTTGCAGAGTGAGAGTCAGAGGATAACACACCGGTACCCGGGGTATCCGTTTGTGCTTTGTTCACGGGCAGGGCCGATGGTGGGCCTGGTCGTCTGTGAAATAATGACTGTGCACTGATTTTGTCAGGTGACTTGCTTTGCTGCGGGGTTGAAGCTTCTGCCACTACGCCTGTACTGGGATTGGACGATGCGGCCGTTGCTGCAATGTCTGTGCTTTGCTGACTTGCGGCCAGCAAATTGGCTGGTTTTTGGGTCAGTCTGGTCGCCGCTGGTCGGCTATCTGCCAACGTTTGTTGGTTTGCTTGATGAATAATAGACTGCAATTCCATGTATTGCCGTTCTCGGTCAGCCACTTGCTGTGGCGTGCTTTGAGTACATTTAGGGTCCGGTGGAGCATCTGTTTGCACTGTTTGTGCTGGCTGTTTTGCTAACGATCGCTCCGCCCACCTGGTCGGTACCGGCGGAGGCGGAGGCAGTGCCCGTTTCGCATGTTGTGAAGGCTTAAGTTGGTCAATGCGCGGCTGGAGTTCCTCGCGCAGTTCCTGCGGGTACGTCTCTCCGGTCTCAGCTAACCATTGGATGGTTTCTTCATGCGTCCACAGGGTGGTTCTCCACAATGGGATGGTATTGTCATCATTGACCCAGAACAATGGCTTAGGCGGCAGCAACCCATGAGCTTCTACTATCAAAGGCAGCAGGAAGGCTAATCTTTTTTGTTCATGGAAAACCATTGCTCCGTTCGGGTGAACTTTAAGGTGCGTATGGTTCCACACAAACGGTTGCACAACACGCATGGTGTGAGCGTCACGATTAAAGATAGATAGCCGGACTTGGGCATACTGTGGTGCAGCACCGTAGACTTTTCCATCCCAGGGTAGTTCAAGAAAGCCCCACCGCTCTTTTCGGCCATAATTGACGGTATCCCAGAAGGCAGGGTCAAACTCTGTCTCAAGGGCGTCGGCGAGGGTCGAAAAAATGATCCATGGTACCTCGTCAATATGCAAGTGGTATTCAACCAATGTGAAATTATATGTTGTATGGCAATCACCTACCCATATTGTGCCCCTCACTGCAAGAAAACGAACGCTGCTGGCTGCTGGCATGTTCCAATTCATTCCAGCCGATATGTCCAGTAGGTGTTGATCGGAAACACTGATTAGGCCAGAAGGAAAAGGGTTTGGCTTCGGCATACCAGCAGCAGGTACCCTGCAGTGGCAGCACTCTTCAGAGTGAAGGCAGTTGCACGGCTTGCAGGACCAAAAGACAGGAACCACTCGCTATTGCGTGGCAGCGGCCAAACACCGGGAACCGGGCAGGGGCCAAACAACGGGAACCCCGTGTCGGCTGTAGGGAGAATGAACGGGCGAGATTAGAAGTTGAGTAAAAGTGAGGATCCAAGCAACACTGGCTTATGCAGGTGCGGTGTCCTCACAGTTCGAACCAATGGCTGCTGGCGGAAAGAGTCATGTGAGGTCCAGGCTCAGTCAACAAACTACTCGACACCTCAACAGAAGGAGACATGTACAACATATGACTGGTGGCAGGGTTGGGGGTGCAGTGTATTGTGGTTCATTATGAGATTCATGACACAGGAGTGAGTAGCACGGGGCGGGGCACATGGTGGAACCGCAGCATATGACAGGAGGAGGTGGCACTCTATACAAGAGAGGCACGAGGCAATGGACAATGGGGAGGACAGAAGCAAGGAGCACAGATGTTGGTAACATAGATGGGGCCGGGATATTGGGAAGAGAGTGACAGTCATGAGGAGGATGAGCCATGAAAGATGAGTACATGGTAGGGTGAAAATGGGGCCCTCACCATTACCCAAGGTGCCCTTGGGAACAGCAGAGGAAAAACAGACATATATGTCATATTCCAAGCGATGTAAGGGGCACAGCGGGGGGTGAGGGCATGCGGGAGTACTTGAATGGTGGAGTGCGGGAAAACCCTATGTTATCAAACCCAATGTCCAGGTCATTCATGGTTTCCTCCACCTGGCACTGCAAACTTATAAGCAAAAGTTGAACGAGGTGGGAAGAGGGAGAGCAGCTGGTTTGAGGCACGACTATGGTCCACAGTTGCTCTACGTGCTGCCCTGTACCCGAATACGGTTCGAAATGCTGTACACCACCAAGGGACTTGCGGAAAAAAAACGAAAGATCTTCGCAGCTACATGCCTCCGTCTCTGGAGGGCGATGCAGAGGCTATTTCGGCGCGGCTGAAGGACAGCACACTAGGATAGCACCGGTTTGGAACATTGTGCCGCATTTCAAAGTGGGGGTTAAAGAATCGCCACTACCCAAGGTACCCTTGGGAACAGCAGCTGTCCGAGGCTGCTGGCATTCTAGGCTCTATCAAGCTCTGAGCATGAGGTGCAATGGGCGGCGAGAAAACTATTTACCCTTCCTTGGCGGCAATGGATGTCCTACCAGCCCAATTATCCTGTTCGTGCGAGGCGTCATCGTGGAGTTTCTCTGTTCTCCCCTGGCACCATGTGGCACGCACTGCGTCCCGAGGCCTGGCGGACGATTGACAAGCATAGTGGGCGACCCTAACCAGATACATCCCCTGGTCAATTGGATAATTTAGGCAAGGGGGATAGTGGCTGGCATGGACAATAAAAGACATACCTGTACAGACAGGAACTAACAGCTACCATGCTCTGATTGCGGAAGCCCTTGGAGTTAGTGCTGCTCTGTGGTCTGGACCCTGGGACGTAATGCCTTCAAGATGCCTCTCTCGATTCCAGTAGACTGTTTCCTTGGTCCCTGGGCCTTAGCATAAACACGCACTCCTGGGAACAAGCTGCCTATTTAATGCACAATGGGCTGCTCTGAGGGAGTGAACGTTACATCTCATGCAGACTTTTGATCTTTAGCTGTGTTCAGTAATTAAGGTCCTGTCTAGTCCCTCTAGGTTACAGGGAGATAGATTATTTTGCGGTCAATTTGTTGAGCTTTGCAAACAAAAAAGTAAACAACCAGTGATAGTTAATGTCAGGATGCTGGCAGGAACCATGGCAACAGTAATTAGGAAGCACCAGCT
This sequence comes from Cladocopium goreaui, assembly GCA_947184155.2. Taxonomy (NCBI): domain Eukaryota; class Dinophyceae; order Suessiales; family Symbiodiniaceae; genus Cladocopium; species Cladocopium goreaui. Next base: position 1,057,036 of record CAMXCT020004557.1, on the reverse strand, counting down.
TGCGCACCACTGCTTTCAGCATGTCCAAAGAGTGCATCTACCTTTGAAAAGGTATTGAATAATTGAATGGTCACTCAGTATTTGCACAGGGTTCGCAATCAAAACCATCCAAATGGGAGGCCCGAAGCATGGTAAGAACATTGAGACCATGCGGTAAAAACAATTGTCGGGTACAACAGAGGATCTAGGAAGATAGCATTTTCCACGTCTTTCTTTCGGACAGATGGCGATTCCGATTCTATTGCGGCAACTGGAGATCTCTCCGTAGCCACCGCTTCTTTCTGTGCCTTGTACCAATCCGAAAGGGCCTGAGTTCATCGATGCGCGGAAGTACTTCCATCAATATTTGAAATGGTCTTTGACCCTCGTTGGGAAATCTTGCGAAGTCCAAAAAGGTGGCTTATCCGAGAGGCTGGTTGGTGCAAGTTCTACATGGACTTCAATATTCTTATTAAAATTATATATATATTTACTTAAATATATATATTTACAAAACTGTATAAATAATTCTCAGCTTCCAAACGGGTTGAAGTTCTAATGAACTGCACAGGCACTCGGGCTTTATATTCATTTCCCTTTTTTCGCTTGCTGGATATAATTTGATCTCCAGGTTCACAACCAAAACATTTCTTTGGTTGAATTTTCAGATGGATATCAAAACCCCCGCATAACAACGCGAAACTCACAAGGTAAATAGGTAAGAACCAAATGAATGTAGTGAATGGGTAGAATGGTTTTTTTTGGGGGGGTAGATATCCAATGTGAAAACTTCCTATCCTTGGGAAAAGGAAGTGATTGTCGCAAATAACGCATGGTAAATGCAAACGGAAGTTGGTGAAAAATGCTGCAACGGCTGCACAACTACGGCACCTAAGGTGACCTATATTCCTCTATGAGGATGATGAGTGAATGTTTCCAATCAGGGCGGACGAATGCTGGCATCTCCGGTTGGAGAACGGATGCTGAGGGAAACGAAAGGAGATCTCAATGGATACGGTCATTGAATTTGGCCTCAGGATTTTCCTAAGGTACCAAAGTTTCAAAAGATGGAAGCTGTGGGGAATCGTAATTCTCCGATCCCAAAAACCAAACAACAGTATGGATAACACAAAAAGGAGTGGGATGGGTGGGTTTTTTTCAATATGAATGTATAAACGCAATCAAACAAAAACGCAAAGAAGATTGAAGTCCAGCTTGATCCAAAATGTTTCAGGGGAAACAAAGATCTGAAAGTACCCCGTAAAACATAAACGAAACAAGTACGTTAAACGTTCTACATGGACTTCAATCTTCTTATTAAAATTATATATATATATATTTACTTAAATATATATATTTACAAAACTGTATAAATAATTCTCAGCTTCCAAACGGGTTGAAGTTCTAATGAACTGCACAGGCACTCGGGCTTTATATTCATTTCCCTTTTTTCGCTTGCTGGATATAATTTGATCTCCAGGTTCACAACCAAAACATTTCTTTGGTTGAATTTTCAGATGGATATCAAAACCCCTAATTTAACTATCTGGGAATTCAACTCGCCAATCACAAACCCCAATTGAAAAGTGAGGGGAATTCCAGCAAGCGAAAATTGGGATACTACCAGCTAGGCAATGTCCAAGGAATGCTGGCATGCGCAGGAACTAAGGTTGGGGATCTACGGATGTTCCATAAGTCTGAAAGGGAGATACGGATGCGATCTGTCAATTTGAAATCATGTGGTGGGCTTCCAGATTGGTCCCATCTGCTGAGGTCGTCCGCCAATATGTTTTGTGAGCCTGGAATGTGGCTCACGTCAATTTCGATGCCTAAGATGGCTGACATCAGGCACATACGTTCCAGAAAAATGGCAAGAGGATAGGTCATACTCCAAAGTTTATTGCTTCCTGATTCTGCTCCACTGTTGTCACTCAAACTTTTTAGACAAATTGGCATTCGATGAGATGGAAAAAATTGGGCTGTCACAAACAGTAAGGCGATTTGGGCCAAGGTCTCGAAAGATGAAATGGATCTTTGCATTTCTGGTTCCAACTCAATGTTCAAGTTTGCAAAATCTGAATGTGAATAAATTTCTGAGAACCAATACACTTTGCCGGAGTCGGATTTGACAAATCCCCCAATTTCACATGTGTCACCAGCTGCACAGGCATCTGCAGCAGCAGTCCCAGGCCAGTATGGCTTGGGTGTCAAAGGCTTCATAGGGGATAAGCCAGAAAGCCATAACATAAATTGTTGAACAATACGCAAGCTCGAAGGTGACAGCTTGCGTTTGGTGGACGCGGGGTCTCTGATACGAAGCCAAATTCGTTTATTGGATACATGTACTTTGGCCAGATCGTTCTTGGTTTGAACAGTTTGGTGACGCACCGCCAGGAGTTGTCCACCAATTGGCAAGGCTGTCCCGGATGGACGGGATGTGAAAGTCAAATTGTCATCCAAATATGATGAAAAAGATCTCCAATCACCATTGTCAATACTGTAGTGTGTAGCAGGAATTGAATACAAATCATGATACCAATGTCGAATCCAAATTCGCATGTATGGCCAGAGCTGGGTTAGCCACAAGGCCAGGCCGATCAACTTCTCCAAATTTCGTTTTGAAGTGCGGGAGCTCCGCCCAATTGATCGCAAATAATCTTGGAATTTCTTGATTTTGGTGACCGGGATTTCGACAAAACCTGAGCGCAAGTGAATTTTCCATCCAATCCATTGTATACTGAATGCCAACTCGCATTTTTGCCAAGACACAGGGATGTTTGTGATCTGACTCAGGATACAGATCATTGTAGCCGAGAGTGGCATGCTGAATAATGATTGGAAGAACAAGAAGTCATCAACGTATAACAAGGCAACGTGTGACCACCAAACAAGGAAGTGGAAGAGCCTGAGCATCCAGCCACCAAGTCTGGACCACCACGCTGCCGAGAAGGTGGCTCCGAACGGAGCGACTCTATAAAAGTACAACTTGCCTTGCACCGTAAAGCCTAGAAGTCCATGTTCTTCTTCCCGAACGAATATTCTCTTGTGAGCTGACTTAATGTCTAACGAAAATCCCATATGGTCGCCAGAAAAATTCCGAATTGGGAATGTACGCAATACATCCTTGATGGAAGGCAATGTGCTCCTCTCAGGTATATGGCACCTGCCGTTAAGGCCGCAGATGGTCTGATCAAGAACCAGGCGTGGTGCCCTGCCTTCCGAGTGTGCGATGCCTAATTTGCCTAAGGCAACGCCCAATGGAAATTGTTGTTGCGCATCCTGTAATGATCCATCAAATTCAAAAACCCAACCATTTGCTATCTCCTGTTGCACGAGACTTTGGGTGAGCGCAATGTCATCTTCTGCGCTCTGCCAGTTAACATGGTGAGCAGAGAGCGGTGGCTCGGCAACGTCAGTAGGATCACTCATAGGAAAGCAATTGCTTGGCGTAATATCATGTTGAAATCCAGTGCCCACGCCTGCAATGAGTGATGGAAAAAGAGATTGGTCAGGATCGCGCATCAATTGATTGAGACATTGTAAAATCTCCAAACACATTGGTTGGTGGGGCCGAACCTGCCAGTCAGGTAAAAAGCCCGAAGCTCGCAAAAAATTATCCAAATCTTGCTTGAAAGGAGCCAAGACCGCATCTGAAAATGGCGGATGCGCATGCACCTCCTGAGAAAAATATTGCAACAAATCCTTATCCAACCGTTGATCAATGATTCTTCGCATCCACTGTTTCCGCAAAGGGCCAAAAACATCAGGGGCCGAACGTTCGCCCATGCTCCAGTCAGGATTAGACGGCAAACCGCCGCCATCCTCTTGTCCAAAAGGTGGTTGCAGTGGTTCCTTCTTAGATGGAATAAAATGAATGTCATCCCACTTCCAGTCATGGGAGGTCTGGTGAACCAATGGTGTAACCAGAGATGCAAATTTCGTGGCCAATGCCTCTGGGTAGCATGCAGTCTGGCGACTTAAATATTCCCCCGTTTCCGAGCGTGTTCCGACCAAGGACTGATGGCTCCCTGGGACGCCATCCAAAAATTCTGGGGTACGCAAGGCTTTGGGTCCTGGCCGGTGTAACTTTAATCTGGAGTAATGTGCACATGAAGGAGATGCCGCACCATATGCAACCTGACCTGATGAACAGATGCGCAAGAGTTGTTCGTAACTCCCATCATTCAGTAGATCCATCCGCTGATCTAAAAGGATATCAAAGGACAATACATTCCCATGCTGTGCCAAAATGGCTGCACTCAAAGGTCTGGTAGCACCGGAACATATATCCAGGAATAATTTGGAGTCCCCCTGATTGAAGTTAGGTAATGAAGGTGAAAGTAATGTTGGTGAAACCGATGGAACCTCCTGCTCTCCCTGGGTCATTTCGACTTCTGTCACCTCCTTAGGAGGAATGTCGGGAGAGACCGCCACCGCCGCGGCACTGATTGAGGCCGCTGAAACTGAAGGGCCTGCTTCGGATTGCTCTAGTCAGTGAGTTGTATTCTGATGTTGCAATGCTCCATGCTCCAAGCCGCATGCTTGTCCATTCACTGGGTAGGCGCACGCATGATGAAAACGGCATGAATCGCCTAAAGAGCAATTCCCGGTTTGATACCTCATGCACAACTGTTTCCACTGACCGTCCTTGGTTTTTGCATCTGTCAACCATTGAACCTTGCCTTTGCCTTTCGATTTTCCTTTACCCTTGGAGGGTTTGCCTTTGCCCTTGCTCTTGGATGGACCTGAAAAACTGGGTTGTGATGGAGCCGAAGCGATCTTCATTGGACGTGGCCTCAATTGCAAAAGTCCTGGCAAATCATGACGAATGTGGGTGAACTCATGAAGGCAATTGTCCATATCCCATCCACGCTCTGACATTAAATCTGCAATTGCAGCCCAGATTTGGCGGTCCGCTGCCTGCGCTTCTGTAATGGATGCACATCTCAACATGCTATCTGGGTCCACCTTCTGGGTCAGGAAGCTCAGAAATTTGGCTGAGTAGGCCTTGAGGTTGGCCAAATGGGCTCCACCGCACATTGCCACTGCCATGTCATGAACGGCCAACAGATTTCGGACTGCATTGACTCCAAATCCAGTATTTGATATATCAATGGCTGGTGGTTCATCCACCAACAGATGATGTAAGGAGGCCACTTCTAATTTTGGTATCTTGCTCTGTCTCTGGGAGGCGACCTCTTCAGATTTCGCCATGGTCAGTCTATATTTCCAGGGGATCCAAGCCCATTGTTTCTTCCCCAATTGATGGTGCACAAGGCTAAGCAGTCTTGTGCTTGGCATGGTATCATGGTTGACCAACTCAGAGGGGTAACTGGCCAAAAATTTGGTTTTCATCTGATCAATCACTGCTGCATCTAACTTCGGTGGAAAACTCTCCGCCCAAGTTCCAGGATTCGCCATAGGATCCGAAACCGCTGAGGCAGGTGCAGCCTGGTTATTGGTTAATGCAGGTTGTGTCATTTCTTGACACATCTTGAATGCCGCCCTCAGGGAAGCTTTCTGCAGCAGTGAGGGTTCTTCCTCCGGAAAAAACTCAGGCCACAGGCGATCAAACGCTTCTAAATTCACTGCAGCACACGCAAATGTTTGGACCGTCCAGCCCATCTGCACCAGCTGTGATGCAATAACTGGTTCAACGCCACATGCCGACATGGCATCCTCTAATGACTTTGTAGTCATGACGCAGTTTCCTAAACCAAGGAAAAAAGGACGCGAAGCATTCTCATCAGGAGATGAGCATGAATCCCTGCAATTGACGCTGGTCTTGATGATGTGAAAATCTGTGGAGTGGTAAAAAATGAACCCATGGAAAAAACACACGCAAATGACCTATCTGAACTGAGGAATGAGCTGAGTGCCGCACTGTAAGTCAAGGAGTCCTTCCTTGTCCATATGGTCATGGGGATACCTTTGATCCTTTTGTACCTCGTTGTTTTTTAAAAAAAAAATCTGTTTTTTTTAAATGGCTGCGGAAAAGAGCATATATTGAGCCATGAAGCCAGCACCTCAATATGGAGAAAATGAGACAAACCAATGTGATTTGTGATATCATGCACATCAAGTGTTGTGAACGCTGCCAAAGGAAACCCTACTGCAGGGGCATGAAATGCCTGCCTGACCGTTGTTTCTCAACCTTGAGAGGGCCACTCCGAACGCTTTTTTCTTTTTTGGAGTGCGAATTCCAGTCACTGCAAATTTATGGCTGCCCACACGCGCTTGCAACCTGCATGTTGGCAAAATGCCATAGAAGGGTGCCATTCATCCAAAAATTCAGTTTCTGAATGTCTCATACGCGCGCCACATGACGCCTTCCACAAATGCCCCATGAAAAGAGGTCTAGAATCGTTGCCGTCGTCCATGATCACCATAGCATGGGTGACCCGTCGATGGCGAGCAAACACAGCTTCATCCACTTGTATTGGTTCCTGTTTCTTGGGGTTCATCTCCTGAACCGACAAAGCATGTTCGGAACTTTTGCTGTCAGTGTCACTGTCACTGCTGCTGGAGTCCGTATCGGATTCTTCAGATACCACCTCGTGAGCCGGTGGAAGTTCCTGGGGTTCTTCATGGTGATGAAACGGAAGCCATTCAAACCTGTAGTCAGGTGCAACTTTTTTGTAACGCTCTAAAATCACTGTTGGCTCCACAAGAGGAAACTGTCCCCCTCTATGTTGTGCAGTTTTTGGCCTCCATCCTTGTTGAATCTGCGATGTGACAGTCTGTTGATAACGGAGAGAACCCCAAACGCTATCTCGACCATACAGATTCAAAGATTGTTTCTGATCCTGGTGATGTCCTTGTAAAAGACGATCTGAGTCGCTGACCAAAGTGCCCAGCTGTGGTCCAAAGCTCAAAAGCGTGGCTTTCATGGAATGAAGGGTGTAAGTCATCTGAAGTTGCTCTAATGGATGGTCCCCTTGAAAGCGCTTCCATGGGGTCATCAACATCGCTCTGAAAATTTTGGTTGTTCCCGCATAGTCCAATGGTTCAAACTCGGAGATGGTACCATCCGGTTGCATGGCAGGAATCAAAAAATCACATTGTGAACGTGGAATTTGAAGGTCCCTCATTAGCTGGTCCCATGTTTGCAAAAATTTGAAAAGCCAGGTGAATGTCCCTGTACTGCATAGGCCTGCTGCTTGTACCCCAAAGGGGTGGCCTGCTGCCATCGTCTTGGATCTCCAGACCAATCCACGTAGTTCCTGAAAGTTAAATACCAGGGAGTCAACATTCAACCTCTGTGCGTCAGCGAAACGGAGACCTGCCCATGTGATAAGAAGGAATGCACCCAACATCATTGTCTCATAAACTGTTGCAGCACTCTGGAGGACCCGACGCTCCCATTGAAAAAGAAGCCAAAGAGGAAGCGGGGGTGCTTCCCTCTTATCCTTGCTCAACTTGGTCTTCAGGAAGCTGTCGACCAGCGGGGAAAAACAAATTTGAAATTTGGTGACACCAGCAATTTTGTACCACCATCGCAGTGCTTTGATGGTAAAATTGCCGGAGCTAACATCCCGATCTGTGTCGCATGACTTGGATTGTTGCATCACTGTCAAAGCATCAGCCAACTGGGATTCTGACAATGCATGGATGTCCATACCCAACTGTGTCGTCACGCGTACAAACTTCTGCACTGCTTGCAAGTAGCGAAAAACTGTGGTAGCAGCATAGTTATTTAACAGTCTCTTGCGATGGTCATCAGCAAATGGTGAAGAAACCAGTGAACGATGTACTTCTGATGAATTGCCAAAAAATGCCAGTAACTCCGCAAATTGTGCTACCAAAAACTGGTTGTCACTCGTCAACTTGGAGCGAGTCAGCTGGATCGCTGTTGAAGGCCGCACGGAGGGGTAGGGCTTGTCCACCTTATCCCTAGTCCCTTTGTTGATTGGAGGGCATGGTAACGCTGCATCCGTGCTTGGGCACAGGTCTGGCATTGAGATTCTGTCTAAACCTGATTGTGGCAGTGAGCTCGAACTGGAACGCATTTGTAAGCTAACTGGATGGTATTCAGTACGAACTACCCTTTCATAAGGACATGCAACATGTGAAACATGGTGAGACAAGCTACTCCTTACGGGTTCATATCCTGGTATCACTGCCGGAGCTGCTGCTGAGAGCCCTGCCACCGTCAGTCGAGGTCCTGAAGGTTGAAACCTATTGTCACATGCCAGATTCCGTGCAGAAGCATGCATCACCGCAGGAAGTCTAGGTCGAAGCTCAAAATTGGGTCTACTCAAAGGACATGATTTTGATGTGGGTTGCAACAACTGAGTCGGAGGAACATCTGGGATAAGGTCCCAACTGTCTTCTCTAATCATCTGAGCTCCCATCCGCCACCGATGGAGTCTGAATTTCACGAAATCTGACAGTGAAGTTGTAAACCCTTGTAGAACACCAGCTAAGTCTCCAAATATCCGGAGGCAAAATCAGATCCTCTCGTTGATCGTACAGGTATGAAACTATGATGGTACAAAGCTCAGCACGAATTGGAGAAGCAAAAATGTCAATCCAGTTTGGGGCCCGATGTCGCAGGGCCAGCATGGCACACCCCGGTACCCGGGAGGTGATGCAATGTGAAACCAACCAGGAAATGAAAGTCCCATGAAATTGCAACCCAACCTGCTAAGACCCACTGGTAGACGCTGTCAAGTGAAAGTTCCAGACTGACGTAGCTGCTTGTTTTATCATTATTTTTTTTTCAATATGAATGTATAAACGCAATCAAACAAAAACGCAAAGAAGATTGAAGTCCAGCTTGATCCAAAATGTTTCAGGGGAAACAAAGATCTGAAAGTACCCCGTAAAACATAAACGAAACAAGTACGTTAAACGTAATTATTTGCCAGAAAATCTTGCCAGCTACTTTTCACTGATTGTTGAAGCCCACAGAGTTAGCGCTGCTCCGTTCCAACGGATTTTGGAGCCACGCTTGTAGCCCACAAAACCTGATCCTTAGGCCATGGGCCTTGGCAGACACAAGCAAGCCCGTTCACGAGCTGCCTACTTGGCGCACATGTATGCGAGCTGTCGCAACCCAATGCCTGCTGCTCTGGTTAAACTCCGTCCAGGACACCAGCGCTGGGACTTGCTGACGTCGGTTCGGAACAGTGTGCCGCATTTCAAAGTGGTAGTTGGAGACTCGCCATTACCCAAGGTACCCTTGGGAACAGCAGCTGTCCTAAACTGCTAGCACTGGAGGCTCTATCCAGCTCTGAGTATGAGGTACCATGGGCGGCGAGAGCACGATCTACTTTGACTTGGCATCACATAATGTCCTACCGGCTCGATCACACTGCGCGAGGGGGGCGTCATCGTGGTACTTCTCTGTTCTGCGTTGGTGGTGCATGGCTCAGGATCTTCAACGGTGGCATGTGGGAGGCGAAGTCCATCACCCTGGAGCAACCTTCATGAATTTTTCTTATGGCCACGTGGTTGGTAGTTCTACAACTCACTTAAGATCGTGCACCAGTTGGCAGGATGATATCATGAAAAAGGATCCTAAGCAAAAGTGTTGCTCAGCCTAGCGATGCTGCCAACAGGGCAATAACTATCAGGAAAAAGGCCCTCTTTGATGCGATAATCTGGGCAAGCAACAAGTGGGCACCAGTTCTTTCTGGGAGCAACCTTTATCCTTTGGGCCCGTTTACCACACCCACTCGCAGGGTTAGCTATTATGCGGGAGATGAGGGGTTGAACGCTTGGGTAGTGCGCTGAGGGTAACCATGCTGATTAAAGCGGAGAAGATATATCTTTTCCTAGGACATGCATGTCATCAGTAACTACCCAGCTTCTATTCTCCATCACTTGGGCCAAGTCAAGAACCTTCCGAGAAACGGAAAACGCGCTCGCGACCTACGCGACCGAACAAAACAAACAAACCCTAATCAAACCAAAACCAAAACTAAAACTGCAACCACTTGGAACCACAAGAAACGTGAACTGCAACTGATCAAGTAAAATTGAAATACATCGGAGCGGTCAACCACTCCCTTCTTTTTGTCGCGTGGATTTGGAACTGAATCCCTGAACTGATCCTTCAGGTTGGTGGTGATATTCACCTGCAAATGGACTTTGGCCTGGTGTCAGGCTCTGAGTAAAACTTTGTGCCCCCCGTCTCAGTCCAAGTCTTTAGATGTGTAAAGAAGAGCCCGGTGAATGAAATCCAAAGAATGGTCGCACCAAGTAATCAGTGAATCCAAATGAGCACGTACCCGTGCCACAATCGCCGAGTGGTAGGCAAACCCTTCAGCTTCTAAGTAGTCTTCACGTTCATCCATGGAATGGCGAAGCGCCCAAGCCTTCTGATGCAACAATGTCAGAGTGGCATAGAGGTGTATCATCTGAAATAGTGGAGTCATAATCAAGGAAAAGAAGCCAGCAGTGGCAGTGACGATATGAAATACAGAAATACGATGTCGTTGTCTTCGACAAAGCATAAATCACCTTGACTCACAGGGAATTGGGAGGGCGGGTGTTCAAAATTATTTCCCTAACCCTTGAACCTTCAGGCAACATGTTACACGTTGAGTTGAAAACTGAATCTTTTAAATGACATCTGTCTGAATCTTCCCTCAGTGTTTTTTTTTGAAACGAAATAAGCACAAACAGAAAACGAACAATGTGCAAACAGATTAGACAGTGAAGTGCCAAGCTGAAACTGTTCACAACAGCAAGTGTGCATTCCATCCTCTCCAACTTTTTTTTTTGACCTGACGGCTCAACCTGCTACGCCTCTAAACTCGCAACCTAAAGAAAGCAACGCGGAGGAGAGGACACGCCAGCAGGAGGCAGCGAGCACAGCAGAGGGAGCAAGCAGGAATCTAGAGACCAAGGGGCACGATCCCCACCCAAGCCCCCCCAGAGGCCAAGCGACTTCGAACAGACCCCACGGTGAACCGTGAAGGCCTATTCTCCATCACTTGGGCCAAGTCAAGAACCTTCCGAGAAACGGAAAACGCGCTCGCGACCTACGCGACCGAACAAAACAAACAAACCCTAATCAAACCAAAACCAAAACTAAAACTGCAACCACTTGGAACCACAAGAAACGTGAACTGCAACTGATCAAGTAAAATTGAAATACATCGGAGCGGTCAACCACTCCCTTCTTTTTGTCGCGTGGATTTGGAACTGAATCCCTGAACTGATCCTTCAGGTTGGTGGTGATATTCACCTGCAAATGGACTTTGGCCTGGTGTCAGGCTCTGAGTAAAACTTTGTGCCCCCCCCGAAGCGAGGGGCCTGACACTGAATCTGACCCTCACCACTGAGTTTTCTCAAACTTCGCATTCCCAACATGTTTTGCAAACTTTCTTAGCCTGTCTTTGTCCAGGAACTCATGCCTCGCCTCCCATAACTGCTGTAGAAGGCTGAAATCAAAGTCTTCCCACTTGCACTCTACACGCAGGTTCGCGTCCACCTGGCTGAAGTCCTCGTTGGTAAGTTTGTCGGCCAAGTCGTTTTCAGCCCGGGGCCTCCAACGCAGCTCCAGCCTCAACCCCCAACGCATAAGCTGATGCGTCATTTGCATGTTGACCAAAGCCAGTGGGAACTTAGTAGAACTACCCTTCTGGAGAAGGGCCTCATTCGACTGATTGTCTGTGCCTGCCGCCAGGTAAATTGGAACGGTCACTCTTTCTCTTCCTTTTCCATAGCCAAAAAGAACCAGTGCCACGGTGGTGGCCAACAGCTCCGCCGGCGCGGATGCCCAACTGCTTTCGCCATCAGGCTTGAACAGGTACGGGGCCTGCTCGGGCTCCAAACGCAGAGAAAACCAACGACCCGTGGCCATGTGGTGACCGCCCAAAACGACAACCCCTTGAGCACACTTCGCATCCGTTCTAAACTGTTCCTCCAGCACATGGACGGGCCTGTGACATGAGTACATAAAACTGCAGTCCGCCAACTGTATGGCAATGAACTTGAGGACCAAAACCACCATACGTGGTGCCGTGGCCACCGTTCCTTTTGCCAGGGCTGCTGCCCAGCTATACAATGGCGCCAGGTGTGCTTTCAGCCAAACGAGGACTCGGGCCAGGAAGGCCAATCTTCCAAGGAACTCCCCAAACCGGCGCATGTGCACCGTGTAACGTGCTGCCTCCATCTCCTTTATGAAGTTCAGCAACCAAAGGCCTCGCTTGGCCGTCACACCCATCTTGCAACGTCCATAGTCCAACTGAAAGCCCACAAACGTTACTTCTATCCCACCAGCGAACTTCGCATACTGGAACGGGGTACCCAAGGCCTCGTAGGCTGCAAGCATCATCCACAGCATCAAGAACTTGCGTTCTCCAAAAACCACTACATGTAAATCATCCACGTAAATGAGCTGGTAGTTGAATTCAGTCCCCATTGCATTGCCCACCAGCCTTCCAATGGTTCCCATGAGCCGTGTCCACCAGTAGGAAGCGCTAGAAACGCCAAAGGTCCCAACCTTGTTAACCCAAATGGTATCGGACGTTGAAGAAGCTTTGCAGCAAATGAGAGGGTGATCCCTACTCCGCAGTTTCACCAGTCGGTGTGCCGACTTGATATCGGCTGAAATAGAAAACATGGCCTCCTTTGTCTCGGTCACCTCTCGTATGACGCCAGCCGCATCTTCCGGCCCAGGGTATTGTAGTTGGTCCCTGAAAACTATCCTGTTGTTAAGCTGAACATGGTGGGTAGCATCGTGGATGGGACGGATGTCACCGTTGGGTTTCTGTATGGCCCCCATGGACGCCACTAGCACTTCCCGGTCAGGATGCTTTGCTTTCAAGGCCGCCAGCGTAGTTGGGTACATTCTACCCAGCTTTTCTTCTTCTTTAAATTTGTTCTCCATCTCCTCTGCCACCAGCTCCGCTGACTTGTAGTTTTCTGAAAAGGGGGTGTAGTCTGAATCGTCCAGCTTGCGATGTTTCTCCTTCGGTGGGAATACCGCTGGAACTCTGGGCAGCGGCTCATCCAGCCCAACCGGAACCCCCGTTGCATACGACTCTTTGTCCTGCACCAGCACCCGATAGTCCGGGTCCTCCATGACCTCAAGCGTTTGTGCCAAAAGGTGAAGGAAGAAAGGTTGGCCTTCCGGGAGCTCCCTGGCACTGGCCGGAGATGGCAACAACTGGGCCCAGTCTTCCCTAAGTTTCTGCAAAGCCTTTTCTGAAAACGGTGAACTCTGCAGCCTCCCCAAAGCCAGGTGGAAGGCTTCTTGTCTCAAGTCACCGACCTGGGACACCACAAACTCCTGCAGGAGCTCTTTTAACTTTAGTCCCAGGCGCCGCGCCTCCATTCCAAGGTAAGCACCTCTATTCTCTGGGCGCCAACGGTTTGCTGAGCAAAGACCAAACCCGTCAACAAAAGGCTTGGCCCGACCACCCCATTCAACCACCAACGGCTTTCCCCTGTTACGAGCCTCTTCCAGCCCGCCTTGAGTTGGTAGCTCATTTGTGTCTGAATCGACCGTCCCAAGGTCTGGACTGTCTGCCGCTGTAGGGGTTGTAGGTGTTTGTCCAGTTTCTGCAGGATCCCTAGTAGGAGAGCTATCTGCAGCCATAGTGGTTGTAGGCTTCGTCCCAGCGTCAGAGCCGAGTGAAGAGGCCTGTGTGCTCCCCACCCGGCTGGCGATGAGCTCGGCCAGGTACTTGCAAAGCGCCGGGGGGTAAGCTGCAGAACCCTCGGTGGCCCATTTCCCACTTGGCAGTTGGCCCAAAAGGCGTTTGGCATGCATGGAGTGTCCACAAGACGTAGGCAGGGGGCCCAAGTACTGTCGGTCCTCGTCGAAAACTGGCCAGGTGGCATGTGGAAGCTGCTTGCAAGGCTTGAGTGTAGAGAGAAACCTGGTTGGCTTGGGCGATGGCGCGTCAAAATGACACTGGAAAACTGCCCAAGTCGTGGCTTTCGTGGCTTGCTGCAGCTGTTGCATAGTTTCCCACTGCCAAATACTAGCAGGCCATTCACCATGGCATGCCCCTAAATCTTCGGGATGCTCGATCAGAAAGTCGGCATTGCATTGGAAACACTTGTGTGCCGTGGCGATGGTCTGGTCCACCAAATAGTTGTGATCTTGTGTCAGCTGCAAATTTGAACCTGTAAGCCAAGGAAACCCTCGAGGCCAGTGAAAATTCCGTAGTGGCCGTGGGCCGGGCGAGGTTTTCCAGTTGAAACGGACCCTGCTAAAGGTATTGCAGGGCGGTGACATGACCACCACATCCCATAATCCAGCTTCTAATTCTTGAAAAATCTTGTCCCAAAGTTGACTGTTTAACAGATCATCTGAGGCCTGTCGTTCCACATCGACCTCGGTAACATGCAAAGAAAATTGGTGCTCCAAGCCAAACTCCTGGAGGTAGTGCTTGACGTCTGCCTTGCGAGGCTTCCCACAAAACAAGTACAGCACCCGCAATGTGGGTTTGCTGGTGGGTGCTGCTGCAGGCTGTCACTCTGCTTTGTTGGTGCCCTTTGGAGGATCTTTGCAACGATCGTGTTCCCGGGCGGCGTGTTCACCATAACAGCCTTTGATACGACAGATGTGTAGTCTGCCGCACCGCCCTGGACAGCCTTGGCTGTTAAAGGCAAAGCATATTTCACGTCCGTCCGGAGAGTGGGTGACAAGTTGGTGTTCCCCGTGTTTTCCTTTTGACTTCCCTGATGCTTTTCCTTTCCCTTTGTCAAATTTTCCTCGCGCTTTGCCAAACCCCTTTGACTTGCCCTTCTTGTTGTCGTAGGGGTTGTTGTAGGTGCGTTGACCGCCATGCCGAGCTGGGTCGTGGTTGGTCAGAGCCAAAGGGGTGGTAAAGTATGACTCCTTGAGTTCAGCATCCTTTGTGACGGCCTCCAAGGCCTCTGCCAGTGTCTTCTCCCCTTTGTTGACCAGCTTGAATGCTTCTCGTCGCAGGCGGTGCTCAAATTGCAGCACCAGGGCAAAAGGTGGACGCAACGGTTGCTGCTGTCCATCGACAGGCACTTTGATGCCATGTACCTTTTCTCCAAGTACGAACTCCACAAAGCGATTGAAGTCCTGCATCTTCAAACCTGCCAAGAAGTGTTTCGACTTGAATTTGGATGACATACAAAGCCAAGTAGTGGCCTCCAGCTTCATCAACTTCCGGTACTCTTCTGTAGTCTCTGGAAGCCGGCCTTTGGATTTTGTCTTGGTAATCCGAACATGGCCCGTGCTATCCAGCGAAGTCTGCAGTGCCGATGTGTTGCGGTCGGCCTTCGACGACACTTCATCCAAGCTTGCTGCCGTACACTCTCCGTTCTCGCACTCTTCAACCTTCAAGGCAAGGTACTCTGCACTGGGCGTCTCGTGGTCGGTGAGATGGCCTAAAACCTTTTCGACTGCTTTGAGCATTGCCAACCTCTCGCTGTGTTGGAGATGACGGGGTACGCCAAGAACTTTGCTCTCGGCTTGGATCTCTTTCTCCTTTGTGTAGAGCTCCTTTCCTGCGTTCCAAGCTGCGACCACTTGTGCGACTTGTGCCCGCACGGCTGGGTCTCTGGCTGGGTCCAAGTTGAAGTCTGCTTGGACTGCAGTCCGCACATCTGCAGAGTTTTCCCCCAAAGCTGTGAAGACCCTGAGCGACTTGTAGTGCTGGGCCATATCGTATTGTAACGCTAGTGGGATCTCGGCATCATCCCAAACATACTGAAGGTCTGAGGTGACGTTATTTCGCAGATATTCTCTGCGGTCATCGTCAGTTGTTGCCATTGCTGAGACTGAAGCTAAAGCTGAAAAGTCTCGGGTTGTTACCCGCCTTTCAAACTCCAATGTGTGAAGAGGAGAAGGGAGAATGCCGAGGACGCAGGACAAACCAAACCACCTAAAATAAGTCAAATTTGTCAGATCATGTCACTTGCTGCAAACTGAAAATTCCTTCTTTTCTGACTCTGAGCCTTCACGACAAGTAAACACACTGATTTCCCCTGCGCTTCTCCAAACTGTTCTTTCTCTGCTTCTTTGCGTTCTTGAAATCAAATCTTTGCGCTCTTGAATCAAATCTGTGAAGAGGAGAAGGGGAGAATGCCGAGGACGCGGGACAAACCAAACAAATAACTTAAATAAATGCATTTTCACTGAAGCGTGCACGATCGGTTGATCGGTTTGCCCATGGCCACTGAGCCTTTAGCGTCAATGCCCTATTGCCACTAGTCCGTGACTGCAGCAGACATGAAACTAAAACTGTAATGCATCAGCATCCTAAGCCTTCTGTCTGAGACAGCACATTTGCAATTTGCATACTGGGTGAAATAAAAGTTGAATGAAACTCTAAACCAAAGGCTGCCACTCCGATGCCTCTTCAGCCTCGGCCTCGCCTCCTGACGTGTTCGTCGAGGAAGAATCACCTGAGTCACTTGAGGCATCATGGTCGGCTGTCATGCATCCCAACTCATCTGAGATTCTACGTTGACAAATCTTGCAAATAGCATCATAGGCTGCGTCCCGAACATTGTCAACATCAGTGGAATCAATGCATCTGTCCGAACGCACTGGGCATTTCCCGTGCATGTGTAATCTCCTGAACCCTGTCCTCCTCGAGGTCGTGATGAAATAGCCCACCGAGGTTTGGCTCTCAGCTGCCTCTTGCTGCACTGCTTCCATGACCTGTTGTTTCTCTTGTGCATCGACCTGTTCACCATCTGAATCCAATGCATTGAAAACCTCACCAGCCTTGGACCTCCTGTAGTCATGTGTGTGGCGTCTCCTGACTCTCTGTCCTACCAACTCATGTTTGTCTGCAAAGTGCATGACATCTTCTAACAGTTCTGATTCGTCTAACACTGGGGCGCCCAACACAATCGCATCCCTGACCAAGTGCTGCACCTCTTCCACCACTTGGCGTGATGTATGCAAGTATGCATTGCTTCCAGTCCGTCCTATCGACCACCTGCCAAGGAAGTCACGCTTTGTTTTGTCCACTCCAAGTGAGGCCGCTGCTTGCGTAAGATAATGACGTGGGCTGTGGCCTGTCCAGAAAAGTAACATGGCCCCTAGCACCAAATCCATCGCCTGGTTCTGACGCCAGTGCCCGTCTTGGTAGCGTGGCGTTCCCAGTCTCCCCAGAACAATCCTGAAATAATTTGCCATGGCCGGTGGTTCCATGATCTTGTTCTTAAACATGGTCCAGTTCCTACCTGGTGTTGGAATGAAATAATCCCGGGGAAACATGAGGTCTTCCCGCTGCAACATCTGGAAACCTTCGATGAGCCAGTCATATCCAGAAATTGTAATGTCTCTAGCCACAAAAGCGCAAATAGGCCCATGCAGTTTGGCACCTCCCGTCGTCTTTGTCCTCGCCATCCTGAGCGTCAAACCACGATTGCTAAGCCAAGCCTGACAGTTTCGGGCATGACATTTTGCAAATCGTCTACCCTCATAGCAGCCCATGTTGAAACCAGCATGCACCATGCGATTAACCTCAGACAGAATTCATGGTCCATCTCCATGACAAACAACTCCAGTGCTAACAGAATGGCTGTTGTGTAAGGCTTTGCAGCTTTCGGGAAAGAGTTTGTTGCCAGTTCTTGTTTCCAACTCTCAATGTGTGCCTTCCACAGCGGGTCCCTGGACAGCTGTTTGCTATCCGAAATCCGTCCAGCCTGTTCTAAAACAACCAGGGCAGCCTGAAACTCTGAAATGAAGCTGAATGTCACCCCATTTTGAATGTGTTCCTCAACGTAGTGTATCAGGACATCCAAGCCACCTGGCCAAGTCTTACCTGAATATGCCACAAGCCAAGTGCGAAAACGATTCCAGGACCTGTATCTGTTCCTCAAGGTCTTTGACCGTCTAGCGCCAAACAGCCGTAGCCAGGCCTTGTTCGGGTCCTGTAGTGCCGCTATCTGGAGACTCACCGGCAAAACGGCTTCCTGTAAGATGCCTGCCAGTTCCAGTGCATATTTGTCCCTTTCTTGCTGCTCTCTGGCTGCTCTCGTCTCCGGCCCTTCCCCAGAAGCTGTCCTACGTTGGGTGCGTTTAACTGTATCCAACATAAAACGGGGGTCTTCCTTCATGATCTGCTCAAAGGTTTCTTGCACAGTGCCCGCTATGTCCCGTTTGGGATGCGAACAAAACTCGAAACTGAGTTTGCAGTCAAGGATACGCTGCCTTTTAACCTGTGGTCCATACTCTGCGTGCCATGCAACCAGTCTCTCGACACTCAACTGTCCAAAATCAGCCCATTCCGTTTCTGTCAGCACTGATTGCAGCAGCTCTTGGGCTCCAGCCGCGTCATCAAAAGAATACCACAGGTACTTAAGATCCCCATAAATTCCTTCCAGCCTCTGCCTGAAACTCTGTTTGATCGGAAGATCACTCCAATTCATGTATACGTCGGAGATTGCAGCGCGTCCCAGACTGTTCAAAATTATTTCCCTAACCCTTGAACCTTCAGGCAACATGTAACACGTTGAGTTGAAAACTGAATCTTTTAAATGACATCTGTCTGAATCTTCCCTCAGTGTTTTTTTTTTGAAACGAAATAAGCACAAACAGAAAACGAACAATGTGCAAACAGATTAGACAGTGAAGTGCCAAGCTGAAACTGTTCACAACAGCAAGTGTGCATTCCATCCTCTCCAACCTTTTTTTTTTTGACCTGACGGCTCAACCTGCTACGCCTCTAAACTCGCAACCTAAAGAAAGCAACGCGGAGGAGAGGACACGCCAGCAGGAGGCAGCGAGCACAGCAGAGGGAGCAAGCAGGAATCTAGAGACCAAGGGGCACGATCCCCACCCAAGCCCCCCCAGAGGCCAAGCGACTTCGAACAGACCCCACGGTGAACCGTGAAGGCTTATTGGCGTCCGAGCATGAGCAGGGAAAGGTCATCCATTCATTATTTTTAAGAAATGCTTCGTTCGAAAGGGAAACAATGTGGGTGGCAAGTAGCGCTGAAAGGTAGTATTACTCAGCGTGACCTGCAGCACCTTACCATGAGGATGGCACTCGAGTAGGACGACCCGAAACTAATGACTCCAAAAACGCACCTTGAAACTTCATGTGCCGTGGAAACAATGCGCAGGGAGATCGGAGGGTCGAATATATAGTATGGGACAGGACTTATCGACGGACAGACGACAAACGGGGTTCAAGGGCAGCAACAAGCCACACCTGCCTTTGACGTATTTTATATCGGTCCGAAGGAGCCTTAGCAACTCGATGCGGGTCACTGAAAATGTTTCTCCATTACCCAAGGTACCCTTGGGAACAGAAATGGTCATATGGCAGTTACATAGCGATGATCTCACTTCTAATCCATCCTTTCAGGGCAAAATGTTGCACACGATGCTTTACGATGCCTGTGTTTGCTAAGGAGCTGGAGTACTGAGAGTATTGTAGTGTTTTTTTTTTTTGGTTTTTTTTTTTCCCCCACCTTTTCCCCAGGGTGGGAGGTTGATTTCCACTGAACACCCAGAAAGAGGCAAACAGGAGGTAAAAGCATAGTGAAGCGATGCTGCTGGATGGACTTTTGGTCAACTGGGAGGTGGACATAGTCGTCTTGAGCAGTTACTACAGCCTGTCAATCTATTAGCATTTGCAGATTGGTATTTGAGCTTAGCCGAGTTTCCGCGGACGGCTGACCCTGGGTCCTCTCCACAGGACTACTTAATCCCTTGCAGTGCCATATCATTAGTGGGCCGCAAATCGTCGTCCCTATTTTGAAATCCTCCAGGTAAAAACTGGTGCGCATGTACCTCTTTGGGCTCGTAAGCTGAGTGAGGGAGTGGGTCATTGACTACCCGAGGCTAAGGGTTTAGTATTATGATGTCCCCATGGGTCTTGCAAAGGTGGGGAGGGCTACCCAGGGTACCCCTGGGAGCCAACCCCACCGGACAAGACCAATGTACATGAGGCATGAGAACTAACTCGGCAGAGGGTGGGTACAGATAAGGTAGTGAGCTGATGAGGGCTACCTGTGAACAGTTGGTTTCAATCAGCAATAACTACGTTGCAGCAGCAAATAGCTGCCTGGGGAGTGGTAGGCTAGGTCTTAGGGTTGGTCTTGATTTTAACTCACTCCCGTCGGGCGTTCGCGTCGAGCACGCAGTTTGGCAAGGGCTTCCAAAGGCGTGGCGCAGATATGGGGCGATCCTTGCGCACTGCGGCGTTTACGTTGGGAGTTGTGGGGTGCGCGACGGGTGAGGGACAGGGCATGGCTGCTGGCGGTATGCTTGAGGGTGTCTACATATGCCTCGCGTGCTGTGCTGAGGGAGGTCACTTTAAACCATGTCTGACCAAGGTAAAGCTGATGATTGGATAGCACTTCTTTTTCGATCTGCCTTAACATTTGTTCAGGGGGCGGGGGAGCAACCAAGAAACCATCGTGTAGCCACACCAAAGATTGCGTTGGGTGGCGGGCAATAAGTGCACGAATGGTGTCCTCAACAATTGTGGCCTCAAAATGCTCTAGCAATCGAAAAGCGCTGTCATTATGGTTGACCAGGAAACCTGGGCGGAAACGCGGTAGCAATTGTGTTGTCAGGGTTGTACTTAGAGACTCTAGTTGGCAGAGGATTGCGCTGACATTCGCACTGGGGGAGTCATCAACCAGAGAGCTGAGATATCGGTATGTAGTAGCTAGGGAGCTATTGATAATTCTCAATGGGAGTTGCTTGATGGTGTCAGGGCAGACTGCTTCAACTTGCTGAATATACGGGTCTCGGGCTAGCTGCGCGCGGAACTCATCGATAGTTGGGAGGGGTACAAAGTCAGGCGCAAAACGTAGTCCCAGGCGTCGAACAAGTTCATAGAAAGATCCTTTGAGGTCAATTTCGCAGTGATTCTGTCCGAACAATAACAGCCTGGCAGCACGCGGTAGTCGCTGGCCTCCTATGGTGCAGCAATATCTTCGTCCGTAGTTGTCAGCAGCTTTGGGGGAATACTCAATTTCAATACTGCAGTTTTGCGGGAGACACGGAGAGAGATAGGATTCGATCAGCTGGCGGTGATGGGGGTGGAGGGTCACATGTTTTCGGAGAAGACCGTGATCAATGCTGGGCCTCTCTACTAGGGTAAGTAAGGGCTGGCTCCAGGTTTGATCAGAACTTTGAATGTGAAAGCCGCCGACCTGAAAGAGGCCCGTTGGGAATGATGGCTTGATGGACACCGGTCCAGCATTCCGATTGAAGGTAGCGGGGTTGCGCCTATATTTAGCCAACAGGAACTGGGTAGCTTGTCCAGCCAAGTCATCTGCAATGCCGTTGGCCACTCTCGGCAGGTATATGAATAGACTACCCGGGAGATGCAGACTCACGGTTGAACGGATGCTTTCCAATGGTTGGTGCATATCTATCCTCCGAAGACGGCCCGCAAATTGAAAGTACTTAATGACAGGGAGAATGTCCCCTTGGATAACTACCTTGGGCGTCAGGCCGCGGCTCGATAAACGCTGCTTAACGACAACAGCAACTTCTTCAACAAGATACAAACAGGCCATGATTTCTGCTTCTATATTATCTGAACAATACGGCAGAGCGACTGACCGACATGCAATTACGCGAGACTTGCCACCTTCTATGACATAGACAACATACCCAGCTCCTCCCAATTCATCTTCGTGCATACAACTGCCATCGAACTGGCCTACAATCTGTATCGAAGGTTCGGATGGTGTATCATCGGGGGGAATTGCTAAGATCAACTCATTTGGACTGATGGATTGAAGAGCTGTAACAGTACAGAAGGAATCAGGCGAGTTGGGGCAGGCTGGTGCAATTTTAGCATTAGGGCGGAATCCAGCGACCCGGGCTCGTGCTGGGGCAATGAGGCTAAGCCATGGATGTCCAAGGGGGAGGACAGCGATAGGCTGATCCGGGGCAATGGGTGTAAGAGCTGTGCAAACTAGATCGGGAAGTGCTGCAGAGTGGAGGGTCACTGCTTCATTGGCGGCAGTTTGCATGTGGCACGGATGATTTTGGTTGTTTGCGTTGGCACTCTGGGGTCTGACGGGAGAGGCAAGCTCCGGGAGGAAGCGAGTTGGGATTGCCTGTAGAGCATTGTCATGTAGGCGGGTTAGCCATTCAGCGACACTTAGGGGAACTGAGGATGGCGCGTGTTGCATGCCTCCATGCTCAAGCAAGAGTCGGCGGAACTGATGCAGAATGTGGCTCGCGATCACGCATCCGGCTGTGTTGACTCGGGCTAGTTGGTCCAACGATTTCACTGGATCGGGGGAGGGTGACAAGGTGTTGGCAACTAGGACAGGCACTATGCAGAAACGAGCCCAATGTTGAGATGAATTGTCTCCATGCCCACACGCGACACAAGGGGCTAGATCGCGTGCACGGTCACGCCACGAGGCAGGAATATGGAAGGAGCCCCGAGCAGATTCCGCGATGGCATGCCAGGGGGATGCGATCGGGATTCCCCATCTCTCACTACTGTACAGAGTGGTAGCATTAATATCGTGGTCGTGGCAGCATTTCTCACAGGCTGGGGCAAAATTCAATCCTAGTGGGTACAGCCGGGTAGGAAGTCCACATAGTTGGCATGGCTGCTCAGCCTGCAGCGAGCCTGCAACTCGAAGTCGCAAGCATTCATCGTCATCTTCATTGACCGCCCACCGCAAAACCGCAAAGCGCGCAACCCCATTAACAGCAAGTTTAGGCACTGTGGCTAATTGGGTCAACCAAGCCCACGATACTCCGCCTGGTAAGAGTTGTAAGCTTACTCTAGACTGTAGATATTGCAATGCATGCACTTGGATGGCTTCGTAAAGTCTGAGTTTCAGCTGGCGGAGGAATTGGAAATGTGTTTTCCTGGTGTTTTGTCCTGCAGTTATGCGTAACAAGTTGCCAACTGTGTCAATTCCAAGCAAGGGAACCCATGTGCGGAAGATGCGTTGGACCACCGCTCCTTGCCTTGTCCCTACATCCGGGTACCCCGGTGAGAGAAAGGCGGTAGAGCCATTCTGTCGAAGCCAATATCCCAGACACGCTGCAGTGAGTGTGACCGCTGGGTCTAGTGCAGGAGCAATACCTAACCACCGAAATATGTGTGGGAGATATCGTGCGACCAGCCATGGTCTGCCAAGGATAAGTTTAGCAGAGCGTTGTTGGTATAAATTGATGTCGTCCGGAGTAAAGCCAAAGTATGTACTTTGGTAAATATTAAGAGACAAAATAAAACAGTTGTTGGCAAGGCTTCTTTGCACTACAGAGTGAGCAGGTGTAGCGAAAAGGGCAAGCCGATGATTAGCTTTGGACATGGCCTTGGGGTTAATGGCTTGTGTTCCAACAAGTTCCTCTACTGGGGTCCA
The DNA here is from genome assembly GCA_947184155.2 of Cladocopium goreaui. NCBI lineage: Eukaryota > Dinophyceae > Suessiales > Symbiodiniaceae > Cladocopium > Cladocopium goreaui. The sequence goes on along the minus strand of CAMXCT020004557.1, from coordinate 1,033,798 downwards.
CCCTTGATGACTACGGGTATATTTACCATACAGGAGCAAACCCAGTGCTGTAGTTTTCCCTTCAATGAGGTGGGCTCCCCAGTCGGAACGTTCTAGCGCATTCAGAGTGCTATGGGAAGCAGGGTGATTAACCAGTACACTGCACTTGTTAGAACAACCACACAGTACTAGGAAAAGTGGGTCAATTTTAGCAAGATGCCCTCCGGCTAATATTAAATCAACCTCCGCTGGGGTGAGACACACAAACAAGTTTGCTCGGCACACTATGGTGGTGGTGCTATATCCTGCTCTGCGAGACAAGGCCTGCCGCAATGTAGCATGTCCTGGTAAACTTTGTGCCCAGTTTAATGGAGGGTATTGGTCGATCTGACCGGAGCTAGCTGCATGCATATTGATCCCGCTGGTTCGCCAGCAATGGTGTTCATCAATTTGGATGCCAGCGGATTTCAAGCGGAGGCAAGCTTGCCAGGCATCCGAGAGCCATTGCATGCCTGCTGCAGTATCTCCCACCATCGTGGTGTCATCAACATATCCTTGAACTGTCAGCATGCCGGGGATTCGGTTAAGGTAGGTCAAAACTGGATCCATGGCAACGCAAAAAAGCAGGACTGAAAAAGATCGACCCATGTCAACACCTGTGACGATCATTTTTGAGGGTAACAATTTGCCTTGGACCTTGTGCCTACATCTTCGGAAGAGGAGGATGTGTCGGGTATACATGATGATCCACCAGGGGGCTTTACATGCTGATAAAATTTGCAAGATCCAGTGGGGATTAATCCGCTCGAATGCTTTAGAAAGGTCCAATGACAGGCATGCGCATGGGGCATCTTGGTCTAGAACCGCTTGAACGGATTGAACTGCACTTTGCGGTTCGCGGAAGACATTTAACACCGTTTGGGAGGGGTGGAGGAGTGGTGCAATGGCTCTGGTCATGACTGCTGCGATGCTTCCATCGATGACTCTCTCAAATGTCGATGGCATGCCCAATGGGCGGAAATTATCAGCAGTAGGGCCCATTTTAGCTTTCGGGATCCATGCTTGGACTGAGCAAGGGGGAGGGACCGCAGATCTACAGATATCATTGAGATGTGTAATCATCGCATCAGATGACACCCCAGGGTGGAGTCGCCATGCTGCATAGGGTATTCCGTCTGGACCTGGGGAAGAATCGTTGGTGGTAAGGACAGTTCTGATGAGGTCTTCCGCGCCGGGTGGGGGAACATGTGGCCAGGGCTGGACTTGTGATTTATACTGCTCCAGGTAGTCTGTCCACTCGGGATCATATGTGACAGGCGGTTGGAACCAGAACTTGCGGGTAGCGAGCATGGCTGCAGACAAGTCCAGGTCAGTCTGGCACTGGTTGCCTGCCCCGTCCAAAATAGGACCATTATAAAATACAGTTCGCGGGCAGCTAGCTCGTAATCTCTGCCACAAAGGAGCATTAGTTCCCAGGCCACGACTGCGGGTAGTTTCATCTCTATTTCTAGTGATAAGATGTTGTTGTTGTAGCTGTAGATCAAGGAGCTCGAAACACTTCCAAAGGAAGGTACGAGGAACAGTAATGACAGTAGATGATTGGCAATATTCATCAAGGGCAGGGCGGAAGCCTGGAAGGGCCGCTAGGAGCTCTCGTAGCAATCGTTTAGAGATGTTGAGAAGTGGTCGATCAGATTGGAGATGCTTCCTCAGGGTGTTGAAGTCACGGGGCCGCTTAGGGAGAGACATCCACCATTGCCACAACAATGTTTGGAGGGATTCAAATGTGGGCTGGGAGACTAAACAAAGTCGGCGAACTAGCGATTGGAGTGACGGCCACACTTGTCGGGTGTCATGTCGGTCCTTGCCTGGTTGGAAAACACTTGCCGGTATAGTCATATGTAGGGGCAGGTCTGGGCTACTGGAAACGGGCGGCCGGTGGCGCAATTGGATGGATATGCATGCATGCCCAGCAGACTCGAAAAGATGATCATAGAAAACCTGATATTGGATTAGTCCACGATTCATGTATTCGGTCGGAAGAATAACTTTATCGATTGCTGACGAGCCATTTGGGCCCCAGAAGGTAGGTTCATCTTTGACGATGTCGTCGCCCTGGGCACAGCTTAATATGCGGTGCCATGCGTCAAGGGAGAGGTGATGACCATGATTAAAGTCTCCGACAATGAAGAACGGGTCAGGTAGGTCCTGATGATCATATAGCCATCTGGCAAGCGTTTCACAGTCTTCTTTTGTGCTGCTGGGATGACAATAGGCTGAAATCACCCAAAATCAGTCGGTTCTTGTCTGGACTTGTGCGGCAAGGAGTTTACCAGGCATGATGACGATTTCTTGAAGGAGTCTAAAGGAGCATGGAATCAATATGGCGACTCCTCCCGACAGACCTCCGTTCTCGGTTGCGATTGATGAAGAGTGCGCAATATTAAAACCTGGGTAGGTTTGGAGAAAATTGGTAGCAGTACTCGCCGTCCATCTGGTTTCTTGGAGGCAGACAATGCCATTCCGAGCTCTGCGGAGGATGGCTTGCGTCTTAGGGTTAGTCCATTGCAACGTTCTCCAACCTGAGACATTCCATGTGGTTAACTGTCTAAGGGCAGTGCAGCAATCTTGCTTCTTTTCTAGACGATATTTGAGGACTTCGGCACAAAGGAGGCTAAACTCAGAAGAGTTGGCTAGTGCTTGTGCAAGTAGTTGTCTAGAGTGGGTAAAACATTCGCTGCGGATGCCACACTTATTAGCCACCGTTTGGATATCTAATATTGGCCACGGTGCGGGGATTTGGAGTACATGCGGCAAGAACGAGAGTGACTGCAAGCAGTGTAAGCTTTTCGGACATTTGGTCATAAACTGAAGTGAATACAACGCTCGGATTTGCCGGGACCAAGCGTTGCGAAATTCGAGCAGGAGAGGTTTCGCAACTGTCCCGAGGCGCTGCATGGTTTTTAATGACACTCAATTAGGGAACAAATAAAATAAGCAAAAACCGGGGAGGCATCGTCCGTGTTCCAGTGACATGCGAGTTCCTGACTGATTTTTCCAATGGGGTTGATATGTGGAAGATTGTCAATATGCTCTGGGTACTTGAAGACACGGTTGTCAATCGATGCTTTAATAAGACATGTTTGGTACCCTGCAGTGTCATCAAGCCTCCAGTCGTGCGCAGCAGCGACGGCAACATTACCTTCATTGTCAATGAACATGCAACCGTGTAGTTCAGGATAAGAACTAGCTGTTGTATGTACATTGCACGAGGCTTGTTCGATAAAACGAGATAGGAAACACACAATGCACTTGTCATAGAGGAATGTGCCAATGAATCGATGACAAATTAAATATTGTCCTTTGGGTCCATGGGGGACAGCAAACCAAATGCAGTTGGGGTTGGTGCAGCGGAACGGGATGGGTGCAGCCGTGAACACAAGAGGTTGGGGCAGTTGCTGCCATGGGATGTCAACTCGGGTATGACAATTCCACGCCGCTGTGTCAAGGTGAAAAGTACGCGAGCGCGGAAATTGAACACAATAGACCGTCCATTTGGCAGGGGCATCACCGAAGGTGGCAACATGTGCTTGATCTTCCCAGTCAGCAATATGAACAAAATGAACAGAGACTTGCTCACGATGTAATAGGGAATACAACCAAAGCAACAGCTGTGCCATGGTGGAGGTGCACTGTCCAGCGGATTTGAGTTTATTGGAGATCCACTCCTTGGCCTGTGGACAATGGCGTTCCACTACAGCATCATAATTGTGGCCAAAAAAGAACTGCAGCAAATCTTCTGTTCTTCCAATGCCTGCTCCGAAAAACCTCATACCGACAAGGATGCTTTGCATGTGTTGTTCCTGGAGGAGTTGAATAGCAGTTGGCGAGAGCTGTGATGGTGGTCTGCTGTCCATGACGCCTAAGTCGGCAGGGTGAATCTTACGGTTAGCAGGCAACAGTTGCTTAGGAAGTACAGTTGGCATGACTGGGGTCAAGAGACCTTCGAGTGCATGGATTGGAAGTTCCGGCATTGGGTCGAGACCAACTTGCTTGGAAGAGAAATCACGGATACGTTGTTCTCGTGCCAAGGTTTGTACTTGTTCACGCAGGGCTTGGTATTGGGCTCGAGCTTGTTTTGGGTGAACGACTCCGGACCATGCATGCTTGGTTGCGGTTTCAGCAGGTTCAGTGAGCCAGTCGCGTAGCCGTTCAGGGTGTCCTACAGCTGCCTGAATATATTCTGGATGAAAGCTATTACCGCAATAATTTCTAACTGTGAATTCAGTGAGCAGCGAGCGGTGAGCCCGTACTCGGTCAAAATGGTTGTGTAATCCCGCTAATTTTTCGACCTCCTCACAGAGCAAGATTCTCATGGGTGCTTTGATGTGGGGATGATGGAATATGGGCAGGATAGCACGGACTAATCGGTCTCGATCAATGGTGCTCACATTCTTTTGTCGGAGAGACTGCAGGAATCGATTCCACGCACGCAGATAATGTGGCGGCAGGGATTTCTCGAAATCAAGGGCAGGGATGATATCGCTTGAATGCATTTTGGCTTTGAGTTGAAATTGAGCTTTATCTCCCCAGAAAAGGTAGTCCCAAATAAGAGAAATTGGTTGATATGCAGTCCAGGATAGCTGCAACACATTGTATCCTAGGACTGATCTAACTCGTAGGAGTGGCCCATAAGGAATCGGATGTCCATTAAAGTCTATTAACGGCCCTTCTATGTCACTCGGTTCCAGGACAACCGTCTTGGAGACTTTGACACCGTCTTGGTAGTTGCGAAAGTAAAATCTGTTACGTCTTATGCCATGTGTATTCTTGGGGTCAACGCGGAGGCTATCGGGAGTCGAATCAGGGTTCAGTCCAAGGGCACGTAGGATTGCTTTACGATGGATGTCAAGCATAGCACCTGCATTCTCAAGTAGAAAGCGGATGTGCTCCAGAGGATAGTTCATTTGCACAAGCCAAAGGATTACGTGGACATAGTAGAAAAGGGAGCTACAATGGCCAGTAAGTCCGAGGAGTCCTTTCAGAGGGCCGGCTGGGGTAAGATCCTGGCAGGGCGAGCCAGCAATTACAAACCAGCGGCACTGTGGCCCAGCTAATGCAAAAGCTTCCTTAAGTATTCGACATTGGTTACGAAGAAGTCGCCGCACATCGTCAGCATAAAGCGTGTAAGTGTCCTTGCTTGATTGGGTCCATTCTCCATCAATGCGAAGATCGAATTGTTCACCAACGAGTTGTCTGAGGATGGGGTCACATTCTGCAACAATGATGATGCGCGGGGCACATCCAATAGCTTTAGTGATGGCCGGAATAGCTGAGCCTACACCGTCAAATAGGCTAATAATAGCATATGGGTGAACTTTGGAATACTTAGCCCTTTTGGGAGGGGATGCATCTTTCTCCTTCGCAAAAGAACTATGGGAAACCTCACTTTCACCACTGACTGGAGGGCGGAGACTACCAGCATAGCTACAGGATGGGTTGACATTGTTGTGATTATCATTATGACGTGACCGGACAGTCTCCGCTGGTGCATGTTCAAGCGTTGGACACTGGGCACTTGCGTTAATACTGACTGGTGTCAAGGCCTCAGGTTCATGAGGATGAGGGACATCAACAAGCTCTTTACTGCCAAGGTCTGCATGGGATAGTGGACCGTTATCGTTTTGAGGGGTGTCCGTCAGACCAACTGTGGGTGCCCCACAGTGGATTTCTGACGTACTACCCACAATGTCGTTGTTCTGATCAGCATGTGGAATGGGTGCGCCAGCATGAGGAAAAGGCAGTCCAAGTCCAACCATGGGTACCCCATGGTGGCTGGGATGATCAGTGCCGGCCGGCTTATTTTGCACTGGGGGAGACGTGGGTTGGGTTCCAGGTGGGTAACCAACCACGAGTACCCCGTGTTGATCACCCACCTCGCTGTGTGCAGGGTAAGTGTGTTTCGGGGTATCGGCAGGATGAGGGTTCTCGCTTGGTGGTAGGGGATCAACTGGCTTGCTATCCAATGCTTCAGTTGACTGATCCGGGGTACTGTTATTTCCCACTTTCTTCCTTGAAAGGTTGGGGGTCTGATATCGTTTGGCACTAATGCCGAGAATATTTTTGGGTTTTAACTTTTGTTTTTTGGGGCGATGAGACTGCTTGGCACACTGAAGTGTGGCAGGTGCAATAGCTTTGTACTGTGGAGGTTGGAAGGAATAAGGCTGATGATCATGTCGACGGAAGACAAAACCCCATACAAAGGAGGTGGCTTTCAGTTGTTCGACCGAGATCCATACATGGCCTTGGAGGTTGTCATAAACGAGAACCTGTCCTTCGTTCCACCGCTCAATGATGAGGAAATGATGTGACGACTTTCCTTGAACAATGATGATACCAGTGACTAGGAAAGATTGACAAACAGGATTGGCACTCAGGGTGGGAACATTGAAGAGTTGTCCAAGCAGGTGTAAAGCCTTGGTAGCAATTGGCAGTTGCTCAATGGGGCTTGTAATTTTGAGGGTGAAAATCAAACAACCTTCAATTTCTTCATTGTTTTGTTGGTCCTGATTGTAACAGTCACTGGCGTGAGAAAAACCAACATCCTCTCTGTCAAGTGCAAGTCGCGGAGCTCGATCTGCAATCATTCGCGAAAGATCAATGGTATCGTTCTCCAGGTTAATACTCAACATTGTATCAAAAAGAGCGGCTGAAACCTTGCCCGATGCGTTACATGAAAGGCAATTCACATGGAATTGCGCAAAGAAGAGTTCGCAAAGGTCTGGAAACAAGTCATCACAGGCCGCAATGATCGCGGTATCGAGGTCAGAAACTTGCCCAGGTGGAAAGGCATTAACGTTAAGGTAGCTGGCAAAAGCAGCGCAGACTTCTCCAATGCTTACTCGTCTTCCTTGCACCGTAGCAGTCTGGTCAGCCCATGTCCATCCATTGCCGATAGCGCATAGGACTAGTTCTCTGATGTGGCCATGAAACATGTTGTCATTCCAAGGTGCATGGGTGAGGACACGAAGTGCAGTAACCGCATAGCACATGTAGCTTGGGAATTTTATGAGATAACACGTTGCAAGCTTGGAAAAATAGTCGCAATCAGCATGGGAAAATGAGCTGGGCCATCCAGTGATGATTTCTCTATTGGAAATAAGGAGACTACTGCTTTGTGCACTGCCACATAGAATGCTGTCAATAGGGCTGTGTGAGGCTTTAACAAAGATCACATCATCGCCAGGAGCATGTGCGCTAGCGTTGTCATTCAGCGGCTGGTATGCGGCTTTTTGTGCTAAGAGGTCCAGGATAGTTTCGGGTGGTTGATTAGGTACACTCTTGTGTTCATCCTTGCTGCGGCTCGTTTGCTTGCTGGTCTGCCGACTCGTTTGTGTAGGTAGGCCAATTTTGGAGGTAAGGTTGTTAGAATGGTCCTGTTGTTTAGACGTTGAGTCATTGGCAGTACATGCAGGAGAGTTGATTGATCCAGTGGCCTGGGGCATAAGGTGGGTATGAGTGGATCTGTGGGTGGCATCCTTATGCTGAGTGGGGCAGTCAAGTAGTGAGGGTTGTGCAGTGGTTTTGGAAACAGAATGAGTCTGGGTAGTAGATCGGGAAGTGTCACACAACCGTGAGTGCCCCACGTTGGCGACATCTTCCTGATTAGCGGGCGTACCTGTGTTGTGGTGCACATGTTTCTCCTTGGGGGGACCGAGGTTGTTCGTAATGCCATCATGGGCATGTTGTTCAGGTTCGAGAGGGTGATTCTGATCGAGGTTGGTCATGGCAAGGTTGTTGTCAGAGGCGAGGGGGTTATGACCATGGAGGGTATCATCATGTTGTTGCAACTCTTTGTCAGAGCTGTGGGTATTGTCGTCAACTGGATCAAGAGCTGTTGCAACACATTCCATGGGCACATCTTCACCGTGTTCGCCGGTACCTGCCTGAAGGTGCATTTCCGGGGGTTCTGGATGTTTGTTGTTATTGGTTGGTGCAGGCTGCATTTCGATGTCACCCTCAGGAGGTGTGTTGGGAGATCCTCTACACTGCCTGGGTTTGTAAGGTGGGCGATAAGCAGGCCTGTTACCTGTTGGTGTTGGACTCGAATTTCCGTGGGAATTCACCCTTCTTAGTGCTGTTCATTCCATGGCCGTTTGGAAAATGAGCAGTCGGTGTGGCATCAGTATACTGCTCCTTCAATCCAGCCTGGGTGGTGCCAACATCCGGGGTTCTCTGTGATGGTACGCTACAGGCATAGGCTTCTCGAAGGTGACAACATTGCGTTTTATCGATGACCTGCGATATTGAAATTCCGGGTGGGAGTGTGATAAAAATTGAGGATGGTTCAAAAGTACGTATAATCAATTCGTCGTAGTACCGTACCTTCCATTCATCACGCTCAAGGTGGACGGACTTCAAATGGAAACACTGTTCCGGGCCAAGTACGATATGATAAAAAAGCCACTTCAGGTGGTCCCTATGCTTGATAAATTCGTGATGAAGTAGATCAATCTTAACAGTGTCGGGATTCATCACAAAGGATTCTTGGATAAAAGAGTTGTCACAAAAGTTAACTTTTTGTAGGCATTCCATCAAGGGCATATGCAACTCTTTAGGCGAGAAGAACCAGGCCGGCGGTTGGGACGCAATGGCAATAATGTTAGTAAAGTCCTGCATAGAGTCAATGACAGTGGTGCGCAAATCATAGTATCTTTTGGCTGACTGTTTCTTGTTTGGTTCAAAAGAAAGATGACTAATTCTGCCCTCTTTAGGGATCATTTGTTGAGCAATGACTTTATTCCAGTGATCTCGTCTGGTTTCGACTTCAGTAAGTGACACATCAGCCCGAAAATTTTCTGCAGAGGGGCACTGGTGCTGGATGACAACTTGTCCAAGGTCACAATCCAGTGAAAGAGGGAGAGAGTCTTCATGTTTAATCTCGATGTCAAAACAAAGACACTTTTGCTGCGACCTGTCAACCTGACACCAACGAATGGAGAAGTTAACAGCCCCCACCTTTTGTTTTAGTAATTGTACAAGAGATGATTGGTTTGACTGATCGAGTTGGTCTTCATTACACATTGATGAGGGAATTTCAGCCCATAAAATCTGTGCAGGTGCATACTGAAACGAACCAATCTTACCAAATTTGACTTGAAAATGATTATAATCATTGGCGGTCTGTGTGCAATGTGGTTCAGATCGCAGCACGTGGACAGTGAAAGCACCTTGTTTAGGCCCAATCGGTAGATGAATGTCAAATGGAAGAAGGGCTAGGTGAAGATTAATGACCAGTGACGGCGGTCCGAAAATGGCAAGCCTTCTGTAATTCATGAAATGGTACCTCACTTTAAGGCTGGCTAATTGGACAAGAATCTCATTAAGCACAGTGTTTGGAAACGTCTTCAAATCCAATACTGACATAGTGATTCCATGTGGAAAATGCTTTTGGAATTCAGAGTCATTCCATGGAAAGAAGTGCTTAACCTGACACTCTGCAAGTCCATGCGACCAAGCGGCATCAACAGTTAGCTGAAGGATCTTCTCAACAAGCTCGATGTCTGCCAGGCAATCATTGGCAATTTGGACAGTTAGTGAGGTCACATCGATCTTATCTGATATGCGATGGCATTCATTAGGTCTTCTGAAGTCAATGTAGTTGACTGCAGAAAGGCTCTGAAGTTCACTGATCGTCTGGTGTCGTTCAACAACAGCTCTGGGAAAGACATACTCCAGCGTTCTGCAAGGTCGAGACCAAGAAACATGGCAGTGTTCCGCATAAGGTTCAACCTGGCATGCAATGAGATATTTCTCTTGATTATTTGCGGAGCAAAAGGTAACTCCAAGATTTTGCATGAAACCGACATGCTGAACTTTGTCATTAAGGAGGTTATATAACCATGCAGAAGCTTCAAATTCGCTGGTACTGCTTGAACAAGTGAAGACAAAATGAACAGAGATATCTTTATTAAGGCATATGTCTATGAATTTCTGAAGGACATAAGCTTTGGGGAGCAATAGACAGAGGCCCACTCCTGTATCACTGTGATCAAAAGCTTCTTCATAAGTGATCACAGTGCCTGAATATCTGTTCGAATCAATGTCACTGGGGCAGTTTGCAACAAAGAGATGTTCTTTCCCAAGACTTGACACCAGTTCAATGGCATGCTGTTCAATCGTGTCATGAGGGTTACAGTTCATCTTGTCAACTATAACCCAGAGTACCCCTGGGTACAGCGACTACGCAGAGGCAGGCAAGAGGGGCAAACTGGGCAAGACAAGACGATGACAAAATCAGAAATTAAACAAGAAGACTACACTGAGTACCCCAGTGAGCCTTGCAAACAAAAAATCAACAAGATGACCAGTAAAAGAACTACACTGGGTACCCCAGGAGTCCTGAAACAAGTGGGGTTCAAAACAGTGTGTTCAATGGACACAAAGCCAGTATGCCAAAACCGAGAAGGTAGATCTTAAATAAACAAAACTAAGATAAACCCCCCCCTCTCCCAAATTATCAACAAAACAAAACAGGTTGGCGGGCACGTTTGGATATTTCAGCTTGCTGACAATACTTTCTCTCTAGCTTACCAAACAGGTCTAGTGTTACTAGACCGGTCTGTAACTTATCGCTGCGCCTGTATAACTCCACTCGTTCGTGTAAGCGTCAAACATACATCCGTCAAACAACGCTGCTGAACAACGTACAAACCAAAACATCGTTTGCAAACCGACCCAAACCTAAACAACCAAATCTGTGAGACAATGTAATTTCAGTTTCTCTTGTACAACGAAGTTGTTACTGATTGTACATGTTGAATTTTATCTTCTTGTGGCCATCCTTGCTTAAGGGTTTGGTGGGCGGGTTAGTCTGAAACTTTGCCATGGACATTTTTCTGTAGTATCGGGGGTGTATGTGCGTGAGGCTGTGGAGGACTTGTTTGGTTCATCCGGTTACAGTCGGTGCAATCAGATCGGAAGATCATTTTTCTTGCAGCTGTTTTTGGAAACTGTGCATTGCTTACGTTGTTTTTGTTTTGCTGGAATTTCATTGCAGTTGTGAGTTTGACTTCGCCCTGAAACAGATTTATTTCCTGGCAATGGATTTAGACGAAACATGTGATGAGTCACAAGAGCAGAGACCCTTGAGGGGTTTTAGAAAGCGGTGGTTGCCTGAATCAACTGCTTTGGGCGAGCAATCTCCAAGACCTTTGTCAGAGGACGTCGGTGAGGGCCTTAATCGAGAGTCTCAGTTTGACCTTTTTGGAGGTAGCTATGCAGAGTCTTTGGAACCTGAGCCTTCATTATTTGACTGGGATCTTGTTGAACAGACTGGTGACACTGGAGAAGTCTTGCATGCAGATTCACTGAAACGTGTTTTTGATCCTGCTGAAGACTTGAATGCACCTGTTCCCGGTCCGCAAGTTTTGGACCCTCTCCGAGCTGAATCTGTTTGGAAAGCGGAGGCCTTGGCAGCAGAGGTCAAGAGGGCTAGAACGAGTTTTGCAAAACTGCCCTGGGAAGTTGATGGATCAGTTTTCACATCACGTGATTTGTGGCAGGGCACAATTGTTTCCTCTTTGGACAAAATGCTTGCACCTTCATCAATTGGAGCTTTGGATGTTATTGAGTCTCAAGTTGTGACTGAACGACCTGATAGGGGAAGGTCCAGCATGGAGGCACCTGTGCTGCCGATCCAACTCAAGAGAGCCCGGCGTGAGCCTTTGGAAGAAGACATCAGGCGCAAGGCATTGTCAAGGTTTAGGAGTCTCATTTTGGAGGACCCCTTGGCTACTCAGTTAGGCACTAGTTTGCGCAACATATTTGAGACTGGTTTTGGTGAAGACAGCATTGAGCAGTCCTTTCGAGATTGTTTCAGAATGAAAGCAGCTTCAACTCTTCAGAAGCGAGCGGCATCTTTGGATAAGCTATCGAAGTGCTTGAGGGCAGAGGGATGTTTGCATCCGTTACGCTTGACAGAAATCCAGTTGTATTCAGCACTTTGCCGAATGAGGGCGACTGGGTCGGGAGCTACTTCAGCACAGCATGTCATAGAAGCCTTACACTTTTTGGATGCCACTGCAAAGCTTTTGTGTGCAGATTTGACAGAAGTTGTATCAGCACGGTGTAGGGGTGTTGCCCGGGACATGTACCTGATGAAGGACCCGTTGCAGCAAAAGCACCCTCTGGCTGTCGAGCAGGTTTTGTGGCTTGAGAAACTGATGGAGACGTCAGGACCTGTTTTTCAGTGTATCATTGGTCAACTGCTGTTCTGCATTCATGCATGTTGTCGATGGAAAGACTCTCAACGATTGAAGTCTATAACAGCTGAATCTGGACACGGTGAATCGCTGTTGTTTGCTGATGCGCTGTCATCCAAGACAGCCTTGACGGCAGAGGCAAAAACGAGGTTCTTACCATACGCTGCTATAGGCTCTGGTGTATCAGCTAATGACTGGTCATCATATTGGTTGGCAGCAAGGGATGAACAACAACTGGAGTGTGTTGAGTTTGTACTGCCTAGCTATTCGGAGAAGCAAGCATGTTGGTTGAGTGTGCCTATGAGTGCATCAGAAGCCACGGTGTGGCTACGTGAGTTCTTGGAGGGCGCTTCAACAAAGACTTGCCCTTCATTGATCGGGTCGCACTCATGCAAGACGACTTTGCTGACTTGGGCTGGGCGTAGTGTCAAACTGGTCTTCACCCCGGCGGAGAGAAGGCTACTTGGCCACCACCTCGATGCTAACATGAAGAGTGTGCTGTGTTATTCGAGAGAGAGTTTCACAAGCTTGTATGCCAAAGTGCTGGGTATGTTCAGGCTGATTAGGAGCGGTGAATTCAACCCAGACCAAGCTGCAATTGACAGAGTTGTTCAGATGGCCGATGGACCTGATGACTCACAGCTGGAGGTGAATGCCCAGGAGCCGGAACCTGAGACATTGTCTGACTCAGACTCCAGCTTGGCTTCAGTTGGTGATTTCAATTTGGATGAAAATTTTGAGGGAGGCATGGATGATCGCGTTGTCTCTCTTTTCCCGGCTTTCCCGGGTGTACCAGAAACAGCTCTCATGGTTCACAACATTTCTGGTTTGGTCCACATTGTCAACGAAGATGACATACTCAGTTGCGGCAGACCGACATCTGCTCACTTTGGCCAGTATAGGAAGGTTCCAGACAGGGAGAATCTTGCAGCCTGCCGTCAGTGCCTCAGAGCATTCCAAAATAGGAAAGCTTGAAACCGGCATGTGTTGCGTTGGCAAGGGAAAAGATGGCAGCTGTTAGTGAACCAAGAGTCAAACGAAAAACTTCAGTGAATTCTTCATGAGTGCTGGCATCATGTTTTGTGAATGATTTTGAGTTTTTGGCGATGCATCACATCAAATTGATGCACATGGCTTGTTGCCACAACATCGAGAACCTTCATCTCGCAGTTGGGCAAAACTCAAGACCAGGGGAAGTGAAACTCAATCTCATTGAAAACAGCTGCAATGTTGAGCACTTTGTCACTGAATGTTTTCTCGACTTGATCACATCTCCGATTTTTAGGAGAGGCAGCATGTCACACATAAAACCTTTGGTTTGCACGGGTTTTAATATAGTCAGGTCATAAGGTTTAGAAGAGCGTGTGAGTGATCAGTGTTTTCACTTCATTTCAACTCTTTTGTCAGTGATAGTCGCTTGCTAGCTGCCTGAGCTCATGTCAGCGTCAACGCTGGAATCAACTGCTGCGTTCAAGGAGCGTGCCAAGCAGATTGGGGTTGAGGATCGATACATTGAAAAGTTCGTAGCCAAGAACTTTGCAGCTTTTGGCAGGTATGCGTTTGCAGTGGTTTACAGTCCTCAGCATACAGATGAAACTCCCCTCCTCAACTTTTTGAATGACCTTTTGGATGAGCAGCCATCACCTGACCAGCTGTCATGCATGCGCCGCTTGTTCTTTGAGTCACATTCGATGGCCTTGACGGATGTGAGACAGAGGGTTGAAGGTGCTCCAGACCCATCAGCCGTGACCAGAAAATTGGCTACAGCTGAAAGGGTAGCACGGCAACAAGAGCAACAAGCTCGTTTGGGGGGCATAGTTTTCACTCCAGAGACAACGCCCTCCACACACTTAGTGGACTTGTTTGTGGAAATGCTGGAAGTAGGAATACTATCCTACGTGAAGCCTGAGCAGTGCTGCAGCAGAGCTCAGGAGGTTAGCGCAATCAAGAAGGATCCAGCAGTGTCTACAGATGCGGCAGGTCTTTTGAAACTGGCCTCAAAGTCCAGTGAACCTCACTGTGATGCGGGCTCCGAGATCAAACTCAGGGCAGCTTGGCAGCGTCGAAATTTGGCGATGGACCTAGCGGGCCTTGTTAGCTTCACAGTTTCAGAAGGGTGGGTGCAGTTTTTGTACTCCCACCTTTTGCGTGATCAGCCCAGGGGTTTTGCAAAGGTTTCATTGCAGCAGCTGTTGGACTGTGACAAGCAACTTTTCACGGTGGCATCCCACCGCACTATGGGCAGTTTGCAGAAGAGCCTCAACGATGTGAAACCCTTGGACACCATCTTCATGGAGTTGCGTGAGTCAGGTGAGGTGCTACAGTATCTCACTCCTTTGCCGGCCACCAGGGTGCATGAAGCCCCTCCACCATCAGGCAGCAGGCCTGATAAACAGCAGAAAACGGAGAAGCCTTCCAGCAAAGGGGGGACCAAAGGAAGTGGCAAAACTGGAAATCCTAAGGTGCAACTACCTGAGGGCTGCACATCCCATGATGACGACAACAGACCATTGTGCTTCGCCTTTCAGAACAACAAGTGCAAATTCAAGGGACCTGCGGGAAAGCGGTGCGCAAGAGGGTACCATAAGTGCTACAAGAAGGGTTGCTTTCGAAACAAACCCTACTATTTGTGTACCCACACTGACTGACTTGCGGATGACATGGATGATGCAGAAGATGTTTCACAGCAGATTTCACCACCCTTATTTGTCGAAATATTCGCTGGAAGGGGTTCACTATCCCGTGCTGCGCTTCAGGCGGGCTTACGGGTCATCAGCATTGACCACGAAGTGGCTCAACCGTTTGCACCTTTGGTAACTTTGGATTTGACATCAAAGACTGGTTGTGACATCCTTTGGACTATTTTGTCAGCCCCTGGTTTGAGCGCAGTGCATATGGGGCTTCCTTGCGGCACAAGCAGCCGTGCACGGGAACTGCCGATACCACAGGCTATGCGCCAAGCTGGAGTACCAGAACCACCTCCGCTAAGATCGGCGGAATTTCCATTGGGATTGCCAAACCTTGCACCACACCACCGGTGCAGGGTGGAAAGTGCAAATGCGCTTTACTTTCTGGCTGTGGAGGTGATTCTTTGGTGCTTCCTGAGACGAATTGTTGTGAGCGTCGAGAACCCAGCTAACAGTTGGCTTTGGGCAGCACTGGTTTACATGGCAAGAGAGCACTCAGAGGAAGCAGCAAAAGCTTTAAACAATTTGGTTATGGTATATTTTCATGCGTGTTGTCACGGCTCCACAAGGAGGAAGCACACTGGGTGGCTCTCAACTCCAGGAGTGTATGAGGGCTTAGCGGCAGTATGCAATAACGATCACCCTCATGAGCCGTGGGGGGTGCGCTGGCAAGCAGGTTCTTGGAAATTTGACACCTCCACGGAGGCACATTACCCTCATTTACTGGCACAGAGGGCTACAGCTTGCTTACTGAAATATTTTACAATCAAAGGATGGAATGTTGTCAAGCCACTCAGGTTGCATGACAAAGCTGTGGCTGTGCAAGGCAAACAAACCCGGAAACACCGACCTCTGGTACCTGAATATTACAAAATTGTGGTGCTTCCAGCAGATCGACAGCCGCCAGTGGGGGCCAAACAGCTACCTCCTCATTTTAATGGGGAAGTGAGTCGCGAGGAGGAGAACCTTTTTGCAACAGATGAAAACCCCCTCGAAGCAGATGCCAATGGTATGAATGCAAGTTTTGCCACTGAGAGCAGTGATGTGCAAATGGATCGTCTGGCTGACACTGTGAAATATGGGGTATACCACACCCCCAAGCAATTTTTGTCCAGGGCTCACCATGTGCAGCACCCCATGGATTCAACAGATCATTTGGAAAGTGCTACAAAATTTGCGTTGGACTTTGTTTTTCAGTATCCGAGTCATGTGGTGGAACTTGAACGGAAGAAGAACCTTCTGCAAGCCAGATTGATGGCCATCAAGTTGGCTGACGCTGAAATGGACCTCCATAGATCCTTACCGGCACCACTTGCAAAGGTATTGGAGGGAAAGCGGCTCCTTTTGTGGAGGGGGCTGCTTGAAAAGTATGGGTACGACGACATGGGTGTTGTTCCTTTCATGTTTGAAGGGGTTAAGCTGGTTGGAGCTCATGACGCTGCACCCTGCTTTCCACCCCTTTTGCGGCCAGCGACTCTTGTGGCAGAGGATTTACAGACCTCTGCATGTTGGAGACGGAAAGCAACAGTGGGACGCAGCACACAAATGGATCCCACGCACATCGAACATTTGGAAGCGACTGCAACTGAAGAGCTGGAGCTTGGGTTCATGGAGGGGCCTTTCTTTAGTGAAAGCGAGGTCTCAAACTACTTGGGACGAGATGACTGGTGCGTAGTACGCAGGTTTGTTTTGGTGCAGGGAGCTGAGATGAAGCTACGCCCCATAGACGATTGCTTGGAGGCCCAGTTGAACCATGCGTTTACGGTGACGTCATATTTGAAGCTTCAAGACATTGACTACATCACAGGCCTGGCGCTTAAGATAGCGGAAAGACTGGCCCAACCTGCTCAAGGCCCTGGGGTAGAGCAATGGGTTGGGAAATGCCTGGATCTGAGCAAGGCCTATAAACAGATGGCCATACATCCCAGTGACCGACACTTGGCGGTTATCTTCTTCCACTCAGCAACTGGTCAGCCGAAGTACTTTGTGGCAAACTCCCTAATGTTTGGGGCAAGTGCTGCGGTTTACAGTTTCAACAGGGTATCCAGGAGCCTTTGGTTTCTTCTCAACAAGATGCTGGTGATTCCTTGCGGAGTTTTCTACGATGATTTTCCAATGTTCTCCCCGGAATCGCAGGCGGAGAATGCAGATGCAGCGGCTTCCCAACTTCTAGACCTATTAGGGTGGAGACATGCTAAAACGGGATCCAAGGCCTTCCCGTTCAAACAGGCCTTCCAGGTTTTGGGGTGCTCCCTGAACTTGTCGGAGGTCCGTCTTGGTGGCATCACCCTTGAGAACAAACCAGGTCGCCTTGACCGCTTGATAGAACTGCTGCAGGGAATCCGTGATGACGGGTGTTTAACAAAGCACCAAGGACAGGTGATCCATGGCCTCATGAGGTATGCTTGTGGATTTTTCAGTGGAAAGTTTTTGCACCAGGTCTGTGTGGAAGTCTTGGCGCTCAGCAACAGTGTGGCGCGGAAGGGTCGAGCTGAAGTGGCCTCTTTTTGCGATTACGCGATTTCAATGTTGAGGGCTGCAACTCCGCGGCGCATTGATGTCGCTGCTGACCGTGACCCGATCCTGATCTTCACAGATGGATGCTGGGAAAAGGGCTACGCGGGCATTGGAGCTGTCATCATTGACTTGTCTTCTGGAAAGAAATTGGTTTGCAGGGGTGTAGTCCCTGGAATTCTTCTTGACCGCTGGAAGAACATGGTGGGTGAGCACATCATCTGCCAGATTGAACTTTATGTGATGGTTTTGGTGCGTTGGCTTTACAAAGAGTGGTTCCGCAACAGGAGGACCATCTGGTGGGTAGACAACGACGCTGCAAGGTTTTGCATAATAAAGGGACTTTCACCCAGCCTGAGCATGAAAACCCTAATCAGGGAGTTCTACGCAGTAGATGCTCAGGCTCCTACGTACAGCTGGGTGGAGCGGGTCCCAAGCCTTTCAAACGTGGCCGATGGCCCGTCTAGGGATGACTGTGGCGAAGCATTAGAGCTGTTAGGCCTTAGTACCATCACCGACTTTGAACACCCCTCTGAACTTCTTGAGGGCTTAGCATAGCTGTCCTGTGATTGAAAGGGGTTGGAGAAAACAGTCCAGCTGGAAAACATTTCCCAAAACAATATCGCATGTTAAAACGATGAAATGCTGCCAGAATGGACTTTGCTTCAACTGATGTCAAAATCCCCTTTGGTCACTGCAAGAAACCGAATCTTGTCCCCTGACCAATTGCGAAACAATCGCAGGAAAAGAGTGCTCTGATCGAACCGTGGAATCAGCATGTCAGTGTTCATGTCCACTTGCTGCACTTTGATTCTTGTGATGTCTTGTTTTTGGTTTGTGGTTTGGTTTGAGTTTATGTTTGATCGATGTTTTACGTTGTTTGATAGATACGTTTTGGCGGTACGACGATGTTTACGTGACGCATTGCGAAAGTGGCAGGTGCAGTATGTTACAGACTTTGGTATTAGTATAGGAGAAGGATATTTCAGCTTGCTGACAATACTTTCTCTCTAGCTTACCAAACAGGTCTAGTGTTACTAGACCGGTCTGTAACTTATCGCTGCGCCTGTATAACTCCACTCGTTCGTGTAAGCGTCAAACATACATCCGTCAAACAACGCTGCTGAACAACGTACAAGACCAAAACATCGTTTGCAAACCGACCCAAACCTAAACAACCAAATCTGTGAGACAATGTAATTTCAGTTTCTCTTGTACAACGAAGTTGTTACTGATTGTACATGTTGAATTTTATCTTCTTGTGGCCATCCTTGCTTAAGGGTGTGGTGGGCGGGTTAGTCTGAAACTTTGCCATGGACATTTTTCTGTCCCACCCAAAACATTTTCCCACCCAAAAATACCCATGGCAAGGGGGGGGGGGTTGGAGAAAACAGTCCAGCTGGAAAACATTTCCCAAAACAATATCGCATGTTAAAACGATGAAATGCTGCCAGAATGGACTTTGCTTCAACTGATGTCAAAATCCCCTTTGGTCACTGCAAGAAACCGAATCTTGTCCCCTGACCAATTGCGAAACAATCGCAGGAAAAGAGTGCTCTGATCGAACCGTGGAATCAGCATGTCAGTGTTCATGTCCACTTGCTGCACTTTGATTCTTGTGATGTCTTGTTTTTGGTTTGTGGTTTGGTTTGAGTTTATGTTTGATCGATGTTTTACGTTGTTTGATAGATACGTTTTGGCGGTACGACGATGTTTACGTGACGCATTGCGAAAGTGGCAGGTGCAGTATGTTACAGACTTTGGTATTAGTATAGGAGAAGTGCTCTTCCTACGGCAGTACTACCCTAGCCCCTTTTTTACTGGTGCCCCCAAAATTAACTCACGCAAATCACCCAAGATGGATGTTTGCCCCTTGAGTTAAAATTAGGTTACCCAGTACCCACGGGGTTTGAGCCGATACAGCCTTGAGCAATGGCTTGAGCCAATGGCTACGGAAGCGTGTACTTTCATGGGTTAGCTTTGACCTTCCTGAACACCTCAAGACGACTCTAAGTGCTCTGTTAGTAGCAGCGGGAGAGGGGAACACTGAGCTACAAACAGTACCCATTGTCGGACGGGACATTCGGGATGGTCAGCCTGACACGGAAGCTGAACTACAAGCAGCTCTGATTGCGATGATTCCTACACCGGGAGGATCCCATGATGAGGGAGGGTTGCTGGTTCGCAACTTACTGGCGGAATTCCTGCGTGGTTTTTCATTACGTACCCTCATCTTCCTACTGGACATGGTGCTTCCGCAACTAGACGCTTATCATGCGGGACGGCAGCTCCAACATCTCCAGCCCTGGGTTAGTGTAGAACTAGCTCAGCAGAAGAAGCGAGGACAAACGGGAACACGGTTACAGGTTACCTACCAATATGAGGCGTATGCTGGCTTTCATGTCATTCACCTACATACTGACGGTGCCCCGCTCCTGCTCTTTAGTGCACCTTCGGAAGTTCCAACGACCTCGCCGCGTGCTCTCTGTGAAGCTGGGAATCTAGGCAACTTGGAAGCCAACGTGATGGCGGGCAGAGCACTACTGGGAGTACTCCAGTTGCCAGACACTCAGCAGCGGTGTGTCATATTACTGGTACATGAAAAGGTGATGCCTAGCGGAACCAGCAAGAACCCTGCTCAGCGAGCGCTCAAGCGCATTGCCCCGAAGTTGCTGGAGCTTGTTATCGTCTCGCTACCCATTGCTCGGACCTTTTGTGGGCGACTTTTGGACCAGTATCTCAAAACAATGAGTTACTTTGATCCTGCACAGGACTGGCCGAAACCCATCGAAGACCACGTGTCCATGGCCGTAGTGTGGGAGGAGCTAGCCTTTCTGGGAGACACACGCAGCCGCCATGAACTCTTAGTGTTTGCACAAGCTAACCAGTCGCGCCTACCATTGGCAATGGGCATCGTGCAGCCGCATATACCTGTTCGCCGTATGGCCAGCGAGCGCAAAACGCAGCTGACTGATGCATTAGTCAGAATCTTGAGCCGGTTTTTGACACCAGCCACGATCTCGATGGATGGGGCCCATGACAGTTATTACCGTGAGCATCTACTTCCTCTAGCAGCCCACGGTGATGGACATGTCTTGACAGTCTCAATTGCACTGTTGCTGGCCATTCTGACAGGAAGATCTGACTTATGTATTGCAGGGGTCTTTGGTGCTGGCAAAACGCGGTCCCTTGCGGTCTTGCTCATTGCCCTGAGCTGCGAACTCAAGGACTTTGTTGCGATCATCTATACGAAAGAAAATGTAGCTGCCAAAGCACTTGCGGATCAATTAAGTGACCTCGCGCCCCCCACAATCAGGAGCTTCGGTAGGCTAATTGGTCGCATGGAGGAAGGTAAAGGAGACGCATATGCCTCCAAAATTGACGTCCGATGCAGTGACCGTAATAGAATCATCGCTCACAAGAATGTACTCATTGCAACAGGTGGCTCAGCCACGGCGGAAATGGCGATGCGCTATTCCACTTTTGGCCATTGGATCTCTCGCACCTGGCTTGCTTTCATGGACGAAAGTCAACAGTATGGCAATTACCATGAGATTGCAGCTCTCGCTGCCATTCAACAACCAACCCTTACTGTCTTCATTGGAGATCACAGGCAAACTCCAGGAGGGCTGTCCAAAGGCCGAGCAGCGGCTGTCAATCGACGCAAACTGTTGCAACGGCCGTTAGGGCTCCGAGCGCTTGAGAAGCCAGGAGACTATCTTCCGCCGGCACGAATGGCAGCCCTTGTAGCTCAGCTTTGGCCTGATGCGAGCCAAGATCCGGAGTCAGATCTCTTTAAACTGCTGAGACTTGCAAACAAGCCGCATAGTGGCCCATGGACATCCACTCCGCAAGACTACGAGCTGCCTGTCGCCCTAAGGCGGGTGTTCCACTGCCGAATCTCGTGCCAGTTGGATGCACATAGCAGCCTCATTGCAGCAGCTCTAGCAGTCCTGCTGATTGCCACAGCACCAGAGGAGTTTGGAGTACCTGAGTGTACCACAACCCTTGAAGCAGCCGGGCTATGTGGTCCTCATCGTTGGGGTATCATTCTCCCTAACAGCTCACGGGTCTCAATGTTGACGTACCAAGCGATCGTTGCAGTTCGTTATCCTGAATTAGTCCTGCACGAGCCCAATCACATCTACATTGGACACTTCGTGCCACATGAGGCCACTGTGGCACAAGGAGGTTTCCGTACAGTACTGTGGAATGCACCTAAAGATCTAAGAGCAGCTGTTGAAGATGTGGTTGCCTTCTGCACCTACCTGAAGAATTATTATCGCAACTTGCAACAGGGAGCGACCTCGCAGCTGCTTGTCTTATGCAACCGTACGGCGGTGCACAACTTGCTGCTCCAGCATGGCTTTCAGTCCGCGTGGTATGGCGGGCTGAGAGTTTCCACCACTTCCTCTGCTGCAGGGGCGACAGCACGCATTGCGGTCATTGTTCAAACAGGCGTTGGGTTTCTAAGTGGAGGACGTCGGGATGCAACAGCAGACGAGCGCGAAGACTGCTATGGGAGAGCAACTGTAGCGCTCACAAGAGCCATTGAACATACCTATATTGTCTCGCCTCTTGATATGGCAGGCATGATGGCTCAGACACTAGGACTAGGAGTGTACCATTATGGATACTTCACACTGAAAGACCGAGACATTCAGTACCATGGCCCTACAACCTACCCCAGCGACAAAATTGCCATACTGGACTGGGGATTAGGGGCACCTTTTATTCCACAAGACAAACCCCCCTTGCTATTGCCATGATAGTGACCACTAATGGAACACGAGCGTGGCGACGATATCGGCTGGTTGTGGCATGCAGAGACAAGCTACGTCTTCCCCCTGATGTCCTTGCAGCGCTAGAGTCCCGCACACGTGACCATGTGCTGACGACCAGCGGGTTTTTCCCCTGCTCGATTGATCGTGAATACTTGTATGGTTACGCTGCTGATGGTTACAGATCTCCTCTCTGGCTATGTGCAGCCTATAATGGGTCCCCAGCACTTGTTCATCGACATAGAGGCCACAAGGTCTTCTTTCACGTGGGTATACAGGATCAACTTGTCGTAATCCCGGGTATCCATTACTTCGATGCCCATCGGTTGCAGCCGGACCTTTTGGCCACATTGGATCGCCAATTTGATCCAGGATCTATGAAACTCGCAAGCCCCGAGGGTGCAGGAGACACAGTGAATGACCCCTCCTCGGATGAGGAAGCAGCCTCTACCGATGACGAGAGTGATCCAGAAGACCCTACAGTTGCGTGGTGCCCACCCATACCTGATGCAGCTGAAGATCCCTCTGAAGACGAGATCTTGAGTGCAGCTGACAAGCTAGCAATCCTGATTACTAATGTCCAACCTAACGGAAACCCTTTTTGCATACCCGAAAACCTTGGAATTCTCCCGCCGCTGTGGCTACAGGCGAGATTGACGTTGTCTTTGACTGCCATCCAAGAAAAGTTTGCGCGCATCTTGCTGAGTGTGGCCTGTGAACTGTGGTTGCGCGGGCAAATTGCCAGTGTGGAGGATGTCCTCCTGCAGACGGCAAGGGCTCTCACAATTCGACTGGCAGAGAAGCTCGCCCAGGCGATGAGCTCGTTGATGAGATTGGCTGAATCCATGGTGACTCCAGAAACTGAATGCTGTTGTATGCCACTTACTGGTTTCGGCCCATCCTGTCTGAACTCATTGGCTCGGCCCGAGAGAGCTCTGAGGTGAATCGGAGTCGAGCGCCGAGTGGCCCAGTTAAAGTCCTGGTCACAGATCGGCCGCATCGACGCACTACTGGGTTAGTGGACCTTACGAGTGGTGCCTCTGCCCTACTGGCATGGTTCCCGGCTAGCTGGGCCAGCAAAATTGCTCCCAAACTTCTCGAGAATGCTCCTGAGAATGCGCAGAAACCACAAGAAATTAACATCACGTGCCCGAAACGTTCCTGTGACGAGACTCCAGTGGAGGGAGCAAAGCAGCTGCTCCAGGCAGTTAAATTTGCTGCCAAAAACATGCCTGGTTTTCGCCTTGGATTGGATGAAGACTTTCAAATGGCTGGATGTTTCCAGGAGCTCATCCATGGATATACCACAGGGCTCGTTGAACCATACATGATGCGAGGTCTCCAACCGCTGGGACCGAATCGCACTACTCTGGAAGTGATCATACCCTCTCAAGCAGGGCTTACACCTGGAAAGTGGAAAGAAACAGCCACACTGTGCCCACTTGATTGGCCTTCCAACTACAGTCTTTTGCGATTGTGGCATACCAATGGAAGCCTTCATCAAACGGAAGCGCGACTCAGGAATCAACTGTCACACAGCCATATGTTTGCTGAGTGGACAGTGCATCTCCACAGATTTGCAGAGCGTGTTTTATTCCAGCAACCTGCAGTTTATGTAGCGGGACATGCCTTGCAAACCAACCTGAGGGAACGAAACTTCCCGGACAGGAAAGTCCGCAGGAGAGTCCCTCCGGAAGATCTGGACGAACATCAAAGGGCGATCCGAGCGCTTCATCAGCGTGCTATTGCTCAGCAAGGAGTGAACCCAGTTTCGTTTGGACTCACCAACGAATGGAACGACACTATCACATCGGATAAAAAGCATTATTTGGAACATTTCACGAGAGGTATGACATGATCCCCAGCTCACCCCTGCTCGCACCACTTATACCCTTTCTGTGTCCACCCCTTCTCCCCCTTCCTCTTTTGTCTCATTTCGGTTTCACTCCCCATTGTCCCTCACACAGTATTTGGCCTTTGTTTCATCAACAATGGTGGTGGGAGTTGACCTAAATCTCTGTTTGTTCCCTTCGTCATCTCTACTTAAGGTTACTGTCCATACCGGTGTGTCTGTCCAAAGACGTGACAGGTGCACTGGTATGCAGTAGGGGACACAGCTCTTCCTCATTTATAATTGTTAGTTTCATTATGCTGTACATGCCTGGCCCCTACCTATTCAGATCTCTCCAACAGTTGGTAGCCGCATTTGTAGTTGTGTGTGAGTGCCAGCTTAGGCATAACAGATCGGGCAGCATGCTTTCTCTTTGCACTAGTGTTTAGAATGTGTTGTCCAGTCGAGAGCTTAGATTATACTAAGGTCGCCTCCACCATGAAGCCTATTGCACGAGCGCACGCTCTCGCAGCCTTTGCCTGACAATCATCGATGGGTAATGAAACTGTTGTTATTATCCCCAGACTTAGTCTTGACGAGACACCCACTTTCCCACCCTTCCCACTAGTTAAGGTATCTGAATTCGTTGACTAATCCATAGGTTTTGCCCTTAGCAGAGCTACATTAGGTGTTGGTGCCTTGTTATTTGGTTCTGTTTTTGTTGCCTGTTCCCTGCCTGACGTGGCCCTCCCTCCCCCTCGGATGGTCCTCTTTGGCGCCTTGGCCCAGGTTTTACTGGTCCCTCCCTCTGGGTATCGTTGCTTCCGGCGACGGCCTGGTTGCCTTGCCTCTGTGCGTGGAGTGTTTGTTGCGCATTGTCTCCCCTCCTCATTATGTCTCATGGCAACAAAGGCCTTTGGCCCTGTGTGGGGATCTTTCCCTCTACACCATGCTTCCTGTGTTGTTGGGGTGCTGTGTGCTCCCTCACTGAGGTATTCATCATTGTATGATCCTTGGCCCCTTTTTGGACTCCGCTAAGGCACGTTCGTACCCCTTCTAGTGCGTGTGTGTCCTTTCTCTCTCTGTCCTCTGCTGCCTCCTGGCTCCTCTCCTCGCTTCTTCTGTGTGGCTTGTGGTGTTGTGTGTGTTGTGCTTTGGCCGCTCTCCCCTTTGTGCTTCCCCCCATGATGGCAGGTTTCTGTTGGTTGGCTTTTTGTTGTTTGCTTCATCTGTTGCCTGGATACCGAGGTTACCGCTCTGCATCATAGCTCTTCGTTTCACCATAGCTACATTAGTCTCATCTGGTAGTGACTAAGGTTTTGTCCGAGGTGGGGCAGTTTTTTCACCGTCCCCCCCTCTCCTTGTTTCCCCTTTGAATTCGTTTGTGTTTGGTTTGTTTGAGTCTTGTGGCTCTTTCTTTGGCTGTATTGGGAAGGGCCCTTCTCGCTCTGTTTTGTTTCTGCGTTTTTTCCGAGAGGGGCGGTAGATTCCCGGTAGAGCCATGGACTAGGCTGCACTGCAGTGAGCTCTACTGGCGCTGTCCAGTTGTGCTTCCTGCAGTTCAGTCTGGAGCGCCCGAGTGCAGCAAAGCCTGCCCACATGGTTCGTTGTGCGGATATTCTGTAATGCCCTGGCAATGGCCCACTCGGTGGGAGAGAGTGGCCTGGTCTGGAATACACAGCTAACATACGGTGCATCTGGTCCTCTCCGCAGGACTTGCTGGGACGATGACGCCTAGTGACTCCTGTTTGAGAACCTAGTGCTGACGCAGTGAACCACTTCAACCTTCATAGTTTAGGGGAACGAGTTTGACAGCAATGCGAATGCGACTTTTGCATCCATAGCGGCAGTATCATACTGGAAGTGCTCACGAGCCCATGCTATGGTCGGAAGCTTCATCTGTCTGTCATGGCCGTATTGTGCCGGTCAGGCCTATAGCCACCTTTTTACCCACGGCCTTAGGGTCTTGGGCCCATTGCGATCTGACGGTTCCTGCGAGTGCTCACACCATTTTGCCTGCTGTCAGTGCTCTCCTCCCCACTTAGGGGGGGAAATAGATTACAATCCCTTGCGGTGGTGCATATTGACAGGAACAGACTGCCGTGCATACGCTGAACGATACAGGGTGAACAGCAGCGATGCGAAGTTGCTATTAACAAGACGTCCATACAGGCGGCCTCTGTCGTGCTACACATCAGTCTGCCTGCAATACTGGATTCTCTTCTCTTTTCTCAGGTAAGACAGTCTGGACGATCGTGTACTATACTCCATGCACTGCCGCAATTAATTAGTTTGCATGTTTTTGAGGATGATACAGTGGCTTAGGTCACTGTATCCAAGGCAAATCTCAAGTTTTTGTTTTGGTTTTTGTTGGGCCCTGCCCCGTTCTTTGTTGCTTCGCTGTTTTGCTTTGTGGCGAAACGCAAATCTGGCTGGGGGATTTGCGGGTCGTTTTTGGTTGCGTTTTTGTTTTGTTTGGTTTGTTCCTCGTGATGATTTGCCAGAGTTTTTGGACCACACGTGTCCTATACATTACTGCTTTTCACCGCTTACGCAATTGTAAGGACCGTGCCTAGTGCGAATCGGCCAAATCGGAGAAAAAAAAAAACGGGGCAACCCGTTGGCTAACGGTCAATATTCACCGTTGGGTAGCTAAGCTCGCGGTGGACAAGACCGTCGGTTCCTCCCTAACAGTGTTAGGGGCCTGTCGCAAGACAGGTGTATCCCCCTGGGATACATGGGATCGCTAACGACTGGGTCACCGACCGGTTCACTCTCATCCTTCGGGGAGAGTGGGCTCAATGTACAGTCTGGCCACAGTAAGGACCTTGTTTTTGGCTCTAAGGTCCGAGCTGTGCTCCATAGGGACTGGGGTCACTGAAAAGGTGACTAAGACTTTCCACTCCTTTCTTGGATCGTCTTCTCCGGTAGCAGCTGGAGTCCGGGAACCTATGGGGGCATCATGCGTTGGCTTTACTTGGGTGTGGTGGTGATCATCTTGTGTGGTGACTATTGGTTTCTGTGTTCCACGTCCCTTGAGGAGTGATCATCTTGGGTGAAATGAATGGTCTCCGTGTCCGCACGGTTTCCACGTCACTCGGTGAGTGGATCTCCTCGGGAAATGAATGGTCACAGTCTCCTTGTCACCCGGTGAGTGGATCCACCTGTCCTGGGTTGGCCATCGGCGCATGGTGTGGAAAGGGTACCGCCCCTGGGTGCGCCTGGTGCTTGCGGGGGGCCATGCTTCTGCGTGGTTTTCGCCTTTTTGGCGTGGCCCTGCACCGGGAGCCCAAAGGTACCAAGCGATAACGTTGAAACCATTCAGAGCACCCCAAATATGGTGACGAACCTACATCGTGGCAAGTACCCTATCCATAGGCTATGCCACAATGTCAACATAGAGTGCAGGGCATTTAACTTGATGGAAGTCTGCACATGGCTCAACTGTGAAAAATGGAACATCCTATGGGCTGAAGATGAGTCATGGCTCCCGGAGGAGGCGACAGTAACGATGCGGGCTACATTGCCCCATGGATTCCATAAGGTCATACCTCGGGAGTGTGACGAAGCTTACCTGCAGGCTTGGTTGAATATTACAGGATACGGAGGATTCTATCCCTTTGCAGCAGAGGTGCGACACAACGGGTATGCATGCTGGGCCAACTCCAGACGTTTTGCAATAGTTGCAAAGAATGCCCAGCAATGTGTTATTATTGCAGAAATCATGCATGCTTACAATATACTAGGCAATCGCATTGAAACACTGCAGCCAACCCTTGAAGGAATCGCTTTGAGTGAACAAGCACGAATTAACAGTGCTGTCCATGAAGATGATCGACCTTGCTTTGATTTTAGGCTCTCGCAAGAGTGCCAAGACGCAATAGCAGGCCTTTTTCCTAATCATGAAGACGAAGCGGATAGGATCTTCCAACTCAGCGAAGGCATCCAAGTGCTGCAGAGGCAACATAATGACCTTGTACAAGAAGCCAACCGAGCACTTTATCGACTACAGCAAAATTGGCATGCTCTAAGCGAAGCGTATGCAACCTTTTTCAATGACCTGTGAGGCACAATGAGTCAGCAGAAGACCAGCGAAGTTGATCGTCAGGCAACCAAAAGAGGAGCTCTCGGGACAGCCTTGCATACGGTGATTCTCGCACGTCTTGTAAATAATTTTTATGTGAACTGAACTACTTGCTCACCTATTAGGGTCCAGCAATCCTCTGTTTGACAGTGCCGGCGGTGACTGAAGTATGTACATGTTTTCCTATTGGCTCACAGGTACATCACATCCCACCTATTTTGGTATGTCAAATAATCAATATCCCTTTCACACCTATTAGCAAGTTAGATAACATTTCTACGTGAGGGCGTGTGTACACGATGTTCAAGGACGGGCTTAGGGTTACCCTCAACCCTCATTTTACATGTCTGTACTTCTTTTCTAATATTAATGCATACACAATGGATAACTCACTCAGTGTCCTATGCTCATCTCTAATCCAAGGGTGTAAAGATCAGAATTGAGCGTAGGTACAGTGACAACTGGACGGGAACTTGAATTTATCCTTCCCATCATACTGACTCAGTACCCCAGTGAGACTGTCACCCTAGTGTTATCACCGACATGCACCAATATGTGACATGTCCTCACATGAAATACGGTAACCATAGGCGGTCACGTTGTCTTTCCGACCAAAGACGTGTCGGGATTGCAACTGACCCACAACAACATCCACCAATTGCCATCCTAGTGTCCCTTTCACGGTATTTGCAAACTAGCAATCTTTATGTAGTGGGCCTCCACTCTTTCTGCCCGTACCACCATGGAGTATGTGCGACTTCGCGGAGAAGAACACCAGCTCTCTATGCCGGTGGGTAGGGGGATGGGGTCCCCAATACCATGCCGGCAACAGGGGGAGGTGGACCCGAGAGGGTCCGGGGGGACGTTAAACTATAGTATAGCGCAGGGGAGTTGCTGAAGGCCCCCGTCCCTAACGAACCGTGAATTAACACGGTACCTTGGTACCCCCTAGTCGGCGTGTGTTGACATGTTGGGTTGCTCCTCATGTCACACCCTCGTTTGTGTTTGCGCACATCCTTGGGTGATCGTGCGGTATCTCGGGGTTCTCCCGGACCGATCGGTACACACGTGGTACGGGACCGACGGGTCTCACCTTACCTTGTGTCTAGGGTAGCAACACCCAATGATGACACGGGGGAACAGGCAAGGTCGGTGAACCTCTTAGAGACTTGGGGACTTGTCTCGAGGAGGGGTCAACGGGGCAACCCGTTGGCTAACGGTCAATATTCACCGTTGGGTAGCTAAGCTCGCGGTGGACAAGACCGTCGGTTCCTCCCTAACAGTGTTAGGGGCCTGTCGCAAGACAGGTGTATCCCACTGGGATACATGGGATCGCTAACGACTGGGCCACCGACCGGTTCACTCTCATCCTTCGGGGAGAGTGGGCTCAATGTACACTCTGGCCACAGTAAGGACCTTGTTTCTTGGCTCCAAGGTCCGAGCTGTGCTCCATAGGGACTGGGGTCACTGAAAAGGTGACTAAGACTTTCCACTCCTTTCTTGGATCGTCTTCTCCGGTATCTGCTGGAGTCCGGGAACCTATGGGGGCATCATGCGTTGGCTTTACTTGGGTGTGGTGGTGATCATCTTGTGTGGTGACATTTGGTTTCTGTGTTCCACGTCCCTTGAGGTGTGATCATCTTGGGTGAAATGAATGGTCTCCGTGTCCGCACGGTTTCCACGTCACTCGGTGAGTGGATCTCCTCGGGAAATGAATGTTCACAGTCTCCTTGTCACCCGGTGAGTGGATCCACCTGTCCTGGGTTGGCCATCGGCGCATGGTGTGGAAAGGGTACCGCCCCAGGGTGCGCCTGCTGCTTGCGGGGGGCCATGCTTCTGCGTGGTTTTCGCCTTTTTGGCGTGGCCCTGCACCGGGAGCCCAAAGGTACCAAGCGAAAGATGATCCTATATAGTTTGGAAGCAGCACAAGACGCATCACTGGACTTGTCCAGTGTGTCTATGTGAAACTATGTAATGGTCGGGTGGGAGGGTGGGGATTGCTCTGGCAAGTTTCTCTGGATTTTATCCTTCAGCTGTCAGTGGTGCCATTATTTGCTTGTGCAGATTTCCGCTCAACGATGTCGTTGCTTTACATGATTTTCAGTTGCTGTTTTGGATGCTTCGTTGAATTTGTCTTCACGATCATTTTCAGTTTTCTCTGTTGCAACATGTGGAACAATTTGGCAGTCAATGATCTGGAAGTTTTTGCTGTGGCGTTTTCATCAGATGATTTGCTGGCTTTATTTCAGTTTGATGCTTGTCGACTTTCACTTCTGGCAAGGCAGGTTAGGTTGTACATTTGCTGCTGTTCATCGCTTCGAAATCAACATCACTGGATGATTGGATTGGTTGCTGTCAACAATCATCTTTTATATTTGGAGATTTGGCTCCTATTCAGTTGAGGTAGGTTGGGGCGCTGTCGCAATCCAATTCATGAATTGGACGTAGGTTCATGGGTGCAGATGGAACTGGAGTGGCCGCAGGTCGAGCCAGGTGTACTGGCATTCCTTCAGCGGGTCTTTGGAAGGCCATGGCGGTTGGAGGCAGCATTTGATGATGACCAGGACTGCGGCGATCTTCTTAGATCTGAGTTCCCACACATGGTTGATGAGGAGTTACGTGACTCTGTAGCCATCTTGATGAATTGGAAGGTGGATTCAGATCGGCCTCTCAAACGTTTCAGAAAGGAATTGGTTTCTTCTGCACTCTTTGTTTTGCCCCAGCCAAATGTTCTCAACTTGCATGACGAGTTTCAGAGATTGACGAAGACCAGCGTTCAGTGCATCTTGGAGATGCATTCGAAGCGCAAACAGCGGAAATATCGTGAAGATCCACCTGATGTGAGGTCCAAGAGGTTTGAAACTGAGAGACGGAAGTATTCACTTCTGTTGGCACAGGTGATGATCAATGCGAAGCTACCTGTGGTGGACCTCATCACCACGTTGGATGACCCTGGGGCGGCCTGGGTGCATATCTTCGCTGCACGCCGTGCCAACACGTTGAAGGCACGATACAAAATTTGGAAGCCCTTTGAGCGTTGGTTGGAGCTCCACAGGGGATATTTGTTCCCGGAGTCAGTCAAGGATGTCATTGACTATGTTCAGCATCGTGTGGACGATGGATGTGGTCGCACCATCCCAGAGTCTCTTAGCGTCACATTAGCGATGCTGGAGCAGTTGGGGAGGGTGCCAGATGTGATGAGAATTTCAGATGACCCTTTGTGGAAGGGACATGTGAAGTCACAGCAGAGCTTTGTGAGGATGCTGCACCACGAAAACCTGCAGAGATGTTCACAGTTGCAATGATTTTAGCATTAGAGCTGACAGTTGTTGAGCAGAGTGAAGCGATCCCCATTTTTGCAAAGGCGCTTGCTTGGATCGTGTTGGTCATGGTTTGGGGGGCGATGAGATGCGATGATGTGCAGGCGATCATCCCTCGTCGGTCCTTCTTGTCAAACTACGGCCTGAAACTGATCTTGGGGAAGTCAAAGACCACTGGGCCAGACAAGGTTCAGAAGGAGGTAGCTGTCCATGTCTTCAGGACAGTGTCACTGACAGGTGAAGATTGGCTGAGAGCAGGATTCACAATCTGGGAGTCTGATGAATTCAAGTTTCATCGTGACTACATGGTGATGGAACCTTCGAAGGACTGGACAAAGGTGAGACGCAAATTTGTGACACCTGCAGGGCTCAGTTCTTTGATTGGAAAGCTTTTGAGCACGTTGGGATGTCCGAGGCGGTCTGGTCTTGGATGGGAGCTGATGCAACATGTCCTGCTGCTTCCTGATGGGCTTCAGAGTTTCTTTTCAGGTCACAGCTCACGCAACTTTGTGACATCGGTGGCAGCAGTGACAGGTTTCTCTCGAGACGAGAGGGCTTTTCTTGGTCGGTGGTCCATGGGTATGGTTGCATCGGAAGAATACGTGAGGACATCCAGGCAGGTGGTGTTCAAGATTCAGAAGGCTGTCAATCGCTGCTTGGTTGATGGCACCAATGGGCCTTACTTTGAAGACGAGCCCATTCAGCGGCTGTGTGATGCAGCTGAAGTGACAGGTGCAAATCCCAATCGTATTCGGAAGCGCCACACTGTCTTGGGTGACTGGTCAGGGATTCATTCACTTGGTGGAATTTTTCCAACATTGGAGGTGGCTGATGGTGACTGGCCAGAACTTGATGGAGATGTCAGCGGGGACATTGAGCTTGCTGACAAGGTCGCCACCCTGGCACAGAAAGAGGCTCTCTGCGGTGAGAGCACCACCAAGTACTTTGTGACCATTTCCAGGAGGACATGCTTGAGGCGTTTGCACCTCAGTGGCTGCTTTGTGAAGCCAGACAGGTGTTGCGAAGTGGTCTATTTGGACCAAGTCAACAGTGACGATTTTGACACTGTTTGTCAAGGATGTAAAAAGAGGATGTTGACGGAGTGTGGAAAGGAGCAAGGGGATCAATCTTCCTCGACGGCTTCTTCGTCGTCAACTGCATCAGGCAGTGACGCAGGTGGAGAGGACCCACTTGAGGTACCGAAGTGATCGCTGCTGTCTGGACAGTTGCAAAAGTCGGTGTTGAGACACCGGGGATTTCTGTCGGTCGCTGGTTGATTTGTTTCTTGGGTCTTTTGTTCAGGCTTCTTAGGTGTCAAGGTCGGATTTGTTTCTTCTTTCTCATTCGGTGTTCAGTTGCACGTTTGTGAGGCTTGAGGTGATAGGTTTACTGTTGATTCATGTGCAGTCATCACATTGGCATGTATTTTGCGTTTGGACGCAACTTGAACAGTCGGTGCAATGTTTTGACATATCACCGGATATTTTGATGGTTCAGACCTCAGGGTACCATCAGTTGAGAGATGACAGCATCCAGCAGAACTTTGCATTCAGATGCCTAAGTTCCCATGAAAATTTTTCTGTCAGTCATTTGACCCCAATGCCAGGTTTGAGGCTAGGGCTTTTATCTTTCATTCCCATTGCCAGTTTTGAGGCGTCGGGTTCACTTGTGTTGCTTGAATTTTGTTGTGGGTTCATTTCAACTTTGTCCGGGCCAACGAGCCTCTTCGACACGTGGCGCAATGGACCCAGTTGCACAGAGACAGTATGTGCAAACACACATGGATTCAGACCTTCAGTTTATTCTTGGTGAAGCTGGAGTGAGTCTTGAGCATCAGGTTGGAATTGCCCGTCACTATGGGAATCTTAGGAAATTCAGTGCCTTGGGAGACGACAGGGCCGCGATCAGGACTGCTTGTGTACAAGATTTTGCAATTCCACAGGACACACCTGAAAGGCGGTCACAGATTGCATCAATAGTAGCTGCATGGGAGACTGCTAAAGAGTACCTCTCTAAAGAGGTTGAGTTGAAGGCGGAGGCGAAGGTATTGGGTCAGCCCCGAGTGTTACAGATTCATGAGAGACAGGCCATGCTCAGAGCTGTTGAGGCGATTCATGGAACACTTGGGGACCAGGAATGCCCATCCACTGACTATCTTTCGATCAAGGCGGAGGAGACCGAGTGCAATGAGCCAACAGCTGCACCCTTAGACGAAATCCTTTCAAAGCATTCCTCCACGAACGCACAGATTCAGTCAGCAGTTGATTCCTCTGGGCATATCAGGGTCACCAGGACGAAAACTAAGGGTAAGATGCCATCTACGACGGAGGAATACCGGAGGACAATGAAAATTGAGATGTACTCTTGGTTATGCATGGCTTCAAGGTATCGGGCAAAACACTGGTTACATGGATTGACTGCCGAGCCATTTTTGAAGTTTACTGAGTACATCTTGGGGGATCGTGTATTTGGAATCCAGATACCATCGGCTTCATCTGAAACATTACAACAGAAGGTGAAACCTGATTGGACAGTGGTGCTTGCCTACGAGCACAAGTTGAGGAAGGAGGCCATGAAAAGAGTTTTGGAAGGATACACATTGGCTGAGTCGTTGCTTGCAGTGATCCGTGATCCTGATTTGAAAGAAGCTTATTTCACGACGCCGGTGGCCCTCAAGGCGGCATTGTCAGAGACTCAGAGTCAGCCTCACAAGTGGCCACGTTACAACAGCAAGGGTGGTTTCAGTGGAAAGCAATCTACAGGTTTTACAAAGGGCAAAGGCAAATCTTCAAAGGGAAAATCAAAAGGGAAGACCATGGATTCCCGTTTGAAGGGTTTGAGTTTGGCTTGGAGGACCCCAGATGGACGTGAGTTGTGTTTTGCATGGAACAGTTCTGACTGCGACGGGTCTTGTGGTAGGGTCCATCAATGCAGGGTCAAAGGATGCTATGGCAGTCACAAAGCAGTGGACCATGTCAAGTCGCAATCTGCTGCTTGACAGGATGGTTGTGCAGCCAATCCCAGCGAGGCTGCACATGTTGACAAAACAGAGCAACTTCCGCTTTTGAGGGTGGTTTACCTGTTTGCTGGGAAGCGTCGCCATTCTGATATTGCGGCATTCTTGAAGAAGGCTGAAAGATCAGGAAGGGTTCGGCTTGAGTTGCATGAATTTGACATCGAAAGGTCACCACAACACGACCTTACTGATTCTTCACTTTGGGATCGGATTTACAGCCTCCTCAAGGAGGGACATGTTGTTTTGATAGTGTCACCGCCGTGCAACACTTTCAGCAGGGCGCGCTTTCAGTTCAGGCAGCATCCGGGTCCAAAGCCCCTCAGGACACGGACTTGGCCACGTGGTTTTCCTTGGTTGAGTGCTGCAAATAGGGCAAAGGTCGATGAGGCCAACACCTTTGTTGACAGGTGCATTAAGGCATGTCACATTGTCGCTGAGGCTGAAGGACACTTCATTTTGGAACATCCTGAGGACCTTGGCACTGTAGAAGGTGAACAGCCGGGGTCGATATGGCAGTGGCCTGAGGTTTTGGAACTTATTCCAGCATGTGGGGCGACATCATTTGCAATTCATCAATGCAAGTTTGGTGCACCGACTCCTAAACCTACACGTTTCATGTCCAACATGGAGGTTCAGGATGCTAGATGTCTTATTGCTTTGCCAAAGTTTGACAAGCTTGGTTACTACAAGGGACCGCTCCCAAAGCAGTGCGGTCATGTGCACACCCACAAGCTTATTGGTAGGACTGCGACACAGTGGAACACGAGTCCGAGTGCAGCATACCCAGCAAGGCTTTGCCAATTTCTTGCTGATTTGATCCTTAATGCTAGCGCATCCTACGGTGGGGGCGTGAAGGACAAATCCAGAAAGAGGGCCATAGACACTTCTTCTGCAGAGGCTCCACAACCACCAGCTAAGAGGCCCAATTCTTCTGCAGCCCAGGGAGTCCCTGGGGTTGGTTCACAATCTCTTGGAAAGTGTGACAACAGTTTGTCTGGCATTGTAATTGATTTGGATTCCGAAGGGGAGCATGGAACAACTTACAACAACAACGGGGAACTTGTTACAGCTTACAACAACACTGGCGATACTGGTGGACAACAGGTGGACGAAGGGCCAATGGCCATAGCAAGCGAGGTTCAGTTCGACATGGCTGCATGTGGAAACGCGGGCAGGCCCATTTCAGTTGAGTGGGATAGGACTCACAAGGAGTTCACTGACGGATTTGGTCTTTGCAGCCCAACACGTTGGAAACCATCTCAGAGAGGTGTCCACAGGTCTGAGGTGATGAAACAACTGGCAGATAACACATTTGCTATCCTGGAGGAAGCAGTGATGGTTGCAATTCCTGACGTCCGCAGGGAAGCGTTTAGACTGGTTACTGGGAAGTTGGATGGATCGCCTTTTTCAGATGAGCTTTTGGCTGGAGTCCGGTCTAAGTGGTTTTCTTTACTTGCAGATCCTTTGGACGCAGCAGTCAGGGACGAGGGGCAGCCATTTTACCTTAGAGCGTTGTCACAGTGGCTCAAAGTTTTCGATGACCCTGATTGCAAGTGGTTGGTGGACGAAAAAGATTCATTTTCAACTGGCGTTTGTTTGGGTGTTGAAAAACCATTGCCAAGATCACCACAGGTGTGCCGGCCGAAATTGAAGCATCGGCGCTTAGATGATACGGAGTTTGCTGCAATTGCTCAGAACTATCCTTCGGCTCAGATTTCATCGAAGGAACTCGAAGAAAAGTTTCATGAGGAGGAGGCACTTGGTCGGATGCACCCGACGAAGCTGGGGGTACTCCGGCAGCAGTATGGAGACAGAGTCAGGGTAGCAGCAATGGCCGCTATACAGAAACCCGATGGAACAGTTCGTCCCCTTCACGATGCGACACATTCTGTGATGGTGAACCATGCCATTAAGTACCAGGACAAGATCGATTGCCCTGGTCCTGCTGAGATAGCCTCGGTGGTGAGGGAGACTGCAGAATCACAGGAAGCACCGTTTTGCGTGAGTGCAGATATACGGGCAGCTCATAGACTGGTCAAAGTGAGAGCCTGTGACTGGGGCTACATGTGTTGCAAGGCAGACTCCAAATCGGAGACGATCTGGGTGAACAGGACGGGGACGTTTGGGATCTCCAGCGCACCTTATTGGTGGTTCAAGCTGGCGGCACTGATAGGGAGGTTTGTTGGTTTCCTTTTTCAACAACGTTGGCTCATGCACATGATTTATGTTGACGACCTCCATGGAGTATTTACTGGGGAGAGGAAGTTCCTCTGGCTATGGATTTGGTTGCTTGCTTTTGAGATGACAGGCGTGCCGTTTGGATACCACAAATTCAAAGGGGGGTTCTCATCAGAGTTCGTTGGATTTCAGATTAGATATGATTTGACTGAAGTCGGGATATCCCCGAAGCGCGGCGATTGGATTGTGCAATGGGTGAACAAGGCATGTCAGAACAATTTTGTGGTTCAGGCGCGTGATTTTTCAGAGTTTTTGGGGAGGCTTGGATTTATTGCCCAACTGCTGACATGGGTAAAGCCTCACCTTGCCCCGCTGTTTTCCTGGGCAGCTGTGACGGCGGCTGGAACGGTATGTCGTTTGCCGGAGACGGTGATCATCACGTTGCACTATCTGCGCAATGAATTCTTGAGAGAAACCTTTTTGGTATCTGCCAGAAGACCAGTACGATTTCATGAGGATCAATTCAGAACTGATGCAAAGTGCACTGATACCTTTGTAGTGTTGGCAGGTTGGGAGTTGAAGACCAGACGATGGTTCGCTTTGAAGCTTGGCCCTAAGGAAGTTCCTTACCTTTTCAAACCTGACAAAGGATCACAATGGGCGTCAACCTCAGCAGAATTGTTAGCATCGCTCACAGCCCTTCACTTATTTGGGTGGCTGAAGGAACAGAAAGAGAGGAGAGATATTGAAGTCTCCCTTTTTGGGGGGACAGACAACCGTGCGAACGAGTCACTGACAGAGAAGCGTTCCACTACGAAGTGGCCACTGATGGGGATTAACATGCAATTGTCATCCTCTCTATCAAGATCGAGGCTGAGTTTGGGATTGAGGTGGAGGCCGAGAGAAGAAAATGTGGAAGCAGACCAATTAACAAATGAGGACTTCACAGGCTTTGATGAGAGTCTCAGAATTGATGCTTGCTGGGACGATTTGCAATTTAAGGTCCTTGAGGACTTGGTTCAGACGAGGGAGTCCTTCGTGCTGGAAAAGGCCAGGGCCAAAGAAATGGCTGTGCGTGCCCCGAAGGTCAGACCGAAGAAGTTTGACAAATCACCATGGTGATGGCTACGTGTTGTGGCGGCCCATCTCACTCCTCTGAAGACGGGGGAGTTACAGGAGTTCAATGGACTCACCATATTTTCTTTTGGACTGGATTGCAATGGAAATTTTTCTGGTGGCTTTACAGCCAAAAAGTTTTGGCCCTGACGTTGAGTGCAGAGTGCTGTGTGCACTACATACCGACGTGCTTCAATGGTTCGAGTCTCCACCTCTTAGAGGGATGTGCGTGAGACATCACCACTGGATACAAAAAGAGTGAGAGAACCATCTGAGAGGTTGAGTCAACACTTTCATGTGGGATTTTCGTGCTGCAGATTTTTCAGTTGATTCACTTGGATGTCAGTACATGTCAGTTGCTTTTACAGTTCTGGATGTCTGCAGTTGTTCGTTGGTGTTTCATTTCACGGCGCGTTGTTTGTTGGCGCTTCGCGTTGGTACCGCGTAAGTTTCCCACTTTACTGGTCCCCCCTTTCATCTTACCATTACTTAGTGTAGCGTAGGCATCACTGGACTTGTCCAGTGTGTCTATGTGAAACTATGTAATGGTCGGGTGGGAGGGTGGGGATTGCTCTGGCAAGTTTCTCTGGATTTTATCCTTCAGCTGTCAGTGGTGCCATTATTTGCTTGTGCAGATTTCCGCTCAACGATGTCGTTGCTTTACATGATTTTCAGTTGCTGTTTTGGATGCTTCGTTGAATTTGTCTTCACGATCATTTTCAGTTTTCTCTGTTGCAACATGTGGAACAATTTGGCAGTCAATGATCTGGAAGTTTTTGCTGTGGCGTTTTCATCAGATGATTTGCTGGCTTTATTTCAGTTTGATGCTTGTCGACTTTCACTTCTGGCAAGGCAGGTTAGGTTGTACATTTGCTGCTGTTCATCGCTTCGAAATCAACATCACTGGATGATTGGATTGGTTGCTGTCAACAATCATCTTTTATATTTGGAGATTTGGCTCCTATTCAGTTGAGGTCCCGCCCGACCCAACCCTTTTTCTGCATAGGGTGGGTTGTGGCCGCTCCTCGCGCACAACCTTACAGAAGTTCAGAGGGGAGTTACAGGAGTTCAATGGACTCACCATATTTTCTTTTGGACTGGATTGCAATGGAAATTTTTCTGGTGGCTTTACAGCCAAAAAGTTTTGGCCCTGACGTTGAGTGCAGAGTGCTGTGTGCACTACATACCGACGTGCTTCAATGGTTCGAGTCTCCACCTCTTAGAGGGATGTGCGTGAGACATCACCACTGGATACAAAAAGAGTGAGAGAACCATCTGAGAGGTTGAGTCAACATTTTCATGTGGGATTTTCGTACTGCAGATTTTTCAGTTGATTCACTTGGATGTCAGTACATGTCAGTTGCTTTTACAGTTCTGGATGTCTGCAGTTGTTCGTTGGTGTTTCATTTCACGGCGCGTTGTTTGTTGGCGCTTCGCGTTGGTACCGCGTAAGTTTCCCACTTTACTGGTCCCCCCTTTCATCTTACCATTACTTAGTGTAGCGTAGCTTATGGTGACTGTGCGAGACCTCAGGCGCACAGTCCGGCTAGTACAGAGTGGATGTGTCACTTTTTTCCCAGACGAAGCACACGGATTGCAATTGATCTATAACACCTTGGAAGTTGACCTTCAGCAGGTTGAACTGGATGGACAGCGCATCACACAGCATCTTTTGACAGCACTAGCAGCATCGTATGAGGACATAGTCCGAGTGGCAGGTTTTAGTTGTCCGTCTACACGAGGATTGTGGATCAACCACCTATACTTGGTTCCAGCTGCTGATGAAGGCATGACCGATCAGGCGGGACTTGCTCCAGTACCAATGGATGCCCGACCATTTCGGCTGATCATTCAGACAATACACATCACTGCGACCCTGGGCGGCTTTCTAGACCGCAGGACGCTGCGGCAAGCAGCTGATACAGTAGTGGAAGTTGCCTTTCTATTATTACGGTCAGGTTTGCCACCCAACCTCCACATATGGACAACCATAGCAACTGGTACCAATTCAACAGTGCAAAGACTCCAACCAAGCACGCTCCTGGCGGATGTAGCCAGAATGGTGGCTCCCGCCGTAAGGTTTAATCTCCTCGTGCAGGATCAGCCCACTGCGGCCATTCGTAGCCCTGGCAGAGAGCTGAGTGCGCCGGAAGTCGTCCTCCTGTAACAAAAAGTGAGATGACCGGAGAGTACCGAGTTGCCGTATCTCAGTTCTTTGGAATTTGCATGATTTATGGACCACTCATTACCTTCGCTTGCCATCGTGTGCTCAAGAATGGCTACCTCGCAACACAATCCCCACAAGTACTTTCCAGTACACAAGCTTGGGGTTCACCTGCTGTATTCAAGCAATTAACGCTAGATATAGAGGCATAGCCTGACAGCGCACACTGACTTGCCATTGTAATGAAATGAAGCACTTAGATGTAGTGGATGGAGTTATCGGCGCAATACCGCTCGAAGAAAGACCTCCATCTGGAGTTATAGGAGACAACATTGAACTGCTAATTCTACACCTACGGATGCCTGATGCTGAGACTTGGATTGCACACACTGCTACACATGCAGTAATCAGACTTGAAGAACGACAAATTCAAGACTACCTCCTCATATCCAATGGACTCATGCACAGGACCCCCTGCGTTTTTTCGATCAAAGAAGAGACGGTTGGATGCCTTGATGGTTTGCTGCTTGAACAGCTTTCCCGTGAAGGAATAGGCCTCACAGATTCATCTACGGTGTACATAGCCATAGCTCATGTACAGCACAGCTATACTGAACTTACTCACTGTTTAACAAGTTTCTGATGAATCAACCGGCTCGAAGCAGGGGATATGCCTATCATACTCAAGTGTGACATTGCAATGAGAGAAAATTCTGGCAAAAATGGAGTGGTAGGTTCTGTCATGACAGAGAGCGCGATCAGCAGCGGTACTCATAAGTACACTTGCCCACCTTGGTTCGTTCTGCAGATTAAGATCCGTCAGCAATTTCGTATACCCTGCCGCATTTCCGTGGCTCAAACCACTTTCCCATGTGCAGGGCTCTCACTCCTCTGACTAAAGACGTGTCAGGGGAGTACCCTCTTTCTATTTTGCCTTCCCTCCAACTTCTGTCTTTCTCTTTCTCCTCCCTTTGGCTGTTTCTTGTTCTGCTACCTCTTCTGCCTTCCATGACTGTTGGTACTTCAAGTGTACTCTCTGATCCATCCCTGCCCGTCACTTGTGTCTGATTCCTCAGTACTCCCTTCCTGCTCTTAGGGCCCTATTTCTACCATACCTTTGTGCACTCCGGTGTGGACAGCCATGGCGCACTGGATCGGTGACAAGGTCACGCTGAAGGCAGGCCCATTGACTGGGCATGACCAAGGGGGCCCAGCTGTAGGCAATAACGATACTGAGGCTCACAGTGACCACCATCAACCTGAGTACCAAGAGTCCTACATTACGGAATACGATGACATCCAGGTTTACCGGCAGCAGGGCTGTTATGAGCACGCCAAGCAGCTCCATGCGTGGTCTTTCTATGAATATAGAATGTGCATTAATGGAGAGTGCTGGAATATTATCATCAATGACGACATGAAGACCCCGCCGGACTGGGCCTATCCAGGGTCCAGTTCCGCCAAATTGTCGCATGATTTCTGTCACATAGACACTGAGGCCAGTGATGACATTTACACAAACTTTTATTTTGTGGAAATGGGAGGACGACAGATATGGCCCTTCTATGCCACACAGTCTTTCCAGGAAGATCTATGGATCTGGGTTAGCCCCAGAAGATTTGCCGTCATCACGAACCACCAACACAGTGAGAAATTGAATCATTTTTATGTCGACAGGATGCATGAACATAATATCCTGGCAAA
Source organism: Cladocopium goreaui (assembly GCA_947184155.2). NCBI lineage: Eukaryota > Dinophyceae > Suessiales > Symbiodiniaceae > Cladocopium > Cladocopium goreaui. The sequence continues at coordinate 992,161 of CAMXCT020004557.1, read as the reverse complement.
TCGTACACCGTGCTGGTACTTCACTGATCTGACCAATAGCTCAGGCAAGGTGACGGACAGGACCATAGCCCTGAACAAAGAATCCCGCTGTAGTTCAGCAGCTCACGAAACTTTCAAGACTGGCTTTGAACACAAAATTGCCATGAAGTCTATGCCGCGAAGAGAAGAGAACCTACATGGCAAGAGAAAGTACTCGGACCCCTCGGGACAAACGTGTGCCCAACAGTTTGACCCGTCCGGGAATTACAGTGCACGTGATCTGCAGAAACTCAATGCGACCTTTGCCGATCAGTCTGAGTCTAAATCAGCAGCAACAGTGCCAACCCATACAACCAGCAAAGTCACGATGTGGCGACATGGTGAAGTACCGCCACTAGGACCTGCAGCAGAGGGCCGGGCCCGGGCTGCTAAACAGCTGGCTTATGCACGCACTCTATTAACTGCTGTTATGGAGGCAGCCACCCAAATGGAGGAAGTCGTTAGCAATTTAGTGCAAATCGAGAACGAACAAGCAATGGCTAAAGAGGAAGATCTGGGGCAAGCTGCTTCAGCTGGTCCAACCGAATCTTGCACAGAGCCAGCTACCGAGGGAAGTCAGAACTGAGTGCACATTAGAGTCTGACATCTGCATGCTGTATAAAGTCCGAAGGAACCACAGCGAAGACTGTGGCCCTATTCTCACCCCGAGGATGCAGGACGTGAAAAGCAGGTAATTGCACTAGAAGTTACGCTTACTGATGGATCAGTAAAAGTTGATTAGAGTGACAATATAAGAATGTATGTAAAACATTTTTTGCGGTATTTTTTCCTTTGCACTCATGCAGGATGCGTCTTTGGTGAGCATGAGGCCACTTGTCATGCTGGTCGATGGAGGGCCTGCAACATTTTTAGCTCAAACAAAGGCACCGGATTTATGATTACCACTAACGTTTCCTGGTACAAGTCAAGTCCCCTATTAATTTGATTGCAGCACCCTCTAGACCTATGCTATCACAGACGGCTGTACAGCATGTGCCTGTGACATCTGACTTGCTGATATGCATACGTTGTGTTGTCTTGCATGTCAATGAACCCACGTGGCAAGGTTTTCTTGTTTGGTCTGCAAAGCAATTCTGGCTCAAGTATAGATGGTCTGAACAGTTGCTGATTATTTATACTTCCAGGTATGCCCCTCAGTATCCTCCCTATTCCCTACCTAGACGAGTCTTGCATGCAGTCATAAGCGTGAGGCCTCTCTGGCTAAAGACTGTCAGGGTTGCCTCCGCTTCATCTTACGGGGCAAGTATGCGACTCCGTGTGCGCCATGGACTCCTTGGAGAAATAGCCCTGACGATGGACGTCATGGAACGAACAACTCTCGGATGGGACATTATGAAACAGCTGGCTATGGTGCTTAGGTTGGATTCACCCTTCCAAGTGGTCCTATATGCAGACAGCTCGTCAGTAATCCAATCGCCACTGAGGGCTGTTCAACTTGATACTGATGCAGATGAGGCAACCTTATGCTATATAGTGCAATCATTGCAAGTCCCATCAGCACAGCAGTATCAAGACCTTATGACAGCCATTTATCACAAAGACGTGATGGAGTTAAGCTATCTCCTTGGCAAGGGATTAGGCCTTACGGGCGTGACGACGGAGGGAGGGCATACCAGCACACTAGTAGCCTCTGCTATCCTTCGAGATCATTCTACTGATCCGTATGCTTACCAGCCTACTGCTAGCCACTGCTTCCCTCGACATGGGGCCAGCCTAACTTATTTACTGTTACAAGCCCAAGCTGACCCCAATACTCTCCCGCCCAAAACGCAACCTACCACTATGTTGGAATTAGCAGTTGAGTTGGGCAGTTCACAGCTTGTTCAAATTTTGCTCGAGGCTGGTGCCTCGGTCATGCCCGTGAAAGGAGCGCTACCACCACTGTTCCTTGCTGTCCTCCATAGGCACAGGACAAATGTACAGCTGCTCCTAGACGCGCAGGCGGACCCGTGGCAGGAGATTGCTATTGCCTCCGTGCTTTGCCATTCACTGCAATGGCACGGTCACGCCGCCCGAAAAGAAGTCTTCAACGCTGTACAAGCTGCTGCTGCGCAGAGTGCTGAAGACACGGTCATTGACATGCTACAGCAATTCAGTAACGCTACAGAAGTGGTGAGGATAGATCAATCTTCTCTGGCACGAGTTAAGTCCACAGCTCTGACAGAGAGGGCCACCACTATCATGAGGCAAACTGTGTGGAAATATCAACATATCATCGAAAAGCAGTCTCGACAGACAAACTTTACTACGTTCCGATGGCGCAGAATACTCGAAGGATTGTATCTACCAGTACGAGTACGAAATGAGCTGCAATCACCCCCTGAGCTCAACCGGGAAGAGACATTCCTGCATCAAGTTGACCAATCGTGCGCTCCAGACGGACACTTTCCCAGTGAGAGGCTGGCACCAGGTAAAGGCTGACTCCGGGCCTGCGTGTGATCCCCGGAAAAAGAACGTGCAGTACACATCAGTCACATCTCTATTCAACAATGATGTCCTTAATTACACAAGTATCGTGTGCGCTGTTATATGCAGCTACCACTCCCTGCAACCCTATTGGCTCAAATGCACAGCAGTAGATAGACCGGCTGCTTCAACTGAGTTTAAGAAAGGGGTTAGATATATAGTGCCTCCTTATCTCGGTAAGGGATCAATATAACAAACCTCTCCGGTAACTGGGCTAAGGGTATTTAGGCTCGTTTCGTCCATACTACAGATTACACCCTGGTCGTTCGTGCGCTGGGACCTTACTCTACGATATTGCCCCTTGTTGAATAATTTCCTCTTACCTGACTCCTCTTTCCTCTTTCCCTTTGGCTTCTGGTTTTTCTGGCTAAAGACGTGCCAGGGTTACCAGCGCCTCTCTCCACCCCCCTTCTTGTTGATTTGCTCTCTCTTCTCCTCTCTTTTCTTTGACTCGTCCCTGTTCTCTGCTCCCTCCTTTTCCCTTTCTGTTTTCCTTTTCTCTCGTGCCTGGATTCTCTGACTGAAGACTGTCAGGGCTTCCAGCTCTTCTTGTCCCGCTCCTTCCCCCCCTGAGTGCACTTCACTCCCCACCGCCTCGGGCGCCGCTTCATTTGTGCTGTCTTGTTTGATTTCTTGTGTTGGGTTTGTTTTGTTTCTCTTGTTTCCTGTTAAGGTGCTTGAACTGCCTGGCCAAAGACGTGTCAGGTTTTTCAACACTTTCTCCCTCCCCCCCTTTTTGTTTTGGATTTGTTCTGGCCGCTTTCGTTTTTGGTGGTCTTTGTTTGGGAATTTCTTGATTTCTTTGACTTTGTGTTTCGGTACTGACAGGAGTGCTTGAGTCTTCTGACCAGAGACGTGTCAGGATTCTCAACACCTTCCCATCCCTCCCCCTTTATAACCTTTACACCCAAATCAGCTACACAGGAACTGAACAGTGTGATGTCTCTGCTTTCCAGGGAACAAGTTGTGAAGTCCTGGTACGCGAAGAACCCTGCAATTGGCTTCTTGGATCTGCTTTACGCACTCGAACAGCACAAGAGCATTTCGACTGAGTACGGGCTGAATGTATCTATTGAACAGCACTGGCGATTTGGAGACCCCCATAAGAAGACAGCTGAACCTGATCGACATGACTACGAGATTGCAATGGTAAACGGGAGTGAAACTCCACCTGGACCTGACTGGCACAAGTTGTACCGATGGCTGGCTAGTCAAAGCTCTGCTTTCTTGCCTTACCACACCGTGTATTTGGTGACGGACAATCGTGATTTGCAATCGGACAAGGTCAAATCCGTGCATGGACTCAGCCATTGGCCAATGGTCGCTGCTTGGTGGAAAGAACGGTTACGCTATGTCGGCCCATATGGAGAACTCACCACAGTTGTCTTTGTTCACATCTCAGCTGACACTGGTCTTCATAAGGTGCACCCAACATGGGCAGGGACGTACATCCTTGATGCTTGTGTGTTCCTCTTTCCGACCATCAATTTTGCACTGATTGACAGCGATTGTGTGCCAGTTACCCTCTTTGAGATACGAGAACTTTGGCTTGCGAGCACTGACCCAACCCGACCAGCTACATCAAGCAAAGTTGCAAAGAGCAAACTGTCAAGCCCCATTGCGTCATCGCACAAACGTGCGCGCTCTGTTGACACGGGAAGGGACATGCAGCAGCCTGGTCCACCATCGAAGCTGTCTAGATCGCATAGTGCGGACAATCTTGCTATCCGAAAAGCTGACCCACCACGAGCCCCTCCCCTCACCTATGGTGCCAATTTGGCAGACGAGGTTGACTATGGTGATTCGCCAGACCCGAGTCCCCGCATGTCTCGGCGGGCGACGTCTAGCAGCAATGACTCTTCCCCGGCTGGGTCAACCAAACCTATCCGGAAGGACAAATCAGACGTGGATGAAACTGCCAGTGCGTGCAGGCCCAAAGGAGTCATCCTTGTGAGTGAGGCATTCACTGAAATCAATGCGGGTCTGGTCATTGTATTAGCTTCGGGTCATGAGAGCCCTGTACCTGTCACTGCCTTGGAGGACTCGGACACGGATCCTGATGAAATAGCCCACGTCATTACTCGTGCTTACCACAGGCATGTTGAAGCCTACCTTGCTACCACGTATCCACCTGCAGATGTTGAGCAGGCAGTAGCTAGTGGATTACTTGGTTCTCCTCTGCTTGGCACGTCCACTCGTGTTACTGCAGATTGGTGCCATGCGTGGAGTATGTTAGGCCAGTGGTCTGGATTAGTCACTTTTCCTGTCCCAGCCTCTGGAGTCTGGCCGCGCCATGGTCATTTACGGAAGATCCTTGATGGCTACCAAGGCAGACAGCCAAATTTCCATAAATGGGCTCGGCCTGCCTACGAGCAAGGTGCCCTTCCGACCCTTAGCCTGCTGCCAGGTGAGGTCAGTGTACGAGTGCTACCAGGAGACAAGATGTACCAGGCCATGGAAATCGAGCCACATTACATGCGGCCTGTTATTCTGCATGGGTTTGGCACCAATGCCAAGAAAAGAATGCCTAGCAGTCTCGCTGACCTCGCCCAATATGGCTGGTTGCCGTTGGCTGCAGCTTTATTTGGTACACAAGAATGGAAGCCTCAATGGCTACATCACAATTTCCTTCCAGTGGTTGGTCTGCGACTGCATGCCAAAGTGCCTCCTCCTCCACTTTCCCAAGCTCAACTAATTTTGTTGTGTGGACTTTGGCAACGAAAGGAACAACCGGAACCTTCATGTACATCGCTGCAGCAAGCAGCTCCCCTGAAGTTTGGTCTTCCGTTACCTCTCAGAGAGATGGCTAAGTGGGACGTCACTGTCAATGAGCAGACCATAGATGTTGGAGAATTGTCCAAACAAAACTACATTGGAAGGACACCTGCTGCTACGTTGCCCGCAGCACTCAAGGGCTCTGACGACTGGGCATCCTGGGTTTTTTCCCTCTTCAGAAGTCTGGCAAGATGACGCCCCAATGCAAGACCGACCCCTTGAAGTGCACTGCAGTGGATTAGGAGGTGGCCTACTCAGTGGCGAACACGACTATGATATTTTCCTACAAAATCAGGCACAAACAAAGGTGTATGGCCCATCGCTCGCTATGACAGATAATTGGGAAGCACATGTCACCCAATTGGGCCTCACCAAAACAGTGCACGAATATGCGATCTACCAGCTACTCTCCACTGCAGAAGGATGGACAGCTTGGCGAGACTTCCTCCCTGAACATTTCTCCGATCATCAACTGTTGCTCACGAGAGCGATTCGTCTCATTGAGGCCGCGCATATCCGGCCAGCCCATGCCAGACCACCACACCCGACCTGGTCAACGGCAATCAGGCAGATCTTTCGTTGTTACCATCCGCAAGGTAAACATCGTTTCCTGAAGTCATGTTTTCCTCACTTAGTCACTACAGCGGACACAGGAGGTGTCAGGGACATCAACGTCTATGGGTTCTCGGCAGGGTCCTACACGGGCCTTGCAGTTCACGAGATCCTGAGTGATTTCGCTGCATTCCCAGGCCTCACTAAAGTTGCTGCGATTGCGACGCCGCCAGAGATGATGCGACTTGCCACTGGCGAACGCAGAGTCACTCTGGTGCACTGCCTTGAAGACCGGCTATGTGTGTGGAAACCGGACTCTCTGACAGAATTCAATTATCAGGTGGTTCTTATAGAAGGGCACCCCACATGGAGTGGGCGTGCCAAACACTCATATGGCCACTTGCTCTTCATTGACCTTGATGAAGGGGTCCATGAAGTTCAAAGATTACAAATCACCACCCCTCAGGTCATTCCACACGGGGTACGGTGCGAGGGATTGCTGCGAGTACTCTCATGGGTGAGCTTTGACCTTCCTGTGCACCTCAAGACGACTCTAAGCACTCTGTTAGTAGCAGCTGGAGAAGGGAACACTGAGCTACAAACAGTACCCATTGTCGGCCGGGACATTCGGGATGGTCAGCCTGAGACGGAAGCTGAACTACAAGCAGCTCTGATTGCGATGATTCCCACACCAGGAGGATCCCACGATGAGGGAGGGTTGCTGGTTCGCAACTTACTGGCGGAATTCCTGCGTGGTTTTTCATTAAGAACCCTCATCTTCCTACTGGACATGGTGCTTCCGCAACTAGACGCCTATCATGCTGGACGGCAGCTCCAACACCTTCAGCCCTGGGTCAGTGTAGAACTAGCTCAGCAGAAGAATCGAGGACAAACTGGAACACGGTTGCAGGTCACCTACCAATATGAGGCGTATGCTGATTTTCATGTCATTCACCTACATACGGAAGGTGCCCCTCTCCTACTCTTTAGTGCACCTTCGGATGTTCCAAAGACCTCGCCGCGTGATCTCTGTGAAGCTGGGAATCTAGGCAACCTGGAAGCCAACGTGATGGCGGGCAGAGCGCTACTAGGGGTACTCCAGTTGCCAGACACTCAGCAGCGGTGTGTTATACTACTGGTACATGAAAAGGTGATGCACAGCGGAACCAGCAAGAACCCTGCTCAGCGAGCAATCAAACGCATTGCCCCGAAGCTACTAGAGCTTGTAATCGTCTCACTACCCATTGCGCGGACGTTTTGTGGACGACTTTTGGACCAGTATCTCAAAACAATGAGTTACTTTGATCCTGCACAGGACTGGCCGAAACCCATTGAAGAACACGTGTCTATGGCCGTAGTGTGGGAAGAGCTAGCCTTCCTGGGTGACACACGCAGCCGCCATGAACTCTTGGTGTTTGCACAAGCTAACCAGTCGCGCCTACCATTGGCCATGGGCATCGTACAGCCGCATATACCTGTTCGCCGCATGGCCAGCGAGCGCAAAACGAAGCTGACCGATGCACTAGTCAGAATCTTGAGCCGGTTCCTGACACCAGCCACGATCTCGATGGAAGGGGCCCATGACAGTTATTACCGTGAGTACCTCCTCCCTCTAGCAGCCCACGGTGATGGACATGTCTTAACGGTCTCAATTGCACTGTTGCTGGCTATTCTGACAGGTAGATCCGACTTATGTATTGCAGGGGTCTTTGGTGCTGGCAAAACGCGGTCCCTTGCGGTCTTGCTCATTGCACTGAGCTGTGAACTCAAGGACTTTGTTGCGATCGTCTATACGAAAGAAAATGTAGCTGCCAAAGCACTTGCGGATCAATTAAGTGATCTCGCGCCCCCCACAATCAGGAGCTTCGGTAGGCTAATTGGTCGCATGGAAGAAGGTAAAGGAGAAGCATATGCCTCCAAAATTGACGTCCGGTGCAGTGACCGTAATAAAATCATCGCGTACAAGAATGTGCTCATTGCAACAGGTGGCTCAGCCACGGCTGAAATGGCGATGCGTTATTCCACTTTTGGTCATTGGATCTCTCGCACCTGGCTAGCTTTCATGGACGAAAGCCAACAGTATGGCAACTACCATGAGATCGCAGCTCTCGCTGCCATTCAACAACCAACTCTCACTGTCTTCATTGGCGATCACAGGCAAACTCCAGGAGGGCTGTCAAAAGGTCGAGCAGCGGCTGCCAATCGACGCAAACTGCTGCAACGGCCGTTAGGGCTCAGAGCGCTTGATAGGCCAGGAGACTATCTTCCACCGGCACGAATGGCAGCACTTGTAGCTCAGCTTTGGCCTGATGCGAGCCAAGATCCGGAGTCAGATCTCTTTAGTCTGCTGAGACTTGCAAACAAGCCGCATAGTGGCCCATGGACATCCACTCTGCAAGACTACGAGCTGCCTGTCGCCCTAGGGCGGGTGTTTCACTGCCGAATCTCGTGCCAGCTGGATGCACACAGCAGCCTAATTGCAGCAGCTCTAGCAGTCCTGCTGATTGCCACAGCACCAGAGGAGTTTGGAGTACCTGAGTGTACCACAACCCTTGAAGCAGCCGGGCTATGTGGTCCTCACCGTTGGGGTATCATTCTCCCTAACAGCTCACGGGTCTCAATGCTGACTTACCAAGCTATCGTGGCAGTTCGGTATCCTGAGTTAGTCCTCCACGAGCCCAATCACATATACATTGGACACTTCGTGCCACATGAGTCCACTGTGGCACAAGGAGGTTTCCGGACGGTACTGTGGAATGCACCTAAAGATCTAAGAGCTGCTGTTGAGGACGTCGTTGCTTTCTGCACCTATCTGAAGAATTATTATCGCAACTTGCAACAGGGAGCGACCTCGCAGCTGCTTGTCTTATGCAACCGTACTGCGGTGCACAACTTGCTACTCCAACATGGCTTCCAGTCTATGTGGTATGGTGGGCTGAGAGTTTCCACCACTTCCTCTGCCGCGGGGGCAACAGCACGCATTGCGGTCATTGTTCAAACAGGCTGTGGGTTTCTCAGTGGAGGACGCAGAGATGCAACAGCAGACGAGCGTGAAGACTGCTATGGGAGAGCAACTGTAGCGCTCACAAGAGCCATTGAACATACCTATATTGTCTCGCCTCTTGATATGGCAGGCATGATTGGCATGGCCCAGACACTGGGAGTGTACCACTATGGATACTTCACATTGAAAGACCGAGACATTCAGTACCATGGCCCTACAACCTACCCCAGCGACAAAATTGCTATACTGGACTGGGGATTAGGGGCACCTTTTATTCCCCAAGACAAACCCCCTCTTGCTATTGCCATGATTGTGACCATCAATGGCACGCGAGCGTGGCGACGATATCGGTTGGTTGTGGCATGCAGAGATAAGTTACGTCTTCCCCTTGATGTCCTTGCAGCGCTAGAGTCTCGCACACGTGACCATGTGCTGACGACCAGCGGTTTTTTCCCCTGCTCGATCGATCGTGAATACTTGTATGGTTATGCTGCTGATGGTTACAGATCTCCTCTCTGGCTGTGTGCAGCCTATAATGGGTCCCCAGCACTTGTTCATCGACATCGAGGCCACAAGGTCTTCTTTCACGTGGGTATACAGGATCGGCAACTCGTCGTAATACCGGGTATTCATTATTTCGATGCCCATCGGTTGCAACCGGACCTCTTGGACACATTGGATCGCCAGATTGATCCAGGGTCTATGAAACTCGCAAGCCCCGAGGGTGCAGGAGACACAGTGAATGACCCCTCCTCGGATGAGGAAGCAGCCTCTACCGATGACGAGAGTGATCCAGAAGACCCTACAGTTGCATGGTGCCCACCCATACCTGATGCAGCTGAAGATCCCTCTGAAGATGAGATCGCGAGTGCAGCTGACAAGCTAGCAATCCTGATTTCTAATGTCCAACCCAACGGAAACCCTTTTTGCATACCCGAAAACCTTGGAGCTCTCCCACCGTTGTGGCTACAGGCAAGATTGACGTTGTCTTTGACTGCCATCCAAGAAAAGTTTGCGCGCATCTTGCTGAGTGTGGCCTGTGAACTGTGGTTGCGCGGGCAAATTGCCAGGGTGGAGGATGTCCTCCTGCAGGTGGCAAGGGCTCTCACAATTCGTTTGGCAGAGAAGCTCGCCCAGGCGATGAGCTCTTTGATGAGATTGGCTGAATCCATGGTGACTCCAGAAACTGAATGCTTGCTGTATGCCACGTACTGGTTTCGGCCCATCCTGTCTGAACTCATTGGCTCGGCCCGAGAGAGCTCTGAGGTGAACCGGAGTCGAGCGCCGAGTGGCCCAGTTAAAGTCCTGGTCACAGATCGGCCGCATCGACGCATGACTGGGCTAGTGGACCTTACGAGTGGTGCCTCTGCCCTACTGGCATGGTTCCCGGCCAGCTGGCCAGCAAAATCGCTCCCAAACTTCTCGAGAATGCTCCTGAGAATGCGCAGAAACCACAAGAAATTAACATCGCTTGCCCGAAACGTTCCTGTGACGAGACTCCGGTAGAGGGAGCAAAGCAGTTGCTCCAGGCAGTTAAATTTGCTGCCAAAAACATGCCTGGTTTTCGTCTTGGTTTGGATGAAGACTTTCAAATGGCTGGATGTTTCCAGGAGCTCATCCATGGATATACAACAGGGCTTGTTGAACCATACATGATGCGAGGTCTCCAACCATTGGGACCGAATCGCACTACTCTAGAAACTATCATTCCCTCTCAAGCAGGGCTCACACCCGAGAAGTGGAAAGAAACAGCCACACTGTGCCCACTTGATTGGCCTTCCAACTACAGTCTTTTGCGATTGTGGCATACCAATGGGAGCCTCCATCAAACGGAAGCGCGACTCAGGAATCAACTGTCGCACAGCCATATGTTTGCTGAGTGGACAGTGCATCTCCACAGATTTGCAGAGCGTGTCTTATTCCAGCAACCTGCAGTTTATGTAGCGGGACATGCCTTGCAAACCAACCTGCGGGAACGAAACTTCCCAGACAGGAAAGTCCGCAGGAGGGTTCCTCCGGAAGACCTGGACGAACATCAAAGGGCGATCCGAGCGCTTCTGCAGCGTGCTAGTGATCAGCAAAGAGTGAACCCAGTTTCGTTTGGGCTCACCAATGAATGGAACGACACCATTACATCAGATAAAAAGCATCATTTGGAACATTTCACGAGAGGTATGACATGATCCCCCGCTCACCCCAATTCGCCTCACTTTTACCCGTTTTTTGAGTGTCCACCCCTTCTCTCTCTTCTTCTTTCCCCTCTTTTCTGTTTCACTCCGCATTGTCCCTCACGCAATATATGGCTTTTGCTTCATCAACAATGCTGGTGGGAGTTGACTTACTTTACATTTGGTCCTTTCGTCATTTCCACTTAAGGTTACTGCCCATATCGGTGTGTCTGTCCAAAGACGTGACAGGTGCACTGGTATGTAGCAGGGGACTCAGGATTCCTCATGTATAATTGTCAGGTTCATTGTGCTGCGCATGCCCGGCCCCTACCTATTCAGACCACTCAAACAGTTGGTAGCCACACTCATATACAGTAGGTGTGAGTGCCAGCTAAGGGGTAACAGATCGGGCAGTATGGGTCACCTTTGCACTGGTGTTTTGAATGTGCTGTCCAGTCGAGAGCTTAGATTATACTAGGGTCTCTTCCACCATGAAGCCTATTGCACTGGCGCGTGCCCTCGTATCCTTTGCCTGACAATCATAGATGGGTGACGAAACTGATGTTATTACTCCGAGACTTAGTATTGACGAGACAACCATTCTCCCACCCTTCCCACTAGTTAAGGTATTTGAATTCGTTTTTTGATCCCTAGGTTTTGCCCTTAGCAGAGCTACCTTAGGTGTTGGTGCCTTGTAGTATGGGTCTGTTTTTGTTCGTCTGTTCCCTGCCTGACGTGGCCCCCCCTCCCCTCGGATGGTCCTCTTTGGCGCCTTGGCCCAGGTTTTACTGGTGCCTCCCTCTGGGTATCGTTGCTTCCGGCGACGGCCTGGCTGCCTTGCCTCTGTGCGTGGAGTGTTGTGGCGCATTGTCTCCCCTCTTCATTGTGTCTCATGGCAACAAAGGCCTGTGGCCCTGTGTGGGGATCTGTCCCTCTACACCATGCTTCCTGTGTTGTTGGGGTGCTGTGTGCTCCCTCACTGAGATATTCATCCTTGTATGATCCTTGGCCCCTTTTTGGACACCGCTAAGGCACGTTCGTACCCCTTCTGGTGCGTGTGTGTCACTTTCTCCATCTGTCCTCTGCTGCCTCCTGGCTCCTCTCCTCTCTTCTTCTGTGTGGTTCGGAGTGTGTGGTGCTTTGGCCGCCCCCCTCTTTATCTTCCCCCCCTTGATGGCAGGTTTCTTGTTTGTTGGTTGCGTGTTGTTTGTTGCTTCTTTTGCCTGGATACCGAGGATACCACCCTGCATAATAGCTCTGTCGTTTCGCCCTGGCTACATTGGTCTTATGTTTTTGTGACTAAGGATTCGTCCGAGGCGGGGTAGCTTTTCACTGCCCCCCTCTCTCCCCCCCCCTTTAATTCACGTTGAATTAGTTTGTTTTCTTTTGTGGCTTCTTCTTCGGCTTTGTATTGGGGAGGGCCCTTCTCACTTGTGTTGTTTCTGCCTTTGTTCCGAGAGGGGCGGTAGATTCCCGGTAGAGCCATGGACTAGGCTGCACTGCAGTGAGCTTTACTGGCGCTGTCCAGTTGAGCTTCCTGCAGTTCAGACTGGTGCGCCCGCGTGCAGCAAAGCCTGCCCACATGGTTCGTCGTGCGGATGTTCTGTAGTGCCTTGGCGGATGGCCCACTCGGTGGGAGAGTGGCCTGGTCTGGAATACACTGCTAACGTACGGTACATCTGGTCCTCTCCGCAGATTGCTGGGACGATGACGGCTAGTGACTCCTGTCAGAGAATCTGGTACTGGCACTGCGAACCATTTCAACCTTCATTGCTTAAGGGGACGAGTTCGACTGCAATGCGAATGCAACATGTGCTTACATTTCGGCAGTAGCATACTGGTTGTGCTCACGAGCCCATGCTATGGTCAGAAGCTTCGTCTGTCTGCAATGGCTGTATAGTGACATTCAGGCTTTTTCAGCCACCTTTTTACCCACTGCCCATTAGGGTCTTGGGCCCTTTACTATATGACGGTACCTGTGAGGGCCTACACCATCTGGCATGTCTTACAGGCCGTCAGTATTCTCCTCCCCATTTAGGGGGGGCAATAGATCACAATCCCTTGCGGCGGTGTACATTGACTGGAACAGACTTACTTGCGTACGCTGAACGATGCAGGATGAACAGTAGCGATGCGGGAGTTGATTTTGACAAGACGTCCATACAAGCGGCCTCTGTCGTGCTCCACATCAGTCTGCCTGCAACACTGGATTCTCTTATCTGTTCTCAGGTGAGACATTCTGGGCGATCATGTATTATACTTCACGCACTGCCGCAATGGATAATTAGTTTGCATGTTTTTGAGGATGATACGGTGGCTAAGGTCACTGTATCTAAGGCAAATCTGATTTTTTTTTCTGGTTTTGTTGGGCCCTGCCCCGTTCTTTGTTGCTTCGCTGTTTTGCTTTGTGGCGAAACGCAAATCTGGCTGGGGGATTTGCGGGTCGTTTTTGGTTGTGGGGTTTTTTTGTTGTTTGTTTGTTGTTGTTTTCGTGATGATTTGCCTAAGTTTTTGGACCACACGTGTCCTTGTACATTCCTGCTTTTCACTGCTTACGCAATTGTAAGGACCGAGCCTAGTGCGAATCGGCCAAACCGGAAAAAAAAAAGTACATCTAGCCATGGTGCCCGTCGCCGTTTGACCTTCGATCAACCAATCTTTCGACCGGCCAATGATCTTCACCACACCACCACATGCCCGTTCTTGATCAAGGTGGCAATACTGTGCACACCAGTTGAATACCCGGAAGCCTTAGTCCACCTACAAACCTGTAGACACATTGTCCGTTGGAATGGAGCGACCGACTCCTATCAAAGACGCCGCTGTCCATCGTCTTGCACAGTCCATCACTCAAATGACCCTCTGCCAGGTCACTACCAGTGAAGTCGATGATGCCACCAAACTTCTAGAGAAGGCCCGACAGAAGCTTCAAGGAATCGAAAACATCCCATCCCAGAGGGTGAATGACCTTGAGGCGGCTATACGCCAACTCCGTCAAATTGGCTGTATCTTGGATAGCTGTACCATATCTGCCTGTTACGAAGTAACCCAGGCACAGAAAGCCTTACTACAGCTTCACCATACAGCCAAGGGAGCCAGCACCTCGTCCGAAGAGCTCAATGCACAGATATCACCACGCACCGATGACGAGTACAATCTCCCATACCATGAAGACGAGTTGCAAGAGCACTAGCACAATGGTGCCTACCGGAACCAATTTTGATGCAGTATGATGATTGGAAAAGCAGATCTGAGCGGACTCTGAGTGTGCCCTGAGTGCCGTAGCCTCGACGTCTTTTTCACCTTAGATCATGTTTCACTCTCATGTTTCACTGCGGTAGTTTTTTCTCACCACTTTGTTGTGACCCGGCGTTGTCGGTGTGGTGTTTGCTTCAAAGTGTCAGGGTGAATGTCATGCCGTGAAGGCTGCTCTTTGTGATCTCGGGGATCCTGGCTGGGGGGATCCCTGGTTTCCGCATTGAGCTTTGTTGCTTCCTGCACCCTTCAAGTGGCCCATGGTGTTTTTGTGATTTTTTCGTTGTTGTCTTGTGTTATGGGCCTGCGTAACATGACACATAAGTTGTCATCTGCATGCGCCGAGATGATACTAAGCTATCACCTCTCGCCTCAACAGATCTTTTTCACCCATAAACTGGAACCTGTCACGTCACTGCTTTGTTTTTGTGTGGGTGTTTGCTTTTTTGTGGGTTGTTTTTGTTTGGGTTTGTTTTTGGCGCTGTTTTTGCTTTTGGTTCTTGGTGTTTCGGTTTTTGTTCTTTTGAACGTGACGAAGGAATAGGACTATGTATCGGTCCTTTACCAGTTTACTTTTGCAGCCACTACAGCTTCGGCCCCTGCGTGAATTAATTAATTAATCTCACATGCAACATGCTTGGAAACATGTTGAACGACCTGGCGGAAGCCATACGGCGTTGGACGGAAAAAAAACTGCGCGATTTTGGCAGCTTGATGGGGGGGCCTGTTGTTGTGTGGCTCTCCCTGTGTCTGCAGATCGTGCTCTCTTCTGCGCAGGTGCAATATGTAGGTGCCAGTCCAAGTAGGGTGCACCTTGTCCAGGCCTGTATCCGCCGATATGGGCACGAATACAACTGTAGTGTGCTCGCCATAAGGGCCTACATATCGGATTCGCTCCTTCCACCACGCAGCAACCATGGGCCAGTGACTTAATCCTGGAGTACTGGCAGCCGTATCCGCTAGCAGGTCTCTATTATCAGTGATGAGGTAAACAGTCTGGAATGATGATAGGAACTCAGCGGCTTGGCTGACGACGATAAAGGCTGTGCCAATTAGGTCCCGGTGCAACCTCCACACCATTCACTACCTTGATCTCATAGTCGTGCCTATCAGGTTCGCCAGACTTCTTGTGGGGGTCTCCAAATCGCCACTGGTGATGGACAGTCTGGTTCTTGAAAGACATTCTTATGTTGCTACGGAGAAAGCGGGAAGCGCATAACGCAAGTATATAAATATCGTGCACAAATAAAAACCGGATAATAAATGAAAGAACAACAAACGCGATTGCAATACCAAACAGTAATTCATAATTATATTAAAATAGTTAATTTTAAGTTTATATTTAATATTTTATTTTATTATTTCAACTTGCTGAATCCTATGGATGTCTGATCCATAGTCTGTTCAACGCCGCACCATATGAGATGTTTTATCTCACATGGATTATCGCACAACCCCCAAAACAACTATGTGAGAGAAAACAAAAAATCAATGAATGAACATGCAACGAAGTAAAATTCATCCCCATCAACAGGTGTGTTCATTCAGCAAGTTGAAATAATGGGACATCAGGAAGGCAGAGACCAAGACAGGGAAGTGTGACTGGGAAAGACTGAAGGGCGCGGAAAACCTAACCATAAATCGCCTAAGCTAAATCGAATTCGGTGAGCGATGTCCACACCGGGTGGTGGATCTTCATTGAAATTCCATCGAGAAATTGCGTCAGCCAATTTGTTGGCCTTGCCACTGATGTGGGATACATCCAGTTGGATCCCAGTGGTTGTTGCCGTGATACATAACTTTTCCAAAAACAGTACAAGAGGAAGTTTTGTGGTGAATAAAGAGTTGGCTCCAGCCTCCGCGCCAGTGTTGTCAGAAAGGCTCGAAATACGCAAACCGTAACGTTGGGCTGGCATGCACCGCGCCAAAAGTTTCACAATGGCTAATTGCGCCAAGGTTTCGTAACAGACTATGTCTCGTTGCATATTGTTGTTCACTTCGACATCTAGTTGATAAAAATCACTCGGAGTAAAACGCTCTGAAAACCAAACTGTGCAGTGAGGAAGGTTGATGAAACCACCAATCTGTGCCATCTGACCATGCGCACATGCATCTGCTGCAGCATAAAAATCCAGTGTCGTGGCTGGCCAGATTGATCGAATTGGGGCCATGCGACTCATCCAAGAGGAAAACATATGAAGGGTTCGAATAGAACCTGGCCCTAGGATGCGGCGAGTTGAAGTGGGGTCTCGGATTCTGAGCCACACTCGTCTTTCAGATAAAAGGGAAGATCGCACGTCATCCAGAGTCATTACCTTACGATGTCTGACCTCAAGTAATTTGCCACCAATGGGAATTGCTGTGCCTGGCGGTCTTGACCGAAACGTAAAATCTGTGTCAAGACAGGCGACCATTTCATGCCAATAGCCAGGGTCCACACTGAATTGCGTTGCAGGAATTTTGTGCATGTCCATGTACAAGTGGTGGAGCCAGATTCGCATCAACGGGAAAAGTTGTGTGAGCCACATTGCAAGACCCACCACTTTTTGAATCACCTTCAGAGGTACTCGGTTGTGTTTGAGTAAGGAGGTGATCAACTCCATGAGTTTCTTTTGCTTGTCAGGATGGATTGAAACCAGTCCACTGTAGAAATTGAATTTCCAACCTATCCAGGTGATTGTATGGGAAATCTCGTATTTTTTCCATGATATCGGCAGGTTGATTTGCTCTGAAAAAAAGGACCAAAAATACTGCTGATAGAGGCAAAACTTTTGCATCTTGCACAAACACAAAGTCATCGACGTAGAGCAATCCAATATGAGGCAAAAATAAGAGACGATGTGCCAGGCGCAGCAAGAATCCGCCCAATCTGCTCCACCAATGGGAGGAGAACGTGGCCCCAAAGGCAAACTTTATAAAAATATATTTTGCCTTGCCAAGCAAATCCTATTAAGCCATGTTCAGAAGGGTGGATGGCTACTCTCTTGTGAGCGCTCTTGATGTCCAAGCTTAGTCCAGAGACCGGAGCCGAGGTGTTCCTTAAAGGGTAGCTGCGAATCAAGTCCTTTGCGGATGGCAAAGAACCTTTCTCTGGTAGAGGACAATTTTGATTAAGGCCGCAAATGGAGGAGTCCACGACTAGGCGTGGTGAACGAGTTGTTGATGTTGCCACACCGAGCTTGCCCACTGAGACCCCGATTGGGAAGGCTGCCTGGGCGTCTTCCAATGTCCCAGGGAACTCAAAGACCCATCCTTGTCGAAGCTCTTCTTCTACCAACTCAGTTGTGATGGCAGGGTCATCATGCGCTGATTTCCAGCCATCAAAATGCACCGGTGGAGGGTCATCGTCTGCATCTGCTGTTTGCTCAAAGCAATGAGATGATGGAATGTTGCGCAAATAACCAGTGGGTACCCCGTCAATTAAATGCTGAAACAGTGCAGTGTCCGGGTCGTCCATGATGCGTGAAAGCGCTTGAAGGATATGAAGGTAAAGTGGTTGATTTTGGGGTATGTCCCAATTTGGTTGCACATTGTGGGACGCCAAAAATTGTTTTTTTTGCCCGAGCCCGTTGCCTTTCGGCGGGTCTACGGTCTTGAGGCTTACTCGCGGACCAGCAGGGAATCGAACCACCACCGGCAGTCTGTCAGCGCCGACAAGAACGACGCCCTACCAACTGAGCCACGAGGACACCTGGGACGCCAAAAATTGTTCAATCGTCGATCGCATTTGGTTCACCAGTTCATCTGTAAATGGAGGCTCAGGTCGCTGCTGTGAAAAATGATTCTCAATCTCCGTATGCAGTTTCAGTTTACAAATTGATTGCATCCAATGTTGACGAAAGTCCTTGAACACATCATCTTTGATGGAGGCGGGATGACTCCAGTTAGGGCAAGAGTGGTACCCTGCGCCATCAACATTTGAAATCGGCGTGTCCCAAGTGCCTTTGTTTGGCAAAGATTTCAAAAAGATTTTCCACTGAAAAATCAATAGAAGAACCTTTAACCAAAGGGATTATGATGGATGCAAATTTGTTGGCTAATTGTTCTGGGTATTCTGCTGTTCGGCGACTCAGAAAACCCCCAGTGTCGTCGCGGACACCTGCCAACTTTGGGTGTCCTGGCGGATGAGGGCACGTGCAAGCAAGCTCTGTCAGTAGTTCAAATGATGAAGCAAATGGCCATGACTTAGGCCAATTTCGGTCAAATGCACATGCTGCTAAATTGATACAGTAAACCCCTCCCGATGCAAGCCATTGCTGAGTGCAGTTCTCCAACTCATCGCCGACGGGGGTTGCTCAAGGTGTCCATGCCCCCCTGCTGAGAAAACCTGTAAAATTTCACAACATCGGTACAACATAGTGTGACTGTTTTGGACCCTGGTCAGTTCATCTGCAGTTAAATGAGGGAATCCATCCAAACATTCACGGGATCGAAGAGGTGGAGGTCCACCAGGTTTCAGTTTGAGCACACTGTACTCGTTGCAAGATGGTGAACATGCCGCATAGGCAACCCGTCCAGAAGCTGCCAAACGTAAGAGTTTCAGATAAAAATCATCATTGAGTACTGAGGGGGCCCCCTTTGCGGGGTCCAGAAAGCACTACGGCTTCCACGGCCAAAAGTGATGTCGCTCTAGCTCACTTTCTTCCTGGGTTCAGCATGTCAAATAACCCAGCCATCGTTGGGATGTGCTCATCCATTTTCATGTTTGTCTTGGAGCGTGATTGACCCCAGGCATTGCTCCATGAAGAGATGGAGAAAAGACCGAAGTTAACACTTGACATTTGAGTTGTGGTGTGCCGCAGCTTGATGCGGCCATGCCAACCCCTTGCCCCCTTAGACTCCTATCACAGCAACGCGGATGCAGCAGATGCAGTGTGCCCATATCGTGGAGGAGTCCTCTCCCTGGAATATATAGTACTGGGGAGGACCACTTTTTGGAGTCCAAAAAGCCAATGTGTTTACGGCCCCGAAAATGAGATTGCTGCAGTGACCTTTTTTTGCGAAAAATGGCGCAGCTTTACCAAAAAGCAATACTTTTGCAAGTGTAACGGAATGGCAGGATTCCGGGGAACACGGTTGCTGATTGAAGGTCTCTAGTCCCGCCTGCATGTCGCCAGTTTTTGCCAAAGCATCATGTTGTTTGGAATTGTTTGGGTGTTGTTGTCGCAGGCTTTCGCAACATGGCGTGGGTGAGGTGCTGATTCCGCTGCGACATTGCTGGCGGGATGCTTTTTCTGTGTTTGCGTTTGCACTGCTCAGTTTTGTTTTGGTCTCTTGATGCGTTGTTTGTTTTTGGGCTCCCCCCCCTTCGCCCCCCTAGACTCCTAACGCGGCAACTTTGCGGGTCGGGTTGTGTATGTCGCCCGGAGTTCAGTATCATCCGGTTAAAGAATAATAGTATATATTTAAAACCGGATGAATCCTTTGTTTACATTGGGGGAAGAGTTTCGATTTCATGACTCCAGCAGATTCCGTAAGAAGGCTGGAGATGCAAAACTTCGATTTTACCACAGTTTTGTGCCAGTTTTGATGTCTTTAGCTGCGGAGTCTTGCCGGAGTCGGGCGGAGTCGGTACACCTGCTGAAACCCCATTTACAATGGGGAAAAGGGTTGAAAGAGTTCCAACTTTGTGACTCCAGACGACTCCGCAAGAAACCGCAACATGCGCAAGATGATGTCACTGAACTGTTCGATTTGTTTGATGCCCATTTTTGGGGTTGGAAAGGTATATAGAATTTGGACTCCCAAAGGCGGTCCTCCCCAGTCCAGCACGTGGATGTTTGTGTCATCCTTCCTGCCTTCTGTGGTTTCATGTTTTCTGGCGAACTTTTGAAGCAGCTGGGTGCGTTCCGAGCGTCATGTCGCAACCCCAAAAACAGGATTGCCACACGCTCCAACGCGTGGATTTGGCGCGCCCGTTTTTGGTCTCGCCTGCTATTAAAATAGAAATTGAAAACAGCCTCGAAATGGCCCTGTCCAAAGCGAAAAGCGGTAGCGCGTGGCAATCCCATTTTTGGCAGTGTGGAACCTTGCGACCTGCTCGAAACACGAAGCTCTTACATTACGCAAGTAAATCAAAGTTGGGTTTTGTTCAAGCAGCAAGCTTCAACGCAACTGGGGAGGACCACTTTTTGGAGTCCAAAAAGCCAATGTGTTTACGGCCCCGAAAATGAGATTGCTGCAGTGACCTTTTTTTTGCGAAAAATGGCGCAGCTTTACCAAAAAGCAATACTTTTGCAAGTGTAACGGAATGGCAGGATTCCGGGGAACACGGTTGCTGATTGAAGGCCTCTAGCCCCGCCTGCATGTCGCCAGTCTTTGCCAAAGCACCATGTTGTTTGGAATTGTTTGGGTGTTGTTGTCGCAGGCTTTCGCAACATGGCGTGGGTGAGGTGCTGATTCCGCTGCGACATTGCTGGCGGGATGCTTTTTCTGTGTTTGCGTTTGCACTGCTCAGTTTTGTTTTGGTCTCTTGATGCGTTGTTTGTTTTTGGGCTCCCCTCCCTTCGCCCCCCTAGACTCCTAACGCGGCAACTTTGCGGGTCGGGTTGTGTATGTCGCCCGGAGTTCCATGTCATCCGGTTAAAGAATATTATATATTTAAAACCGGATGATTCCTTTGTTTACATTGGGGGAAGAGTTTTGATTTCATGACTCCAGCAGATTCCGTAAGAAGGCTGGAGACGCAAAACTTCGATTTTACCACAGTTTTGTGCCAGTTTTGATGTCTTTAGCTGCGGAGTCTTGCCGGAGTCGGGCGGAGTCGGTACACCTGCTGAAACCCCATTTACAATGGGGAAAAGGTTGAAAGAGTTCCAACTTTGACTCCAGACGACTCCGCAAGAAACCGCAACATGCGCAAGATGATGTCACTGAACTGTTCGATTTGTTTGATGCCCATTTTTGGGGTTGGAAAGGTATATAGAATTTGGACTCCCAAAGGCGGTCCTCCCCAGTTCAGCACGTGGATGTTTGTGTCATCCTTCCTGCCTTCTGTGGTTTCATGTTTTCTGGCGAACTTTTGAAGCAGCTGGGTGCGTTCCGAGCGTCATGTCGCAACCCCAAAAACAGGATTGCCACACGCTCCAACGCGTGGATTTGGCGCGCCCGTTTTTGGTCTCGCCTGCTATTAAAATAGAAATTGAAAACAGCCTCGAAATGGCCCTGTCCAAAGCGAAAAGCGGTAGCGCGTGGCAATCCCATTTTGGCAGTGTGGAACCTTGCGACCTGCTCGAAACACGAAGCTCTTACATTACGCAAGTAAATCAAAGTTGGGTTTTGTTCAAGCAGCAAGCTTCAACTCAACTGGGGAGGACCACTTTTTGGAGTCCAAAAAGCCAATGTGTTTACGGCCCCGAAAATGAGATTGCTGCAGTGACCTTTTTTTGCGAAAAATGGCGCAGCTTTACCAAAAAGCAATACTTTTTGCAAGTGTAACAGAATGGCAGGATTCCGGGGAACACGGTTGCTGATTGAAGGTCTCTAGCCCCGCCTGC
This sequence comes from Cladocopium goreaui, assembly GCA_947184155.2. NCBI lineage: Eukaryota > Dinophyceae > Suessiales > Symbiodiniaceae > Cladocopium > Cladocopium goreaui. Next base: position 970,406 of record CAMXCT020004557.1, on the reverse strand, counting down.
ATGTCGCCAGTCTTTGCCAAAGCATCATGTTGTTTGGAATTGTTTGGGTGTTGTTGTCGCAGGCTTTCGCAACATGGCGTGGTGAGGTGCTGATTCCGCTGCGACATTGCTGGCGGGATGCTTTTTCTGTGTTTGCGTTTGCACTGCTCAGTTTTGTTTTGGTCTCTTGATGCGTTGTTTGTTTTTGGGCTCCCCCCCCTTCGCCCCTTAGACTCCTAACGCGGCAACTTTGCGGGTCGGGTTGTGCATGTCGCCCGGAGTTCAGTATCATCCGGTTAAAGAATAATAGTATATATTTAAAACCGGATGAATCCTTTGTTTGCATTGGGGGAAGAGTTTCGATTTCATGACTCCAGCAGATTCCGTAAGAAGGCTGGAGATGCAAAACTTCCGTTTTACCACAGTTTTGTGCCAGTTTTGATGTCTTTAGCTGCGGAGTCTTGCCGGAGTCGGGCGGAGTCGGTACACCTGCTGAAACCCCATTTGCAATGTGGAAAGGGTTGAAAGAGTTCCAACTTTGCGACTCCAGACGACTCCGCAAGAAACCGCAAGAAGTGCAAGATGATGTCACTGAACTGTTCGATTTGCTAGGGAGGCCCTTTTGAGCGAAGCCGGTTTTGAGAAGGTTTTCCGGACCCAGAATTGGGTCCGTCGGAGGAAGCTGTTTTGTAGATGATTTGGTTTCTTGTTGGGGCAAGCGGGGTGCATATCGATTGCTGCTTGAACCCAGTTGAAGGTAGCTTTTTATTGTTTCGTTTCGTCTGGTGGCTTGATTGTTTGCTGCTAAAAGAAGGCGCATCAGCCTTTTGCAGCCTTAGGTGATTGCTTGAAGTGTTTCTTGCTGTTGCGGAGTTTGTGGGTTTTCGCGCAGGCGGTCGGCTTCCATTTGAATGACTGCATTGAGTACTTTTACTGCCCCTTGTTGGCCCCCCTTGCCCCTCTAGACTCCTACCGAAGTTTTCAGCCCAGAAAGAACATGAATTATGATTTTTTCAGTCAATCCCGTTATTAATTAATAGTATTAATTTAAAACGGGATGGAGTAAGAATCTGCTAGGGAAAGATGTGGAAAGGTGAAGTATTGAAGGCTTTCTTACTCCGCCATCGTTTCGATATCGTGTCAATTACATTGGGTAATTGAATTAAAACATACCACAGAGTAGCGGAGTAGCGCGGAGTAGCGACGGATTGGTGAATGTTGCCTGGGTGGTGCTGCATTGCAATCGCCGCATTGGAGCTAGGGAACGGAGACAGCTGATACCACATGTGCGCTTTCAGGTTCCATTTCTGGGGCCGGAAAATCAATTGAAATCAGGCTTCGCATGTGCGGGCCTCCCTTGTTCCAACTCTATATGCTTGTTGCTTAACTAAACGCAGTTGTCATTTTTTGTTCGTTGCACGGGTCGGCCTTTGCTGTTGATTTTGCGATTTTGCGGTCTCATTTTTGGTACCGCCAGACGGTCCCAAAAATGAGACCGTGAAAGAGCTTTTCTTTTGTTTTTTTTACTAAGCGGTGCATGCGGACCCAAAAATGGGACCGCCAGGCGGTCCCATTTTTGGGACCATGTTTAGGTTCATTTTTTGAAGTTTGTTGTATCAAGGTTGCAGAAGCGCAACGTTTTGGTTTCAATGAAGCTTCGTGGCTTATGGCGGCCGGAAGGGCAGCTAGGGAGGCCCTTTTGAGCGAAGCCGGTTTTGAGAAGGTTTTCCGGACCCAGAATTGGGTCCGTCGGAGGAAGCTGTTTTGTAGATGATTTGGTTTCTTGTTGGGGCAAGCGGGGTGCATATCGATTGCTGCTTGAACCCAGTTGAAGGTAGCTTTTTATTGTTTCGTTTCGTCTGGTGGCTTGATTGTTTGCTGCTAAAAGAAGGCGCATCAGCCTTTTGCAGCCTTAGGTGATTGCTTGAAGTGTTTCTTGCTGTTGCGGAGTTTGTGGGTTTTCGCGAAGGTGGCCGGCTTCCATTTGAATGATTGTATTGAATACTTTACTGCCCCTTGTTGGCCCCCTTGCCCCTCTAGACTCCTACCGAAGTTTGCAGCCCAGAAAGAACATGAATTATGATCTTTTCAGTCAATCCCGTTATTAATTAATAGTATTAATTTAAAACGGGATGGAGTAAGAATCTGCTTAGGGAAAGATGTGGGAAGGTGAAGTATTGAAGGCTCTCTTACTCCGTTATCGTTTCGATATCGTGTCAATTACATTGGGTAATTGAATTAAAACATACCACGGAGTAGCGGAGTAGCGCGGAGTAGCGACGGATTGGTGAATGTTGCCTGGGTGGTGCTGCATTGCAATCGCCGCATTGGAGCTAGGGAACGGAGACAGCTGATACCACATGTGCGCTTTCAGGTTCCATTTCTGGGGCCGGAAAATCAATTGAAATCAGGCTTCGCATGTGCGGGCCTCCCTTGTTCCAACTCTATATGCTTGTTGCTTAACTAAACGCAGTTGTCATTTTTTGTTCGTTGCACGGGTCGGCCTTTGCTGTTGATTTTGCGATTTTGCGGTCTCATTTTTGGTACCGCCAGACGGTCCCAAAAATGGGACCGTGAAAGTGCTTTTCTTTTGTTCTTTTACTAAGCAGTGCATGCGGTCCCAAAAATGGGACCGCCAGGCGGTCCCATTTTTGGGACCGTGTTTAGGTTCATTTTTTGAAGTTTTTTGTATCAAGGTGGCAGAAGCGCAACGTTTTGGTTTCAATGAAGCTTCGTGGCTTCTGGCGACCGGAAGGGCAACTGTGTGGAACAGGGAGGCCCTTTTGAGCGAAGCCGGTTTTGAGAAGCTTTTCCGGACCCAGAATTGGGTCCGTCGGAGCAAGCTGTTTTGTAGATGATTTTGTTTCTTGTTGGGGCAAGCGGGGTGCATATCGGTTGCTGCTTGAACCCAGTTGAAGGTAGCTTTTTATGATTTCGTTTCGTCTGGTGGCTTGATTGTTTGCTGCTAAAAGAAGGCGCATCAGCCTTTTGCAGCCTTAGGTGATTGCTTGAAGTGTTTCTTGCTGTTGCGGAGTTTGTGGGTTTTCGCGCAGGTGGTCGGCTTCCATTTGAATGATTGTATTGAATACTTTACTGCCCCTTGTTGGCCCCCCTTGCCCCTCTAGACTCCTACCGAAGTTTGCAGCCCAGAAAGAAGATAAATTATGATCTTTTCAGTCAATCCCGTTATTAATTAATAGTATTAATTTAAAACGGGATGGGGTAAGAATCTGCTTAGGGAAAGATGTGGGAAGGTGAAGTATTGAAGGCTCTCTTACTCCGTTATCGTTTCGATATCGCGTCAATTACATTGGGTAATTGAATTAAAACATACCACGGAGTAGCGGAGTAGCGCGGAGTAGCGACGGATTGGTGAATGTTGCCTGGGTGGTGCTGCATTGCAATCGCCGCATTGGAGCTAGGGAACGGAGACAGCTGATACCACATGTGTGCTTTCAGGTTCCATTTCTGGGGCCGGAAAGTCAATTGAAATCAGGCTTCGCATGTGCGGGCCTCCCTTGTGTTTCATGCCCATTTTTGGGGTTGGAAAGGTATATAGAATTTGGACTCCCAAAGGCGGTCCTCCCCAGTATATGGAACCAAAACCTGGATATACACTGGAACAACTATGGGCTGATTCTGAACCTGCCGTAAGTAAAAAAACGACCACGTCCTATGACGTACAGGCAAATGACGTTCAGCGTGCCGTCGCGGCCATTCGGCATTTTCCGCCCCCCATTCCTCCTGACAGCCCCTTCATACAAGCGTTAGGAACACCAGCGCTCTGAAAGCCCCACCACAGACTGACACCCTTACGCAGAGAGCGCTGGAAGAATAGGAACGCACTCTGTGTGAAAACAAGGCAGTAGCAATCCTTGCAGAGAACAAGCTGGACGACCAACAATCATCCACAAGGATGGTGGGGAAATGCTCATTGCCATTGTTCTGGACAAGCCACTGGCGGAAGCAAAGAAATTAGTAGATGACCCTGCGGCATTTACCCGCGAGAGGACACGCATCCTGCGTGACAAGCATACTCACCCGCTCATCGCCCAAATGATGAAACCAGCGGGGAGCAGTGAGCCACCCTCCGCCACTGCGGGAGCGAGTGGTGCCAGTAGCAGTGGAGACCTTCGCACGACACCACACGAGCAGTTCCAGTAAAACGCACCAAACGACACAGAGTACCCAATTTCCTCTTTATGCAATCAGCGTCCAACTTGAACTTGGTTGAACGGCGTTGTCACCATGGGGTACTCATGGTTGAAAACTGCCTGCCGCGATTCCTTTTCTAGTTAACACGCTGGAGCCAGCATATGCCAGCACAATTTCTTGGTGACAGTGCGGCTGAGCGGCGTTGTCACCATGGGGTACTCATGGTTGATTACTGCCCGCTGCGACCAGGACGGGAGGCTGTGGGGGCGGTTTAATAATCCTTTCTGGGTAGTTGTTTTGTTCGGGTTGTTGCTTCTTAATTCTTGCATGGTAGTGTAGTGCGATGTCAAAGTACATCTAGCCATGGTGCCTGTCGCCGTTTGACTTTCGATCAACCAAACTTTCGTCTGGCCAATGATCTTCACCACACCAACACATGCCCATTCTCGATGAAGGTGGCAATACTGTGCACACCAGTTGAATACCTGGAAGCCTTTGTCCACCTACAAACCTGTAGACAACTTTGTCCTTTGGAATGGAGCGACCGACTCCTATCAAAGATGCCGCTGTCCATCATCTTGCACAGTCAATCACTCAAATGACCCTCTGCCAGATCACTACCATTGAAATCGATGATGCCACCAAGCTTCTAGAGAGGCCCGACAGAAACTTCAAGGAATCCAAAACATCCCATCCCAGAGGGTGAATGACCTTGAGATGGCTGTGCGCCAGCTCCGTCAAATTGGCTGTATCTTGGATAGCTGTGCCATATCTGCCTGTTACGAAGTAACTCAGGCACAGAAAGCCTTGTTGCAGCTTCACCATACAGCCAAGGGAGCCAGTACCTCGTCCGAAGAGCTCAATGCACAGATATCGCCACGCACCGATGACGAGTACAATCTCCCATACCATGAAGACGAGTTGCAAGAGCACTAACACAATGGTGCCTACCGGAACCAATTGATGCAGTATGATGATTGGAAAAGCAGTTCTGAGCGGACTCTGAGTGTGCCCTGAGTGCCGTAGCCTTGACGTCTTCTCACCTTAGATCATGTTTCACTTCATGTTTCACTGCAGTAGTTTGTTAGTTTTTCATCACTTTGTTGTGACCCGGCGTTGTCGGTGTTTGCTTCAAAGTGTCTGGGTGTAATTTTATGCCATGATGGCTGCTCTTGGAGATCTCGGGGATCCTGGCTGGGGGGATCCCTGGTTTCCGCATTGAGCTTTGTTGCTTCTGCACCCTCTGAAGTGGCCCATTGTGTTTTTGAGGTTGGCTGTTTTTGTTGGTTTTTTATGGGCCTGCGTCAACATGGCACACAAGTTGTCACTTGCATGCGCCGAGATGATACTAAGATGTCACCTCTTGCCTCAACAGATCTTTTTCACCCATAAACTGGTACCCGTCACTCCCGTGTCTTGCGGTTGTGTGGTTTTTTGTGTTTTGTGTGGGTTGTTTTTTGTTTGTGGTTGTTTTTGGGTTTGTTTTTGCTTCTGGTTCTTTGTGTTTCGGTTTTTGTTCTCTGCTTACGTGACAAGGGAATAGGATTATGTACCGGTCCTCTACCAGTTTACTTTTGCGGCTACTACAGCTTCGGCCCCTGCATGAACCAATTAATTAATCTAATATGCAGCATGCTTGGAAACATGTTGAACGACCTGGCGAAAGCCATACGGCGTTGGAGGGAAAAAAAACACCTCAGAGTCATTATCCTGGCTCGCATCCGGCCAGAGGAGGGCTTAGCTTGGTGAGCCGGGCAGGGGGCAGATAATCACCAGGGCGATTCAAGGCTCGTAGTCCAAGGGGACGATGGAGAAGCTTCTGCCTATTTGCTGCTGCAGCCCTTCCCTTGGATAGGCCTCCAGGTGTTTGCCTGTGGTCACCCACAAAAACAATCAATGCCGGTTGCTGGATTGCAGCCAGTGCGGCAATCTCATGGTAGTTGCCGCACTGCTGGCTTTCATCCATAAATGCTAGCCACACCTTGGAGAGCCAGAGACTAAATGATGAGTATTTCATGGCCATTTCCGCAGTAGCGGAGCCTCCAGTCGCAATCAGAATGCGTTTCTCAGCAATGGCTCTATTGCGATCACTGCATCGAACGTCAATTTTTGTTGCATAAGCTTCGCCGTTTCCTTCCTCGATGCGGCCTAGTAAGCGTCCAAAAGCTGATTGCGTTGGTGGGGAAAGGTCACTGATCTGGTCAGCTAGAGCTTTGGCAGCGACTTTTTTCCCCGTCCAACGCCTTATGGCTTCCGTCAGGTCGTTCAACATGTTTCGAAGCATGTTGCATTTGGGATTAATTGATTAATTAAGTCACGCAAAGGCCGATGCTGTAGTGGCCGCAAAAGTAAACTGGTGGAGGACCTATACATAGTCCTATGTGCTGTCACCCTCATCAGAAACCAAAAAACAAAACACCAGGAGACAAAACAACAAAACACAAAAAACAGAGAACCCACACACACAAAAAACAAACGCCAACACAAAACACCAAGCAGGTGACGTGACAGTTACCAGTTTATGGGTGAAAAAGATCACTTAAGGCAAGAGGTGATAGCTTAGTATCACCTCGGCGCATGCAAATGACAACTTGTGTGCCATGTTGACGCAGGCCCATAAAACCAGGGATCCCCCCAGCCAGGATCCCCGAGATCACAAAGAGCAGCCTTCACGGCATAACATTACACCCTGGCACTTTGAAGCAAACACCGACAACGCCGGGTCGCGAAAGTGGTGAGAAAAACTACCGCAGTGAAACAGGAGAGTGAAACATGGTCTAAGGTGAAAATGACAGGAAGGCTACGGCACTCAGGGCACACTCAGAGTCCGCTCAGTAGTGCTTTTCCAATCATCATACTCGCAAGGATTATCCATGTGCATTGCCACGAGTGCAGAAAGGGCTAGTGCTCAGTTGTCTTTGTTCCCGCATCAGCATCAAAATTGTGGTTGCGGTGAGCACCGCTGTGCTAGTGCTCTTGCAAGTAGTCTTCATGGTATGGGAGATTGTGCTCGTCATCAGTGCGTGGTGATATCTGCGCATTGAGTTCTTCCGATGACGTGCTGGCTCCTCTGGCTGTATGATCAAGCTGCAGTATAGCTTTCTGTGTGGTTGTGTGTTTTTTGTGTTTGTTTGTGTTTTGTGTGTTTTGTTGTTGCTTGTACTTGTTGTTTTTTGTGTTGTTTTGCTTTTGGTTCTTTGTGCTTCGGTTCTTGTGTTTGTGAACGTGACAAGGGAATAGGACTATGTATCGGTCCTCTACCAGTTGACGGTTGCGGCCCTACCGCTTGGCCCCTGCGTGAATTAATTGATTAATCTCACATGCAACATGATTGGAAACATGTTGAACGACCTGGCAAAAGCCATACCGGCGTTGGACGGAAAAAAAAAGCTGCAGTATAGCTTTCTGCGCTTGGGTTACTTCGTAACTGGCAGATATTGTACAACTATCCAATATACAGCCAATCTGGCGGAGTTGGCGTATGGCCGCATCAAGGTCATTGACCCTCTGGGATGGGATGTTTTCTAGAAGTTTGGTGGCATCATCGACTTCGCTGGTAGTGACCTGGCAGAGGGTCAGTTGGGTAATGGACTTTGCAAGGCGATGGACAGCGGCATCCTTGATAGGAGTCGGTCGTTCCATCCCAAAGGTTAAGCTGTCTGCAGGTTTTTCGGCAGACGTAAAGCCTCTGGGCATTCAGTTAACACTCACCGTGTTGCAACCTTGGTGAAGGAAAGGCATGGGGATGTGGTGAAAGTCATTTAGCCGGTCGAAAGATTGGTTGAACGAAGGTCAAACGGCGACGAGCACCATGGCTAGATGTACTTTGACATCGCACTACACTACCATACAACAATTAATGTACGACAACACGAACAACCAAAAAACCCTGAAAAAGGTTATTATAACCGCCCCCCACCGCCTCCCGTCCCATACTGGCTTCGGCATGCTTACAGCAAAGGTAGCCGCAGCGGGCAGTGGTCAATCATGGGTACCCCATAGTGGCAAAGCCGCTCAACCTACTGTCAAGGTCCCTTTATCGCAGCCATGTTTTGACCACTTTTTTGGGCCCTGTTTTAGGGGCCATGATGAAGCAGGTTTGTTGGCATTCTCCATGTCACTGTTTTCTGATGTTGGCCCTCTTGAGGCCATCGCGGAGAACAAGACAGAACAGAAGTTGGCAGCAAAGCGCCGCCAGCGGTTGCTAAAAGCACCCCTAAAGCCGCCAAGCTACGATGCGCGTTTTCCCACAGCGCGGAGCGTATAGTTGATGAACTTGGCCTACTATACACTGAAAACCGTGGAAATCTGCGGAAAAACATGGCCAGCGTATAGCGTATAGTTGGTTCAATTCGATAAAAAGACCCTACTAAAAGAAATCTTTCTTAGAATGTGAGCTGACCGGCCAAAATGGATCTCACGCCACAGCGCGGAGCGTTTAGTAGGGTACTAAACCGTCTGGCCCGCAACACCAAAATTGTGTTCTCGCCACAGCGCGGTGGGTTTAGTTGGGCTCTTTGTTTGCACGATTATTTTAGAGATTCAATTTTTTGCGTGACGAGCGCAGCACTTGAGAACCCCGTACGGCCATCTTAAAGGTTGAAGCGCGGCTGGATACTTGTATTTGACGCCTCCACATGGAGCAGTGGAAAGGCGGAAGCCCATGGTGCCAAGCACACACTGCCCTGTGGGTAGATCTCCTTCATTGGGGCCCAGATGAAAGATTTCCCTCATTTGCAGAGGAACCCAACAAAGCTATCTTTCGTTGCTTGCCCCGTCCATGGAACAAAGCTGAAAAAATTGCAGTAGTGAACTCTTTCTCATCAATGTGGTTGGAAATAAACAGCGCTCTTGCAGCAGAAGGACAGCGCCCATCACAGTGGCAAGCCCAACCTGAAGCCTCCACCAAGTCAAGACGAAAGATAAACGCGATCTTTGACTCTCAGCTATGATTGCTGCAGCTCCCCTTTTTTCTTCACTGGAAGATTGGACTATCTACACACACCGAAAGCCGGTGTGACGCTCGGAGATTTATAGATGCTTCAAAAGCGGCTTGTGGTGTTCAGATTTACAGTTCCTGTGGAGAATCCCGACATCGGCATTCCCAAGAGTGCCTCCTGCAAAGGGGAATCGTCGATGTTTGCGCTTCCAGACTCCAGACTTGCAGTTGCAAATCCAAGATGAGGATTTGACGTATGTTTAAATCCCCGCGCCCCATCTTCAATGTTGGACGGAAGCTTAAATGTTGCAGTTTCACCTTTTTGAACTGATAACCATCAAAAAGAAATTTTGCCTCAGGTCACATCCTCAAATTGGAACTCACTTCTTAGTTGCAATAGCATCAACACACCCTCAACATTGACAATGGGGTCGCAGGGGTTCAGTTTGTGGTTGGCCCTTGTGGGGGCCATGCAAGGAAAGATGGCCGTACTGGGTTCTCAAGCGCTGCGCCTGCAGCGCTTCAACCTTTATGATGGCCGCACGGAGTTCTCAAGCGCTGCACCTGCCGCGCTTCAACTTTTAAGATGGCCGTGCAGGGTTCTCAAGCGCTGCGCCTGCCGCGCTTCAACCTTTTAGATGGCCGTATGGGGTTCTCAAGTGCTGCGCCCGTCACGCAAACAAATGGAATCTGTAAAATAATCGTACAAACAAAGAGCCCAACTAAACCCACCGCGCTGTGGCGAGAACACAATTTTGGTGTTGCGGGCCAGACGGTTTAGTACCCTACTAAACGCTCCGCGCTGTGGCGTGAGATCCATTTTGGCCGGTCAGCTCACATTCTAAGAAAGATTTTTTTTAGTAGGGTCTTTTTATCGAATTGAACCAACTATACGCTATACGCTGGCCATGTTTTTCCGCAAATTTCCACGGTTTTCAAAGTATAGTAGGCCAAGTTCATCAACTATACGCTCCGCGCTGTGGGAAAACGCACATCCTAGCTTGGCGGCTGTTGGGCTTGACCAACACATGCGCAGCAACCTTGAGGCTGCCATGCGTGCCTCGGGCAGGCCTCGGTAAGCCTTGGAGCGCCTCGAATGCCAACAAACCTGCTTCATCATGGCTCCCAAAACAGGATCCAAAAAACTAGTAGAAACATGGCGGCCAGAAAGGGACCTCGACTGTACAAGAAACAAAGTGGGACGCAGAGAGAGAAAAAGCATGTATTAACACTTACGCTCATGCTAGTGCGTCGCAAATCTGCTTGCAAAACCTCTGCGGGCAGCAGCAAAATTCTCCGATGGCTGACCCCACTTTTGGGTCCAAATCTGGATCCCAAAACGGGGCCCAAGCAAAGACCTAAAAGAAGGAATGAAAATGTGATCCAATTCTGGACCCCATTTTGGGGTCCATATTTGGACCCAAAAATGGGGTCAGCCATCGGAGAATTTCGCTGCTGCCCGCACATGTTGTGCAAGCAGATTTGCGACCCTGCAGCTTGAACATGAATGTCAACTCATACCTTTTTCTCTTTGTGCGTCCCAAGTCCGGTTGCTACTGTAGGTCGAGTCACAGGCTAAATGCATGTATGGGAAACTTGGGTACCCTACGTTATCTCGAGTAGCTTACTGGAACTGCACGTGTGAGGTGGTGCGAGGTTCTTCACTGCTACCGGCGCTACTGGCTGCGGTATTGGCGGTGGGTGGGTCACCACTCTCCGCTGGTTTCATCATTTGGGCGATGAGCGGGTGGTTTTGTTTTTCGCGCAGGATCCGCGTCATTTCGCGAGTGAAAGCTGCAGGGTCATCAACTAGTGCTTTCGCTTCCGCTAGTGGCCTATCAAGGACAATGGCAATAAACATTTCGCCACCGTCTTTATGGATTATGGTTGGTCGGCCGGCTTGCACCTCTGCGAGGATTGCCACTGCCTTGTTTTCACACAAGGTGCGTTCCCATTCCTCCAGGGCTCTTTGCGCTAGGGTGTCAGTTTGTGGTGGGGCCTTGAGAGCAGCTGTTGCCCCTAACGCTCTTAAGAAGGGATGCTGAATGGCCGCTACTGCACGCAAGACGTCATTTGTTTGGATTTCATATGACGTGGACGTTTTCTTGCTTATGGTAGGCTCGGAATCAGCCCATAGTTGTTCCAGCGTGTATCCTGGTTTCGGTTCCATGTACCGTCGATTCCATACTGCATGGTGGGACCATTGAGGTGCGTCATGGTTGATTTCAACTGAATCTCTTTTCATGTCATATTCTTTGAGCATGTCGTCTAATTCTTGCAGGCTAGCGGCTCGGTGAATACAACATTGTCTGACTGCACCATCAATGTGCAGTGGCCATCCCACGGGCATGTGGGAGTCTTCAAGGAGTCCATCACCATTTTGCTCTATGATTGTGCCTAGCATAGGGACATCAATGGTTGCTTTGAGGCTAACCTGTGCACGTTTGCACTTCCACGTGTCAGGTGCTAAAAGGCCTCTGGTAGCCAACAGTTCGAGCGATGGGAATTCTGGTTGGTCATTCGTCGGCAGCACCTCTTCTTTGATAACTAACTTTAGCCCGTGCAGTGGCTGGGGCTGTTCTTTTTGAGGGTCTTGATTGGGTTGGGATGCGGTATCCTTGGGTGTTGTGTCTTCAAACCAGGTGGGGCGGACCGACTGGACACCTATGGGACTGGCGGAACTTGCGGTTTTGATGCTTTCTCTGCGCAGGCTATGGTATATGGGTGGGATCATCCATGCCGGCACGAAAACTGTGATAAACTGCACGTTCCAAATGACCTGCAAATTCTGCGGCTTGACTTCGGGCGTGATGCATCTTACCTGACCATCGATCACTGGTGTATGATTCGGAGCGGTCGAAAGATGCTGTGACTTTCAAGCCTAGGTACAGCTCTCTAAACCAGTATTCCTTGAGCATCATAAAGGAAAGGTGAGGTGCCCTCACTTCCAGTACGTGCGATGCTGGCATTAAAAGAGTGACCATCCATTCAGCTAAAAATTCAATCATTTTGACTTCGAGTTTGGGGAGGATGGTCTGGACTGCTCGAAGTGCGCCCGCAATATCCGGGACATGCCTGCGTGAGGGCAGTCCGACCGTTCGCTTGGCATATTCATCAGCGAAGTAGAGTCTGCACAACTTTGAGACCCACTGGCTCGGCTTCTCCATGTCTATGGTGATCTTGGCCAGGGGCCATGGGTCTGGAAGCGTGGACAAGCAGTGCAGTAATTCAGAAGTCAGGTCTGAGGAGATGACTGGGAGGGCTTCTCCTTGCGGGCGATAGTCAACTGCTGGCCCTACCGTACCCTTGCTTTTTTGTGTATGGGTGCGGGCGGCTATACGCACTGCTTGGATGGTGGACTCATATTGGTTGACCATAGCTCTTAAGTACTTGCATGCGCGGACTGCTGCTCTCCTTGTGTTTGGCCCATCTTCGGGCTGATTCTTGGCAGCTGTTGCCAGGATGTCTCTCGCTTCTTCTTCAGGCGACCGTTTGGGTTCCGTACCAGGTGCAGGTGCAGTCAGAGCGATATCTTGAACTGGCGCCTCTTTCGCGCGTGGCAAGTGGTCTGGGATTGGCAACGTAGGGTGTAATCGCCATCCATCAAAGAAGTATATGCCAGGCAGGGACAGGATTTCCTGTTCTGGGCCAGTCTGTGCTACAACTTGCCCGGTGCGGGCTTTGTACAGTCCTGAGGGCAGGCACACGTAGGTGGGAAAGGGTGTGCGATCAGCCGCGTAGGCATATAGGACGACTTCAGAGAACGGGAGAGTCTGCTCGGGGAGCCACTTATGTTGCGTTGCTAAGCCTGTTTTGACTTCTTGGAGGCGCTCTCTGTTTAGCCAGCGAAGGTCTGACCCCCGCACCAATATTAGACGGTATCTCGCCCGCTTCACTTCGTTAGCTTGCTGATCGTGGTATTGGTTGGCGATTGCAAGGGGAGGGAACTCCCAAGCTGGCGCTGAATTCAGTGACCACCGGCTTAACTGTGCGAGATTCTCTTGTGCTGGGTCAGGATCAAAGTCAGGCCACCCCCATGTCGTTTCTCCTCTCCGGAGGCCTCGGATGCCATATGCAATGGTCGCAATCACCTGTGCCATGCCCATGAGCCTCATCATGTCTAGCGGGGAGACAAGCAGGGTTAACGATTTGGACCGGGTGAGTCCGACAGTGATTCTGCCGAGGCAGTCTTCGGTATCTTCTGTAGGGGAGCCATTGGAGTAGTATTTGGTGTTTAAAAATCCAATGCTTGGCTGAGCTACGATTGATACCTGTGCTGTTCCTCCTGCTGAGTTGGCTATTGTTTCTACGCGCAGGGTGCGGGCATATTCTTTCTTGAGCACTGAGCGGTTGAGGTTGTTCTTGTGATCTGTGGCAGTGGTCATTACGAAGAGCCCATCAGCAAATCCACCATTCTTGGGGAAGGGGGGGAGCACTTCTGACACCAGTGTTTCCAGGTCTGTCGCGACGAGCCCATTAATGCGAGCATTGGTATCCCACAGCACAAACTGGAACCCAGGTGGCTTGTCGGGGAGCCCTCCAGAGGCAAAACTTCCCAGCTCCCACATGTCATTATATAATGAGTCTGCAGAGACCAGGGTATCTGACAGCCACTACTGCATGATATGTGACAGGGCTAACTCTGGAGCTAGATGGGAGCATCAGTCCCCATGCATGGATGTCGCTCACTCCTGCAGTGTGGGAGTTTAGCACTGCTTGGATATCACCAGCCATGGGCAGGAGGGTCGCAGCATGCTGCAAAATCCAGGCAAGGCGTACCAGGGATCGCGGGAAGTTAACTGTCGTGCCTTCCAGCAGTTCTGCGTCCACAAAACGGGAGTGCCGTTGCACATGCGGCTGGGCGGCTTCAAATTGGGCTCTCAGGCCTGGAAGAACAGTGTTGGCTGCTCTGAGGTCTTCCGTATCTTGTGGCGAGAGATGGCTTGTCCATAGCTGACCTAACGTGGGCTGGCCTCGTTTGAGGATTTGACTGAGAGTAGCTAAGCCTTCATTGGCCGAACCGTCCAACAGCCGGATCATTGCATCTGCAAGGTTAGCTGGCATATAGTAGTTTCGGTCGCTTCGCAGCCCATGCTTTTTGGACAACAGGAGCTGTTGTGATCGTTTCGCGTTGCGGGCTGCACGATCAATGCCGCCGGGTGTTTGCTCCGAGTCTCCTGTCCACAAGACCAGGGGTTGTTGTCTCAGCAGGCTGATGACTGCAATTTCCCGGTCAGTACCATATTGCTGGCCTTCATCAATGACCAGGAGGGAGAGCTCTTGCATGAAGCCACCCATTGTGGACCATTGCATGGTAAGATCCTGGGCTACCGTACCTCCGGTGGCTAAAATTAACTGGCACTTATTCAGCATTTGCCTTCTTTCTCTCGGGTGTATGTCGAATTTCGTGTGGGAGTAACTGCTCTTGTTGCGTTCTTGGTCCCCCACTAACCTACCTATGCGCCCAAACACCCCCGACGGGGGGTCGAGCCATAGGAGGAGGTCAGCAAAGGATCTGGTACCGGAGTTCTCTTTACAGATGAATAATATTTTGAGACTGTCAGTACCATCGATTTCAATTAAGGCCAGGATGAGGATTGCCATCGATTTCGACTTGCCTGCGCCGAAAAGTCCTTGGATACACAGGTCTAACCGATTGGTGAGCAAAGCCATTGTCACTGCGCAGAGTGTGCCCAAGACATGTCCATCGAGCTCAGCGGCAAAGGATAGTGCAGTGGAGCGGGTCCATGGGTGAAGCTCACCCTCCAGGGATTAGCACTAGGCGTAGCAACTGGCCGCACAAATGCAAGAAATGTGATCTTTTGTTGCCATCCATTCCTTCAACTGCCGTTTGGACATTATAGATACCTAATCCCAGGTGGTATCTGCACGGGGGGGTTTGTGCGACAGCGGTAACCTCTCTGGTAGGCTTGGTACATCCGAACATCCACATTGTGTGGAGGTAGAAGGTCCCTGGGACCGGGCCTTTCTGCCCCTGAATGGTCGCATCGATGGGATCCAGGCGCTGGCCGGAGGCAACATACCAGTCTTGAAGGGCTACAAACTGTTCTTGCGCAAAAAATTCAATGGCTGGCCCTGAGAGAAAGGCTACTTCGATGAATCTGGGGTTGCACTGTCTGTGTATGCGGGAGGCAGGCAGCTCATCCTTGCTTTTGGATGTGCGTGGCGTGATGGCTAGGACCAACCCAAAAAGGATTTGGAGGTCTCTTCCGTCATCGGCTGGAGCATCTGCGGTGCCTACCATTGCGACAAGCCTACCCGTGCCGATGGGGCTAACTTTGTGATGGTGTGCATCACTGGCTAGGAGGCTGAAGACTTCAGTTTTGCCAAGGCTTGGATGTCGGAACGCAAATGCATCTTGTCCGCCTTTGACTTTCCAGTGACCAAATTCGCTGCCCTTGAAGAGGAATTCGAAAGTAATTGGTTGCCATGGTTGACGGATGGGTCCTGCACTTTGCATTGTTAACCCTGTTTCATTATAGCCTTCGTTGGGGCTGAGCATGTGCAAATAGTAGTCTAACATGTAGACAGCCATGGGCAATTGTAGGGTGCCAAGGAAATGTTGAACCATGGTGGTATAGTTATTGAGCAATTTGGCCCTTGACGCGATGGTAACAGTTGCCAACGAGGCTAAATATTGGGTTGCCTCTTGCTCCGTTTGTACCGCTGAGTTGTGAACAGCAATGTGGGTGACAAGTGCCTGTCGTGGTCTCAGGTAGCTCGCACATCTCGGCTAGTTCGCGCAGGAGTCTTTTGGCTGTTTTTGGGAGTTCGAAGCTACACCATGAGATCAGGCGGAGGGGAGCCTGTGAGTAGACCTCAAAGGGGAGCACTCCTGGGGTACCCTCTAACTGCGCCATGTCTGGTCGTCCCTCTGGAAGGGCAACTCGTGTCCAGTGCGAGTAGCTGTGTTGTGCAGTGCCTAGGTATGCTCCATCCTGTGATGTGCGTGATTGCAAAGCCCCGTTGCCTGAGCAGTTTAATGTCTTGGTTCGACGGGTTCCATACGCAAAGCCGGTCATCTGCATGGTGAATGAGGTGGATTTGTCGAAGCTGAGACAGGCTGTGTGCCGTCAGTAGCGATGGTGGCAGGGCAATGGCTGCTAGCACGGTTTTGCCTTCAACGTCTGGGAATTCCGAGAGGATGGTCTCCCATACCATTCCTGCATACGAGCCAGCGCTGTGTCCTCGAATGAAAAGAGAACCTACCATGTATCCTGTTAATCTCAGATAATCTACTGGGCGGATTTCAGGAGGCAGGCATACTCCGACCAACGGATGTGCAACTAATAACTTAGTAAAAAGTCGCAGGCCATGCGTGTACCCTGGCCACGGTGGTTTCCTATGCGCTGGGGTAATAGGACAGAAGCGCAGCAGTTTCATGGCTCGACTGATGATCTGTGCCTGCAATTGGTCAGCACTGGGCACTCCTAAGACACGGCACCAGGTGTGCGCACCAATGGGAAACATGGCTATGTGCAGCAGCAAGTATTCTTGTGTGTGGGCAGTGCCTGCAATTGTGCCGGCCCTTGCATTCCAATCGTCCTGTTTGCTGAGGGATGGCCCATACACATGCGCTTCCTTTTTGCAAGCTAGCAGTACGTCCCATTCTTCATCGAGTTCTCCGCCACCCAACCCAGTGCACTGAACGTCCAGGGACCCTGGGTCAGCGTCATTGAGTTGCCAGGTGGTGTTATCCATGACAATGATTTTCCAGTCAGTATATTTAGGGTCTGCATGGCTAGCAAGAACTTCGTTGATGGCTAATTCTGCGTTACTAGGGTCAATTCCCAGTGGTCGTTGCAGTGCTTCTAGGAGAGGGAGGATTTGGGCAGTAGGGAGCTGGAGGCTCGCTTGCTGACCGCAGAAGACACAGGCAGGTTCGCAAGTCTTGGGCCAGGGTGTGTGGTCATTGCTGCAATTAGGGGCTGCCACTGGCGTCCAAAGGCTCTGAAGCAGCAACACTTGCGTTTTGGTAAGACTGCGCTTTTGCGGGACATGTGGCTTGGCGACTATTTTACTCCCTCTAACGAAATCGCAGCCTGTGGGGTGCGTCCATAACGGGGGTGCCTCATCGACTCCTATGAGCGACACAGCAAGCGGTTGCAGCCCTTTGCTTTGCCACTGTTGGAGTTGGTGCCCAAGGCCTACTTTGCTCCCATGGAAGGCATGCACTATTGGTGGCAGGCTATACCCTCTGTCTAACTCCTTGCTTTGGAACAATTTGTCTCCTGGGAGACAGAGTATGGGGAAGTCGGCTGGGAAGACAGACATAGGAGAGAGTGCACCTTGCTCGAATATAGGGCGCGCCCAGGTAAGGAAGGGCGGGGTCCGCTCGACAAAGTCCGGTCGTAAATAGCGGCCATCTCCGTGACGCGGCCATTCTGCTTGCTCCGGGAGGGGGAATGCAATGGCTCCAGCCCATTCGCCTAGCATTGCCCATGCATGTGTCCAGTCAAGCGGGGTTCGAGCTTTACATCCTAATAAAGGGGTGAGAAGGAGCCCGCCTCTCATTGCCTCCGCGGGGTCTTCTGGCACAGCTGTAGTAGCTAGGAAACTGGCTCGGCTATCTTGGAGTGCGGTAACCCATTCATCTGCTGATCTGCGGTTGGCGGGGTGGGCTATTCGCCGCGCTTTTGGGGCGGGTGCATCGCTTGAGGAGGAGCCTTGGGCAGCAGTCAGGGGCATGGATGTATCTGGGATTGCCTGGTCCATATCGACATCTGCTGTACCGGTCGGGATATGCCCTGTCACAATGATCAAGCCGGCATTGAGTTCAGCTTTGGCTTCTGTGGCAAGGAGAACTGCCGGTGGGCACTGGCTAGAGCTGGCCATAGTGTTGTGTTGCATTGCTTCGGGTCTGCTTGCCTTGTCCGTCATGAGGTTGACTAATTCGGCTATCTCAAATAATGAGGTCGGCACACAGTCAGAGTCTATTAGTGCAAAATTTACAGTGGGGAACATTAGGCACAGCGCCTCCAGGGCTGCAGCACCAGCCCAGGTATAGTGGACCTGATGCAAACCTGTATCAGCATTTATGGGAAAATGGATAGCAGTTGTCTTCTCCCGGTAGGGGCCAGTAACTGTACATCTGCCTTTGATCCAGGGTGCGAAATGTGGCCAGTAGGCCGGAGGGTCAGCGCCTGACAGTTTGCGGTTGTCCACATAAACATAAACGGTGGCATACTGTGGCACCCATGAGAGGTTATCTACTATCCACTGGAAGAGTGTCCTGTGATGACCTGGCTGGCTGCTGGGCGTCGTATTCCATTCCCTTCGTCCACCATGACAGCTGGGTATGTTAGGGGTGACTGGGGCATACGGCGCGAGCCGACATCGGCCCACTTCCACTTTTGCTTGATGTCGTCCATGCCGAGTGGAGTTTCAATTTCTTTTTCCGAAAGGAGAAGTTCATCGAGCTGGCGGCTTATTTGCAAGACCCCCTGGACATCGAAGAAATCGATAGGTGCAGCAATTTCCCACTGCTCTCTTGGGGGAGGCTCAGCTCCTTGTTGGAAATACGGAGTGTCATCATCTGTCTCGAGGGCGTCAAAGTATTCCGATTGGTCACTGTCCACTGACACATCCTCGCCTGTTTTATCTGGGATGGTTGGTTCTGTTGGTTCGATGTCTGTATCTGAGTCGTCAGGGTCAGGCGATGCCAATGAAATGAACCTGTTTGATGCCATGAGCTGTTGTAGCATGCTGGCGCAGGCTTGACCCTGAACAACCGGTACCCGGGTGTCAGGTTACAAGTGACCAGCCGGGACTAGTGGATACTATCTGGGCAGCGAGTGCAAAATGTGTCAAATGGATTGGCAAGGCTGGGGAAACCCCGAACACCCGGTACCCGGGGTCGGGGTTCCTCGTTGCGGGGCCAATTCGTTGGAAGTTGAAAAGGAGAACCAAAACAATCAAGGTTTGTCTGTCACCTTGGTGTGCGAATTGATGTCTGATGGCTGACCTAGCTATAAGAACTGGTGGAGCCACAAAAGCTTGAGCCAAAATGGCTACGGAGCTAGAGCTTTTGCAGCGACGTTTTCTTTGGTGTAAACAATCGCATAGAAGTCACTTAGTTCGCAGCTGAGGGCGATTAACAACACTGCTAGGGAACGAGTCTTCCCAGCACCAAAAACGCCTGCGATACAGAGGTCAGAACGGCCAGTGAGGATCGCCAGCAGCAAGGCTACTGCCACAGTGAGGACATGCCCATCTCCATGCCCTGCCAGAGAGAGTAGGCTGTCGCGCATGTACTCATCATGTGGACCTGGAAGAGCAACCCCAATGGGGGTCAATAAGCGACAGAGCACTCGGACCAATGCATCTGTCAGTTTTGTCCTGCGTTCACTCATCATTCTTCGCACTGGGATATTGGGCTGGAGAATGCCCATTGTCAATGGGAGTCGCACCGGGTTGGCCTGTGCAAACACCAGCAATTCACATCGGCTTCGTGTGTCACCAAGGAATGCCATTTCTTCCATCAACACAGAGAAGTTTGCATGGAATACAATAGGCTGCGGCCAATCTCGCACTGGGTCAAAATATTCCACCTCTGCTGGCTGTTGCACTAACAGGCGACCACAAAAATGCGACAGCCCTGGAAACTACAACCAGCTCAAGTGACTTCGTCGATACGCACGAGAATCCGCGGATCGACTAGTACCTTGCATCACTTTTTCTTGGACCAGGAAGATGGCACAGCGACGCGGGCCATCAGGGAGCTGGAAGCGCCCAAAAAGTGCCCTACCCGCCATAACATTGGCTTCCATGCTCCCTAGGTTGCCATTTACACATAGATTCCATGGCGACACGGAAGGAACCACTTTCGGGTCGCTGAAGAGCAAAAGAGGAATCCCCTCTGTGAGCAACTGTACAACATGAAAACCAGCAAAGGCCTCATATCCATATCGTTGCGCCAGCTCAACGCTGGTCCAGGGTTGTAGGTGCTGTAGCTGACGACCAGCATGGTAAGCGTCCAATTGAGGCAACACCATATCAAGCAGGAATATCAAGGTGTGCAGAGAAAAACCTCGGAGGAATTCAGCTGACAGGTTCCGCATGAGTTCTCCTCCTTCCGCGTGCGCCTGTCCAGGGATTGGGATCATGTCAATTAAGACCTATCGCAAGTCCTGTTCCGTAGTAAGGGGGTCATCCCTTACATCTCTGCCATCACATGGCACCATATGCAGATCAGGGCATCCATCACCAGCAGCCTGGAGTAGCGAACTTAAGGTGCGTTTGCAATGATCAGGGAGATTAGAGCTAACCCATGAGAGCACTCGTAAGAGCCCTTCACATCGTATCCCATGCGGTATGACCTCCAGAGTCGTAATTTGGAGATAATCAATATGATGGGTGCCTTCTTCAATTGGTGTAAACAAGAGGTGGCCATATGCATGTCGGGCACGGCCACTCCAGGATGGTTGCCCGTCAATGAAGACAATATTATAACTAAGGTCTGTGAGGGTGTCAGGATGCCACACGCAGAGTCGGTTCTCAAGACAGTGCAGGAGCACTACTTTGCGTTCCCCAGTGGCCAGCCTCAGCATTTCAGGCGGAGTGGCAATTGCTGCTACCTTAGTGGTACCTGGGAAGCAGTCAAATTCATTGAGAATTTTATGAATTGCCAGTCCAGTGTACGATCCGGCCGAGAAGCCAAGGACATCAATGTCCCTAATCAGGTCTTCGTTCCCACACCAAGCAACGCAACTGTTTGCTGATACGAGAGCGGGGACGGTGGGATCTTCGCATGGACACGCAGGCCACAGGGAGAAAGTTGTGGTGGAGCCACTGCGGCTGCCACTCTGCTGTCCCAAACAGAGCTGCTGCTAGTGGTAACCAACCAAGTTGCCAACTCCTCAAATCGCGATGGCAGCCGTTGTTTGGCCCTTGTTCCAAAACCGTGCAGGATAGCAGGCCTCATGAAACCCGGTTCAATTTCCATGACCTGATAGATCTTGTCTCCTGGTAACACTTTAATCACCACCTCGCCTGGGAGGAGGCTGAGTGTTGGCAGGGCCCCTTGCTCATAGGCGGGCTGGGCCCACTTATGAAAATTGGGTTGTCTGCCTTGGAAGCCGTCAAGGATTCCTCGCAAGTGTCCATGACGAGGCCACAGACCCGTTGCAGGTACAGGAAAAGTAATCAACCCTGACCATTGCCCCAATATGCTCCAGGCATGACACCAATCAGCTGCACATCGAGTGGCGGTTCCTAGAAGTGGTGATCCTAGCAAGCCACTGGAAACGGCAGTTTCAGTGTCACAAGGCGGTTGGGTGGTCGATAGGTAGCTTTCAACATGGCCAAGGTGGGCTTTGCTGGCAATAGCGGCGAGTTCATCTGGGTCTCGCTGAGTGTGGAAATATCCGGTATTTTTGGCTGGTGAGCGAGGAAAGCTTCTGGCTTTGTGCATATTTGGATGAACGAGATGAAGTGGTACAGTGTGCGAGTTCTGCTTTGGTGGGGCGTGCATATTCTGCTTTGGAGAATTCAATGCTGGCATTCTTTGAGGAAGCAATTTGGAATTCGTGACTCCGGTCACCGGAAGAATGCTCGGGTGAGACTACATCAATTGGCCCGACCAATTGAGGTAGTGTCATCTTAGTGTTCAGAATTGTGTTTGGATATTGCATTGATATGACATTCGTGGATGCGGTGAGACTGTTATCTGTTGGGATCTGTTTTATGGTAACCATGAATATATGTAAATAGATGCGAAGCCTGAGGCACTTTTCGGATATGTCTTGATGACATTGAAGAGTTCAGGATTGAGCTGTGAACGATTGCATGCATTTGGAATCAATCTGAATGAGGAAGGACAGGTACGTTTGAATGCATGAGTGCATTTGAAGTAATTCAAGAATGGGAACATTTGAATGCAAGTGGAATCGTATGCATAGAAAGTGTTTATGAATTCAAAGAACCTGGAATGGAGTTTCCAGAAACTCACAGAATTTTTCAGCGAAAGTTGCGTTCTGTGAACTTTACTTTTGTGGGAAACTTTCATAGAAAGTTTCCGGACTGTGGTGAACCAATTTGAACTTTGGACTAAACTGAGTTTAGAGTGGCTGCTTTTTTGTAGCTGAGTGTGTAACTGTGAATAGTCGGCACGTTGTTTTGAGTTTGTTGGTTGACAGGTTAACATCGAGACGGTGGTTGCCGATGTCCCTCAATGATGACAACAGACCGAGCACCCGTCATCATAGTGAGATGACAAAAATGGGTTGCCGGTCGTCTGAGGGGGCATCAGAGACCGCAGTGTCGATGTTGACTATCTCTGGTTAGTTGAAGAGAGTTTTTTGAGAAAGATCTTCGGATCTTGAACGTTTAAACAATTGTTGCAGTCAAGCTGTATGGTTGCTTTTGGCTCAAAGCCAAGGAAACTGCAAAGAAGTAGTCTGAGACAGTCACGTGGTTTAGTCCATCTTGCTTGTTTGTTTTGCTTTGGTTCGTGTTTTTGCTACCGCACCTCTGAGAGAGCGTCCAAAAGGGGTTGAGCTGTTCCGAACCTGAGAGCTTGTGTGTGGGAACCGCGTTTGCGTAAACTTCGCTGTGCGTAAGTTGTAGGAACTGCATCTGGGTGTAGGTCCTGGGATTTACGTAGAAAGGATTTTTGAACCAACTTGGGTTTGAATTTTCCGCATGGTAGCGGAGCTGCCAACGTGCAGCATCCGTTGTAGTCAAGTATCCTTGCAGTAGTGTAGTTGCAATGTCTGGATCTGGTGGTTCTGGTAGACGCGGAGACGCTAGGAGGCGTAGGCGTAGTGTAGAACCTGAAACAGAAAGGTTTCGCGGAGATGATCCTTTGCAAAGAGATGATGCTTGGAGAGACTGGTTGAATAACCATGCAAGGCAACGCGATGAAAGACTTCCAGGTCCCTTTGTCACAAGCGTAAGCAGGGAGCCAATGAGTCCAACTCAAGCAATGGAGGGAGGTTTGCAGCCCCCAGGTTTGGGTAATTCTGATGGAGGTGCACGACAGCAGGCAGGTCCAGGTCTAGACGCGACGAGAGCGCATGAAGTACCGGTTGATGATAGTCTTCCGTCGCTTAGTACGCCGCCTGGACAGACTGGACAAACTGGAACAAACGGACAAACCAACGTTGAAACGCAGTTGTTGCAGATTTCTCAAGCCTTGGTGTCTCTGCGGAGTGATTTGCAGGGGCAGATTGGTAGGAGTTTCGGTGCTCTTGAGAGAAGACTTGAACAGGTTGAGACTGGGAATGCTGCGGGTAATCCAGTTAGAAACCAGACTGCTCCAATGCAGGGTCCTAGTGATGTTTTTGGTCAGCAGTATTCTGGGGATGGTGACTGTTCTTTCAATCGAATCGGGAGCCCAATACGCAGACATGATCGTGGACATGGTTCATCTGGTGACACTGCACGTCGTAGGGATGTCAGTGGTGAAAGGGATGTACTAAGTCGATCAGAAAAGTGGTTGCCAGCTCCCCCAGTACCAGGTACTAACACTTGGCGTGACCGAGAAACTGAAATCACAGGGTTTTTCAAATACGTTCAGTCTTTGAGAGCTTGGTGCCAGTTGGCATCGTCCAAGATGGCTACGGAGATCGAGCAAAGTATCAAGTGGCCTACTGAGATAGTGTATTCAACTTTGACTCCGGGTCAGCAAGCTAGGAGTAGTCGACTGTTTGCATTGTTGAAAGTGGCATTTGCTGACCATGATCGTAGTGATTCACTCATTCGTGCCTTCGAGGCGTGTGCAGTCCACAATTCTCCACAAAAGCCTTTTGGTTCATGTGGGTACGAGCTGATCAGGGTGTTAGCTTTAGAGTTTTCACTGAGAACTAGAACGAAGGCTATTTGCCTTCGAGCAGAATTGTTGCGTAGAGAGTTTAAAGTGGACTCAAAGAGCATTCACGTAGTATCGGACTTGGTACGCATGATTCAAGTTGCAGTCAACAACTATGAAAGGCTAGCAGAGACGTTGCCTGTGGGAATTTCTAGGGCTGATTTGAAAATTACGTCTTCAGATTTGGCACTTCTTTTTATTCGGAATTTGCCTCATGATGCGAAACAGTATTGTTTGTTGCACTCAGAAAGCGAAACTTGGGAAGCTTTGCAAGCAGCAGGTCTGAAGTATGAGAGACAACAAAGGTTATATGTTGAGCTAGGGGCATTTTCGAAGCGCATGGTGCATGGAGTTGCAGGCGAACAGGTTGTTTCAAGTGATGTTGATGCACAGGGTTCAGAGACAGTTGCAGCTGTTGGTACTGGTTGCGGTCGTTGTGGGAAGAGGACACACAAGACTGAGGAATGTTCCACAAACATGACTGGTGTAAAATGTTTCAAGTGTGGAAAGACAGGCCATATCGGTCGTAACTGTTTGAGCCAGGGTCAGAACAAACCTGATGAGAAACCTGTGAAGGGTAGTGGAAAACAAGGTCAGAAAGGAAAATCTGGTCCAAGTCCCAAGGCGAAGCCCAAGGCCAAAGCTAAAGGCAAGGGGCAAGGCAAGGGGAAGATGTATGAACTTGGTGAGGGTGAGGAGGAACAGGAAGAGGGTTATGAAGAGGCTGGTGAATGGGAGGCTCAAGAGGAGGCTTCTGGTTCAGGTCTTCAAATGGCTCTTTTGAGTTCTTTCGGTACCTCTGGACAGTGTGTCTTTGACATTGTGTGTGCGACTGGGGATGAGATCTTGGCGGATGAAAGCACGGAGGTGCATGATTTGGGACCAGATCTTAAGTCGGACTGTATGTCTGAAAAGACTCATGAAAGTTCATTGGATCAGGATGTTGGTTTTTCATGTCATGATGTGTCATCGGTGTGTCGTGGTAAGGCGACAAAGGGTGTCGGTGGGGCATCAGATGTTGTTTTCCAAAATGGTTCTTTTGGGCTGATTGGATCGAAATATGTTCCTAAAGGGGGTGTGTCGTGGTTCGATGGGCTCATTTGTATGCCACTGCTGTCATCTTTGGAGACTAGAGGACAGGAGAACTGGTGGTTGATTGACTCAGGTGCCAGCGTCACTGTTTTGTCGGAATCTGCATTGAAAAATGGTTCATTTCGGATTCTTTCAGAAGAAATTGTGAAAGATGGTCCACGGTTTTTTGCAGCGAATGGGGCTGAAGTGTCCATGAAGAAGAAAGTCGTGGTTCAGACCTATCTTAGCATGAGTAATCATGTTGGAGAAAAGGTTGAAAGGGAAATCAAGTTGTCTGCACTGGTAGGAAACACTAGTAACAACATCCTGAGTACTACGCAATTGGTTGAACGTGGATGGAATGTGTATCTTGGAAAGAAATCTCAATTGATTCATGAGGGCATGGGTCTTTCAGCCGATTTGATGTCGTGGGCAGGGTGTCCATGGTTGTACCTTGGATCCAGGAAAGGCTCCGGCCGTCCAGTTGCTGGGACAATTGAGGTGTCGTGCGAAAATCCGTCAGGAGCTGGGGAATCTTCGATTTCGGTACTTGAGTGGAACATTAACCCAGTCTATAAGAAAGCAGTCGTTCAGAGTGACATGGATGAAATGCATAGGGCTAGGGGACATATTCCTTTTGACCCGAACTGTGCAATTTGTCAGAGAACGAAAGGGGTTTCTCAACACAGACGGAAACAAGACGGCACAAACATTGTCGAATTAGCAGCTGATTTTTTCCATTTGAAAACGTTCAAATTTTTGATCATTTGCGAACGATTTTCTGGCATGGTGGGGGTTGTTCACATGGGTCCTAACACTGATCATGTTCGAGCTTCTGTTCAGAGATGGTTAGGAGAGATGGGTTGCTTAGGAGACAGTCATGGTGTCCTTGTTGTCAGTACTGACGATGAAGAAGCAGTGGGAAATGTGTTTTCTAGACTGCAAGTAGGTAAGGATGTCAGAGTTTCCAAAGCGCCACCACAGGGACAGGCGATGAACGGGTCAGCGGAGAGATCTGTTAGAGCAATCAAGGAGAATTTTGTTTGCGTGTCAGAGGAATTGCGAATGCAGGGGCTTGCGATCTGTGATACTGAGACAGCTGTAGGAGCAGTCTTGGAGTATGTTTGTTTCATGTTAAACAGTCATGCATCAATCCATGGGAGTTCAAAGACGCCACATGAATTCCTTTCGGGAAAGAATCCAAGTGTGTCCACGCGACCAATCACTTCCATGTTTGGGTCAGTTGTGCTTTGTGAGTTACCCCAATCGGCACAGGCCGACGACAGACCTAGGTTCTTGGAGGGGGCATACTTGCGTCCAGAATTCAACAGTAAGTCAGGACTCTGCCTTGTGATGCTTGATGGTGTTCTTCGAAAGATCCACCCAAAGAGTATTAAACTTGTTTTACCAATGAGGTGGGAAAAGTCACTGCTGAAAGGATTTTGTGTTGAGGGTGAGTCCCAACATAGATCAGTAGGAGACTCTGCTCCAGCGGACGCTGTTGAATTCCAAAAGGTGAGACTGTCTGACAGTCCACCAACTGAAGAACCAGTGTGTCCAAAAGGCGGGCCACCTCAGGAGTGGTTTAAACAGTATGAAATGTACACGAAAGACTGCGCAGCGTGCAGATGCTTGGAACTTGGTCAATCGAGAAAGGGAAAGGTACACAGTGCCAGCTGTTGTGCAAACTATGTCCGGTGGTTGCGAACTCAGAGACAAGAGGCTGCTGAAGCGGCTGAGAGAGAGAGGGCAGCGTTGGTTAAAGTACCCCCCAATGAATGGTTTGATCAATCTGGGTATACACCTGGTTGTCCGGCATGCGGTGCATTGGAATTAGGTGTGAATCCTGATGGGTTAACTCATTCTAGTGAATGTATTGATCAGTTTGAAAAGCTGTTGAAAGATAGCCCAGGTGATGTGGGTGATTCCATGAAGGTTGGTACCTCTGATCCCAGTGTGATGGTTGATACCTCAAAAGGGGGTGTTGGGAATGATGTCAACGGTGATGTAGCCCAGGGCTCCTTTGGTGGGGGTGTTAAACGTCCGTTGGAACGATCGGGGGAAGCCAGTGATGATAGCTATGCTCCGAGCATTGCGCCTAGCATCCATGAGAAAGAAGAGGCTCGGTTCTCGAGTCCTCAGAATGTTGAAGATGCACAGATAGCTGATGGCTCCCACGTGTCAACTCGTGGAACGAAACGTGTAGCTGATGAACAGCTTGAACCAGAACCTGAATCCTTGGATGTTGGGGAGTCTAGGAAACGACCTCTCGAAAACGATGGGGGCATGTTGGACAGTGTTGGTGTTTGTGTTACCGATGATTGTAGCATAATTCATGGAATCATGCAACTTTCTGGGGGATTCACGGGGGCTGACATGTTCTTCGAAGACCAATCGTTGCAGTCTGTTGTATACCAAGGCAGTTCTAAGTCAGAGACAGTGTCGTTTTGTGGATCCTCAATTAAGGTTTGGAAACCAGACTATGCGGTTGATGATTCGACGTCAAATACCCTAGATGGTAACCTTACTTTTTCAGGGATGTTGACTGAAGTCAAGAATCTGGACAGGGTTAGTGCAGGGAAACCACTTAGGCAGTCCGAAGCCACTGCAAAGGCGGATGAGTATGGTGTTCGCATCATACCATGCCGTTGGGTCACAAGGGAGAAGGTGATTGATGGAGAAGATGGTGTACGAGCCCGTATAGTGGTCAAAGACATCGCTTCTGGTGGGGGCAAGGCCAAGAGCCTTGGTATTTCGTCACCAACACCCAGTTCAGAATCTATCAAAATGGCACTTGCCATCGGTGGATATTCCAATGCGTATGGATGGACGCTGGATTGTTCGGCAGCCTTCATGCATACACCTTTGGGGAAGGAACGAAAGGTGATTGTGAGGTTTCCGGCGCCGATGAGTTGGCCAGATAACTCACCATTGTTCATGGATTTGAGTAAAAGTCTCAACGGAATCAGATCCGCTTCTCTTGATTGGTTGGAGTATGTGCAGGGAATTGTGAAACCACTTGGATTGACATGTGATGTTACTAGTCCATGTGTGTTTACCGCACCAGGTACGGTCATGATCATCTATGTGGATGACTTGTTAATCTTCTCAAACAAACCTGACATGGGGAAGAAAATTTGGGAGAAGTTGAATGTGGTAGTTCCCACGAAAGTCACGGGTCAGTTGTTTCCAAATCAAGAGGGGTCCATGAAATTTGTTGGAAGGGTGATTCGTCGGCAAGCTGGGGCCAAAGAACTGTTGGTTGGTGTTGCACCAGGGTATCTCGATTCCTGTTATCGTGATTATGGAATGGAGAAGATGAAGCTGGGGAAACCTGTTGTGCCTAACTTGAGAGAGACACTTGATGGTCCTCCGGAACCACCATTGAGTACTGAGGCATATCAAAGATATCGTAGGAGTTTGGGAAAGATGGCATGGCTATCACAGACTCGAGAGGATCTCCATATTTTCATAGCATACTTGGCTACGGGCCAACATGCTCCAGATGGTCGTCATGAAAAGGCCATGAGGCAGGTCCTGAGGTTTCTGTTGTTTGATGGTGACCAAGAATTATCTTTTCCATCTCCTGGGAATGTGAAATCTTTGTTTCAGGATTCGGTTGAGTCGTCGGGAGAACCATTAATGGTGGTGTTCTGTGACGCGTCACATGCACCTATGAGGGCGACTCAGAGAAAGGGAATTTCTGGAGCTTTCATTTTCGTGTTATCTTCACTGGTGAAAGGTTTCTCACGTCATCAGACGTGCACATCACTGTCAAGCTGCGAATCCGAGATGTTTGCAATCCAGGAAACGGCACAGGAGGCCATGGGTCTCTTACCGTTAGTGAGAAAGATGGTGAATGATTTTTTTGGGAACTTGGCTGGATTTGAAGGTAGGAAGTTTCCTATTTTGATGCTCACCGACTCCGAGTCGGCTAAGCAGTTGCTTTCAGCACTTGATGTTCCACGCAAGTCAAGGCATACGGAAGTGAGAATTTTTTGGTTGCGTGAACAATTAGAGAGGTATATTCAGCTTGGTTGGATTGAAGGGCCTATAAACCTGTCAGATATCCTAACTAAGTGTTCAAGTTACCACTTTGTTCAAAGAGCGACTTGTGGATTTCAGCCGAGAAGCCCAGCAACAACCGAAGGGTCTCAAGGTTTGAAAGGGTCTGACAAACCTTTGCATACACTGAAACCTCGTGACAAAACGATTGCATTGATTTTTGTTGAGTTTTGCTGTGATGAACAGAGTGCACTGTCACAACACAACACAGCGTTTGCGTACATTGGAGTAACCGCTGAGGGGGAAGAAGCATCGACTTTGCGAAGCGTGCTGGAACGAGTGGAACGCTTGTGTGCTAATGCGTCGGCTCTTGGAATGCGTCCGCACGTACATTTTCATGCGAGCTGTCCGTGTGCGTCTGGATCTCCAATACGGTACTTGCGTCAGGATGCAGGGTCTGAGGATATTCGGTTCGCTGAACTTGAACCCCTTCTTAAAAGGTTGCCGTCGTACCGCAAGAAAGCTGATACATTCAGCTTGGAATGGCCAGTGAACAATGTGTTATGGTCATATGCAGGTGTCAAGGACTTGTTGAATGAACTAGGTCTCAAACAGGAAGCAGTTGTGAGGTTGTGCAAACTTGGGTACGTATCGCGCTCAGGTAAACCTGTAGGAAAGAGGCTGAGGTTTGTGTGCGACTCGGAGGAGTTTGTCAAACCGTTGAGGCGTTTCCAGGCATGCAGGTGCAAGGAACATGCGCAGCTGAATGACGTGAACTGGAACGAGACTGGTAAGTATAACAAGTCGCTGGCGCTAGCGTTGTGTAACGCGGCGTACGCGTGTGCGCGAGCGAGGGGCGTGCACTGAAACACACACACATAGGTGCGTGTACAGCAGTTGATGCTCTGTTGCAGTCATGTCACAGAGAGTCAGAGAGGATGAGACAGATCGTACAATTCAAACAAACGGATGTATGGACAGACAATGGACGCGTTGTTTGTTGCGAGTAATCTAAGAGGGTAGCAATGAAAACCTTTTAGGATCTAGCTAGATGAAGTGTTGCGTTTCCTTTTTTTTTTGGAAGTCTTCCGAATGGAAGAGCTCCTGACCTTTTGCGTGTGACCTTGCTGTGTTTCACACGGGAGCTAAGTATCATCTCCCGGGATGTATACATGTACAGAGGAGGCCTAAGAATGCCACGCTTTTAGGACCTTGTTTGGACTGTTTTGAATTTCAGCTGAAGTCACGCGACGCGTAACCATGCTAACTTGAGGGTAAGGAAGTGTTTGATCCTGGCGGATCTTCTTAGGGGTGCTGGTAGGGGGTTGAAACAGTTTTAGCTCTGTATGGGTATCCGTTCGAACGACGCCATGGATGGACGAAGCTTCCCTCGAAAGGGGGTGTGGAAATATCCGGTATTTTTGGCTGGTGAGCGAGGAAAGCTTCTGGCTTTGTGCATATTTGGATGAACGAGATGAAGTGGTACAGTGTGCGAGTTCTGCTTTGGTGGGGCGTGCATATTCTGCTTTGGAGAATTCAATGCTGGCATTCTTTGAGGAAGCAATTTGGAATTCGTGACTCCGGTCACCGGAAGAATGCTCGGGTGAGACTACATCAATTGGCCCGACCAATTGAGGTAGTGTCATCTTAGTGTTCAGAATTGTGTTTGGATATTGCATTGATATGACATTCGTGGATGCGGTGAGACTGTTATCTGTTGGGATCTGTTTTATGGTAACCATGAATATATGTAAATAGATGCGAAGCCTGAGGCACTTTTCGGATATGTCTTGATGACATTGAAGAGTTCAGGATTGAGCTGTGAACGATTGCATGCATTTGGAATCAATCTGAATGAGGAAGGACAGGTACGTTTGAATGCATGAGTGCATTTGAAGTAATTCAAGAATGGGAACATTTGAATGCAAGTGGAATCGTATGCATAGAAAGTGTTTATGAATTCAAAGAACCTGGAATGGAGTTTCCAGAAACTCACAGAATTTTTCAGCGAAAGTTGCGTTCTGTGAACTTTACTTTTGTGGGAAACTTTCATAGAAAGTTTCCGGACTGTGGTGAACCAATTTGAACTTTGGACTAAACTGAGTTTAGAGTGGCTGCTTTTTTGTAGCTGAGTGTGTAACTGTGAATAGTCGACACGTCGTTTTGAGTTTGTTGGTTGACAGGTTAACATCGAGACGGTGGTTGCCGATGTCCCTCAATGATGACAACAGACCGAGCACCCGTCATCATAGTGAGATGACAAAAATGGGTTGCCGGTCGTCTGAGGGGGCATCAGAGACCGCAGTGTCGATGTTGACTATCTCTGGTTAGTTGAAGAGAGTTTTTTGAGAAAGATCTTCGGATCTTGAACGTTTAAACAATTGTTGCAGTCAAGCTGTATGGTTGCTTTTGGCTCAAAGCCAAGGAAACTGCAAAGAAGTAGTCTGAGACAGTCACGTGGTTTAGTCCATCTTGCTTGTTTGTTTTGCTTTGGTTCGTGTTTTTGCTACCGCACCTCTGAGAGAGCGTCCAAAAGGGGTTGAGCTGTTCCGAACCTGAGAGCTTGTGTGTGGGAACCGCGTTTGCGTAAACTTCGCTGTGCGTAAGTTGTAGGAACTGCATCTGGGTGTAGGTCCTGGGATTTACGTAGAAAGGATTTTTGAACCAACTTGGGTTTGAATTTTCCGCACTGAGGGTCGACAAGGTCAGACTCCAGAAGTGGGCTGCGATGTCCTGATGCCAACACGATAACTACTTGCAACGACATCCGTAAGTCTTGCCCTAGAAAATCGGTTCTCCAGTCACTGCAGCTGGGAGTTCCCTGGGGAGCTCCGGATTCCTTTTCGGACCCTAACGTCACAACGCTATGGCTTTCGCACCCGGCAATGGCCTACTCCAAAGCGCATGCCCCGGAGGGCTCCGCTGCCATATCTGTTTGGGCTAGTGCTCTAATAAATCTAGATCGTTCATCATTTTCACACCCCATTCAGTCTTTGGCAACGCTGCCAAAGCTTCTCCAGACAAATACATAAAGTACATATTGTGGCGCAATCAAAAACACTCTGCATGAAAACTGACATCTAAAACAAAACTGTGGTGCGAGACAGCTGGGTGACTAAGAACGTCTTCATGCTACAGGGAACGCCATGAGCTGGTTGTCATTGGATAGTGGACAACGGGTTGGTGATGCGACGTGCGACAACGATGCCCACTGACTAGAAACACTTTGTTTCTCGGGCCGTCTTGCAGCAATGGCCAAAGCTGGATGGACAGATAAGGATGAGAAGGTCTTGTTGAGTTTTCTTAATTTTTTTTCCTCTGTTGCGGCCGATTTCGCTCGTGCGGGAAGCAGTTGAAGAAATTGGAAAAGGTATGAAACGTCTTGGCTTCATACAACGAAACCTTCTCAAAACCGGGCTCAAAAGGGCCTCCCTAGTGAACACCGGGCCGGGGACATCGACTCCTTGGGCTGCCTTATCTGAGATCGAAAACAAAATATTTCTCTCTGAAGTCTCTGAAACTCTTGCAACACGGTGGGTCATGTTCTGCTGAGCTGACTGCTCGCTGGTGCGCCACAGCTCTTTTTTGGCTGGTTTTTTGTTTTGGTTGTTTGTTTTGGTTTGTGTGTTCTTTTCTGGTTTGTGTGGTCTTTGATGGGATTGCTCACTGGACTTTGTATTGGTCCACTACCAGCTCTTTTGAGGCTGCTGACCCAATTGACGGCCTTGCAAGCAAATTACAATTCAGCTTGTCTGCTGCAGTTGAACGTGTGTAACGACCTGGCGAAAGCCATGAAGGCGTTGGACGGAAGAAAAATCGCTGGTGCGCCACTGCTGTCTGCTGTTTTCTCAACTAGAAATGCAGCGTACAGTGCTTTCCAGTCTCATCGAAAGTCTCTTCCAAACGCAGCAACTGAAATTCTAACGTCTTGTTCATACTGAAGTCTGGCACACTGCACACACGTTTAAGGTGAGACTGAAGGCAGATCCACGGAGAAGCGTTGGATGGAGACCAGATCACAATCAAGAAACGTGCTTTCTTCAGTGACAGAGTTCAGAACCTCCATTGCTTCTCACAACCAT
Organism: Cladocopium goreaui; assembly: GCA_947184155.2. Taxonomy (NCBI): domain Eukaryota; class Dinophyceae; order Suessiales; family Symbiodiniaceae; genus Cladocopium; species Cladocopium goreaui. Next base: position 937,345 of record CAMXCT020004557.1, on the reverse strand, counting down.
TGCTTTTTTTCCCTCCAACGCTTTCATGGCTTCCGCCAGGTCGTTACACACGTTCAATCGCAGCAAAAAGTTTGATAAACGTCCCAGAGTCTGTCGAAGTCATTCGGGCAAACGGTCCCGTTTTCACACTTGGTTCAGAATTCACTGTTACACTGCTCAGGAAAAAGGTGTGAAGGGGTTGGTCTGACAGGCACAAAAATTGGCACGCACATCGTTCGCCCAGCGTGGCAATGATATGGCATTGCCATGACACAGCCACTGTGATCAACTTACGGTAAGGTTCGAGCTTGGCTCTAAACGCATCTCTAGCTACAGCCCTAGCGGCTGCATCCACCATGCTATTTCCATACGTAAGATGTGGATCCTGACTAGACTTTGCCGTACAATGGGCCTTTACTTTTATGATATGCACGATTCGAACTGAAGATGTGAAAATTTGACATCTGTGGTGAGATGAATCCATTTGGTATTTTCTGCATTGGAAGAAGTGAATTTGGTTTTCACCTTGATGGTGAGCTCAACCGTGATGGTTGACATTGTATTTGCACGTTTCATGTTCTGCAGGTTTTATTGGAGATGACGAAACCCAACAACGATATACTTTTCGTCTTCTTTGAGTACTTTGATTGCACGAAGAACACAGTGAGGATTTGAATTTGTATAGTGACATGGAAAATCAAACCATTTTCCATATGTTTTGCTTTAGTTTTTGCCGGCAGAAGTGCACGAAGGAATCGTGAGAAGATCGTAGAATTCATTTTGTGACTTCGGAAGAAGGAACTTTGTTTGACATTGATCGGAGAAGTTTAGTTTGTTTTGTCTCTCAATGATGATAGCGAGAGCAACGTTCTGAAAGGCATTCAGAACCAGAGTTGCCAACAGATCTGAGGGAGACATCATGAATCATGTTTTGGTGCTTGAAATGTTTCAACAGTTTTCAAACACTCAAACTTATTTAAACAAACAAACCATGTCTTGATGTAAAGACTTTTTGTGAGGACATGTGTTTTTGATCGCTTTTGTGAAGTTGACAGAAAGATGTCAACTGGCGACTCCGCATCATTTTGTGTCAAGGCGTGACACACCAACAAGAACCATAGCGACATGAGCAAGACACCCTTGTTTTGTGGTTGTAAAAGTGGCTGAGCTCTGGGAGTGGTTGACTTGGTTGCGTGGACGGTCTTAGTGAGTTAATGACGACGTCCTGGACGCTGACCCAAGTAGGTTTCGAAGGTTGCGGTACCTTCTGCATGGTAGCGGAGCTGCCTGCTTGCAGCTCGTAGAGGCGTAGTAGGAATGGATCCAGGTAGTGTGAGCCAAGGTGTGCAAGGTTGTCCTAGTCCTGGTATGGCTGAAAGAGGTGAAGGAAATAGTGGTTGTAACCGTGGTGACGGATTTCCACCTGGCACCGGAAATGGTGGTTGTAACCGTGGTGACGGATTGCCGCCAGTGCCTAGAACGTCTAGTCAGCAAGGTAGTGGATCTGGGATGGATGGACAAACGCCTGAAACAAGTAACATGTAAATGTGCCACAGAACGTACAGGGATTTGCGAGCACGACAAACCTGGATGCAAGTGGTCAAGGGTATCCGGTGCAGGGATGTCAACAAGGAAACATGCCCGTAATGCAAGGACAGGGACCAGCATGGTTTGGTGCGCAATGGATTCCCCAACAACAAACGTTTATGCAACAGAATTCGCAAGCGTGTGTACCAAGTTTTGGTTGTGCGAGTATGCCTGGTGGACCAAGGTCTGGAAGTTTTCCAAACTTAGGAGTGAACCCAATGAGTTGCCAAGGAAACATGCCGAGTGGCCCGGTTGGAGCGAGCTTGGGAGGTTTGACGCCTCAGGCGGCGCAGATCCAAGAGGTCATGGTCATGTTAGGTAGCATGAGTGAGGGACAGCTGCAGACAGTGCAGCAGCATATGCAAGATCGTTTTGTAACTATGCAACAAAGAAGAGGGGTGCCAGAAGTGTTTGGTGATGGTCTTGGTAGGGCAGCTGATTCGTCGTTTGTGACTCCGCAGCCATTTGATGTTTTGCCTGGTTTTGGTGTTCAACAATCAAATCATGGAAATTCACAGCAATTGGATGTCTTCGCCAAAAGCGAAAAATGGTTGACACCGGCACCAACACCAGTAGGAACTTGGAAGACAAGAGAAGAAGAGGTGTTAGGTTGGGCTGGCTATTTGGATGAGTTGTCATCCTGGGCAGCTGGTGGAAGCTTAGAATTTTCTGTCGAAATCGAGCATAGTAGCCGTTGGCCCGGTCCTATCAGATGGAGTGCTCTCAGTGGAGCACAACAGGCAAGGTCTCGAAGGCTTATGTCCATCTTAAAAGCTGCGTTTCACGACAACCCCAGGTGTGTGGCGTTGGTGAACGCCTTCAGTGAGGGTGTGGCATTACATGGAGTAGGATCTAGTGACAGAGTGGCAGTGGCAGTAAACCAACAAGCAAACGGGTTTGAGCTGCTTAGGCAACTTACTCTTGAATTCTCTCTAAGGTCAAGATCCGAAGCGCTCTCACTAAGGACGCAGATTGCAGGGAGATCCTTTGTCCTGGCGGCGACACAAACATCGCCGAGTTCCTTAGTAAGCGACACTATCAGAAAAATTGATTATGAGTCAGCAAGATTTTCAAGGTTGCTAGGAACTCTCCCTATGCAGGTGGACACCACAGGACTGAAGCTGGCAGACTCAGACATGCTAGTTGTTCTGTTGAAAAGCCTGCCTGAAACAGTGAAGAATTATGTCCTCCACCACAGCGGCGCAGACAACTATGAGTCTTACCGGAACGCTGCGATGCGGTGGGAAGAGCAACAACGCCTGTTCAGTGATTTCGAGACAACAGGTAACAATAAGAAAGTGAACTCTCTGGAGGGGAATGCAGAGAACCATTCCTTTGATGAGTTTGGCGTCGACGCGGTAGAAGGCCGATGCGGGAAGTGCGGAAGCAGAAAGCACACTGCAGGATCTTGCACCGCGGACGTCAGTAAGATCAGATGCTTTCGATGTGGGAAAGCAGGACATGTCAGTTTCAATTGCCCTGAGAATGGAAAAGGTAAGGGAATTGTAAAATCTGACACGTGGGACAAGAAAGGTTCCAAAGGAAAAGGCTCTAAAGGTAGCAAAGGAAAAGGAAAGAAAGGCAAATTGAATGAAGTTTCAGAGGATTGGACCGACTGGACTGCTGAGAGTTGGGACGATGATGACTATTGGTGGCATGACCAATGGCCGGAGAGCTGTGATGGTCAATGGGGAGTTTCGCAGACATGGTGGGACGATGGTTCTGGATGGTATTGCGACGGGTATGGATATACCTGGCAACAGGGACCAGTCCAAAGTGCGGAACCGAGTGCAAGTCACGACAATAGGTCTGATGTCCAAAAGACTGGCAGTGTCGGCAGCATGATCATAAATCCTTTGTTGTATGATTTGACATGTGAAACCACTGGAGGTCTTAGGTTTGTGCATGAGCATGAGTTTGCTGACATGGAAACCGAAAATAGGCTTGTGGTTGATTGCAAAGACTTTGAAAGTGAACTGACTGACATGGGTTGTGTGCTGGCAAGAGGTTGCGACAGCTGTACTCATGAGTCAGAGTTTTCAGAAGATGAGCTGACTGACACGGGTTGTGTGCTGGCTGCTGGCAAAGAGTTGCGACAGCTGTACTCATGAGCCATGGTTTTGTGGTTTGAAGTTTGGAGATGAAGTTGGACTTGGTGATAGTTCCAACTTAGAAACACGTTTTGTTAATGACCCCAGCCGAGACTTGTGTGCCACTGTACCGATGAAAGTCGTTTTGGTGCGTGTACATGATTGGTTTGACGACCACAGTGAAGTTTCGGTTGAACAACAGATTGAACCTTATTTGAAGTTTTTGCGACCTTTGCTTTCACAGGTCGCTGACAACACTGATGCTTCTTGGTGGCTTCTTGACTCTGGTGCATCCACAAGTGTTTTGGCTGAGTCGAACTTGTCAGCCTTCAGGTCAGTGCTGCAGGACAGTGAGGGGTTAGGTGGCTACAAAGCTGCCAATGGATCCTCAGTCAACATGTCAGGCACTGCTGAGATTGGAGTACAGATGCACATGTCAGGCACATCAGGTGATGATTGGTGTTGGAAGAAAGCACGTTTGAATGTTTTGGTGGGTTCCATCCGGCACAACATTTTGTCAATTACCTCATTGGCAGATTCGGGATGGAGATTCACACAAGGTCCAAAAGGTTTTGATTTGTTTCATGAGAAGCTTGGAATGCATTGTCTTGACGTTGCTTATTTTGCCAATTGTCCTTGGGTTCGTTTGTATCCAGATGTTGGTAGTAGTAGTGCATACAGGTCTGACTTGACTGTGAGTAATACTCATGACCTTTCTGTCGCAGCTGTGTCTGGAGGAGACGACAATGAACTGGCACGTCACCGGAGACAGGGACATATTCCATTCAATCCGAATTGCTTGGAATGTGCCAAAGGTCGTTCCGTTTTTCAGCACAGAAGAGACAAAGGTGACAGGAAAGAGGTTTCAATTCAGGCCGATTTTGCATTCCTCAATACAACAGGTGAGATCGTTGCAGACGAACTTCCAGGTTCTGTGAAGATCCTCGTGTTAACTGAGATGATGTCGAGGTGCATTGGCTATGTGGTGGTTGGAGAAGATATCGAAGCAGCCAGGAGACAGATTGTTGTATGGCTTCAACATTTTGGGTTGACTTCGAAGGCAGTCTCCATTGATGTCCACACCGATAGCGAGAGGGCCGTGGGAGAGATCATTGGAAATTCCACTGGTCGATACACGTTCGCTATTCGCAGAGCCGCGCCACAACGGGTTCACTCATTGCAAAGCAATGATGCTCCCTTTATTTAGATAAAAGGAAAAATTTTGTCTTGGACAAAATTAGGCAGTTTCCTGATTTTTTTTCCCTGACGTGAATGTTGACTTCTTCACTTCTTAAACAGTGAATGAAGAAACCCTGAACCAAAACGGTCAGTTACTTGGCTGGACGTTTTAAACCTGTTTCTTTAAATTTGAAAGAAACTTGATCTGTTATATTCAGGAATTTTAACCTGGTAATTTTGGAATCAGACAATGCGGTTTTTGTGAAACAAAATGGATCGTCATTGTCCTCACATGTTTTCTTTTAACATGTGATAATATTTTCGACCGTGCTCGCCTCAAGACAGGGAGGGTGTGGAGGGAGAAGCTTGCATTTTTGAATGCAGGTTGTAGCATGGGGGTTCTTTGTAGTTTTTAGCGCCATGGATCTGCAGGAAACTGAACATGACCGTGACTCCTGGACACATGTCTCTGATTTCGGTTTTGGACAAGTTTCTGAACCTGACGCTAGCTACTATGAGCCTTCGATCAGATCTGACTTTTCAGGGTTTCTGCCGGTGTTTACAACTGATGGGTGTGAGCCTTTAGCTGCAGATTATGACGCTGACAGAGTTGTACAATCAGCTTGGAAATCTCTGCCAAACACTGAGCTTGAGTTACACTGGGAAAAGGATTTTTGGTCTAGGTTCTTGGACCCCAATGTTTCAGCTTTGGACATGATGACAAGAGGTATCAAGCGTCCCATGCCTGTGCCTGATGTTACAGCTTCATCCAGCAGTGTTGCAACCGATGTGGAACGTAGAGTGGCATCAAACCAAACTGTTGAAGTCAAGAACTTTTTACAGCACATAAAAGATGTACCTGAGCGCACCTGGAGGGAGGAGCGTGAGGCCCAGTGGGAAGTGGCTATCAGGAGATGGATTGCACTGATGGAGACCTGGAAGGCCGATAATATTCCACTGGCAGCTGCGATACAAAACAAGGTTCATTTTCAGGACAAGGCTCAGATTTTGGTGGATGTGTTTTACAACAAGGCTCCACAAACAATTCTGAAGAGATGCAACAGCTTGGCAAAACTATGTGCCTTTTTTCACCAGCATGATGTCACTTTCCCTTGCTCTGAGGACCAGTTTTATGATCTTCTGCGGTGCGAGGTTGATGCAAAGGCACCGTCATCGAGGTTGAAGGCTTATTTCGAAGCCTTAGTCTTCTGCCGCTATGTACTGGGGGTGTCAGATCTGCAGAAAGTGATTGAGAGCAGGCGTTGTTTAGGAGCTGCAAGTTCCAAAGCACTTGGATGTCCACGGCAAGCTGACCCTTTCACAGTTGAACAGCTGAAAAGGTTTCATGACTGCCTGAGGGAAGGCGATGAGTTGTGGGATCGAGCAATGAGTGGAATGGTCTTATTCTGCGTTTATGGCAGGTCAAGGTGGTCGGACGCACAACATGCTGAGGAACTTATTTGCGATGAGGATACCAATGGTGTTTTGCAGTTCATTGAAGTGCGCACCTCTGTGCACAAAACAGCTCGTGCCCACCACCTGCGACACATGTTCCTTCCAGTTGCGGCCCCAGCTCATGGAGTGACTAATGACTGTTGGGGGTCACAATGGATTGATGTCAGACGCCAATTAGGTATTTCTGATTTGAAGAAATTTCCGCTGTTACCAGCACCTGACAGCAGCTTGGAGCCCACGGCCAGACCGGTCTCGACCTTGGAAGCCAAGAAGTGGATGCACTACTTGTTGGGTGAAAACTTGATGAGGGCAGGTGCCAGGATCACCAGTCATTCTTGCAAATGCACCTGTTTGAGTTATCTAGCCAAACGAGGAGTTGGACACGATGACAGGTTGGTGCTTGGATACCATGCAAACAAGCTTCGAATGACCATGACATACAGTAGGGATAGTGCTGCACGTCCACTTGCCATTTTGTCGCTGGTGCTTAAGGAGATCAGGGATGGCAAGTTTGAGCCAGACTGCACAAGGAGTGGACGTCTGAAACCTGGAGCAGCTTCGTTGGACCATGTTGACATTGTAGGAGTTGTGCCTGTTGACAGTGCTTCACAACTTGATGGGGCGACAGTTGCAACCGATGATGCTGGACATGTTGCTGCAAGCGAAACAATTGATGCAGGCTCAGGGATTAATGTGCAGGGACCGGAGGCCTCACAAGAGGAGGAAGGTCACCTGACTACAGACTCCAGTGATTCATCAGGGGAGGAGATAGCAGCCTGGGCCCCAGTCATCGGCCACTATGCAGTTGAAATCCCAGCGGACAAAAAACTTTGGTTGAATTCGAACACAAAGATGTTTCATTTGTCTCACGATGAGAATGTCCACATATTGTTGTGCGGCAGGAGGATCAGTGCTAACTTCCATAGGAACGAAAGCCAGGTCCGTTTTGACTCTGCAAAATGCAGGCAATGTTTCAGGCTGAAAGACGTGTCACGTTAAGGCCGGAGAGATGATCAAAAAAGGTTTTGACGAGCTCCACGGTCAGATGTGTGTTTTGATTTGCATTAGCATGTACACACATGAAGGCATGGCTTGACACTGTGAACATTTCAGTGCAGAAGTTGTCTTGTGTTTATTTTGTGAAGGGCTGCAACCAGTTGCATGTGGATCACAAACCAAATTGTGCTGATTTGATTTTTTGGACGTGACTCACTTTCGAAGGGCATGGCACTGCTTGGACTGGGGAATCCTTGGGGTTCAAGGAACCCGAAAGGGATAGGCCAGTTCGAAGGAGTTGCAATCACATGTGAACATGCTGAGAAGGTAGAGTCAAAAAGTTTTCAAGAGTTTTGTTTTGAGCAGACTGTCACTTCTGAGCAGGTTTTCAATTTTTCCGCGAAGGCAAAAAACCAGAGTGTTGTAGAACACTTTGCAGTGAAATATCAGTGGTTTAAGCGCTGACCCGAAAGAGCCGCCGCAATGTCGTTGGCAGATTCGGAAGCAGCATTTGAGCAACACTGCAATCGGATAAGCCCAAATGGGACTTTATTGCAGATGCTCACCACGCAGAGGATCAACAATTTCAGCTCATTAGCCTTTGCTTGTGGGACTCCTCAAAGCCCCCCTTCTGAAGAACAGTTCAAGGAGTTTGCAAATGTTGTCAATGGAGGGGTTGACATGACCTTTGGGGAACTGGCTGGATTGCGTAGAGTGCACTTCGAAGCTTCAGCAATTGTTATGGCTGAGCTGAAGTCGAAGGCCACAGAACCGTCTGGCGAGGCAGGCAGAAAATTGCCTGTGGCCGAAAAAACGGCCAGGCTTCGAGACCAGGAGGCCAGACTGACCGGCCTTAGGATCAAAGGAGAGCTTCAACCGTCTTTTGCACTGGTTGACTTGGTGGCCCAGATGAAGGAGTCAAATTGTGTCAGTTGGATACCTCCAAGCAGGTGCAGTAAGAGGGATTCAGAAATACAAAGCAGCATGAAGGAGAAACCAATTACGTTGTCATTGGAACAGCAGATGGTTAAGCTCACTGCAGCAGATGAGCACATAGCAGTGGACACTTCGACAGGTTTACAGTTACAGTGGGCGTTGCAGAGAAGAGGATTGGCGTTTGACCAATGCGCTTTGATTTCATTTGATCAGCATGAAATTTGGGTCCAGCAACTTCTTGGACATCTGACCCGAGAAGCACCAGCTGGATTTGCAAGAGTGACGGTCAGCCAGGTGATTCGTGCAGACCGTGAGATGTTTACATTGATGGCCCAGGAGATTCAGACCACCCTGCAACCAGACGCCCGAGGTGTCATGCCAATGGAGGCCAAACTAAAAGAGCTGCGCACAGACCCACGGGTCACAATGTTCTTGCTCCCTTTACCAAGGAGTGCTGCAAAAGAATCAGACAAGGTGGCATCTACAGCTACCGGTTCGAAGCCGGATCATGTGACACCAAAGGCAACAGTGAGGCCGGCGAAGAAGGCCAAGCCATCTGCGAAAGCAAAATCGCTTTGTCCGCAGGAGTTGAAGGGCTTCTCTCAGAGGGATGCAAATGGAAATGCCATATGTTGGGCCTACAATTTGAAGAAGGCTGGATGCAAGAACGAGGTTTCTGGGGGCCGCTGCAAAAAGGGTGTTCATATTTGTATGAAGTGTCAAAAGAACAATCATAGCCTTGTGACTTGCAGGGCAAACTGACTATCGGAAGTGCAGCGGGAAAAGGTCTTAAAGAGAAAGCTGATGGAGGTCAAGTCGAAGTACTCCCAAGGAGTCAACAGCGACCGCAAAGAAACAACAACTGGATCGGGTACCGATGACAGCAGTTTTGTGCATGCAAAAAGCGTGACTAGGGAGGCCAACAAAGTACCTCCAACACCTGGCCCAGCTGAAAAAGGTCTGGGCCCCAGAAGTTTCACTGGATTGGCAGTAACAGAATTATTATTTGTGGAGATTTTTGCTGGAACGGCGAGATTGTCCAAACATGCCCGGGAGGCAGGTTTTAGGGTGCTCCCAGTTGACAAGACCGCAGCAAGATCATCCCAGATCTATATTGCGCAGTATGACATCACGGATCCATGTCAGTTCAAAAGTTTGTTGCAAGTGCTTGAGTCCGAGAAAGACCTCATAGCCGCAGTACATTTAGCTCCTGCATGTGGCACGGCGTCAAAAGCTCGTGAAAAGAAACTTTTGTCATGGGTGCGTAAGGGCTTCAAGGTTCCAGTGCCTTTAAGGTCGTCAAGCAAACCAATGGGAGTTGACAGACTTAGTGGACTTGACAAGATCCGCACTGAGATGACAAACCAAGTCTATGAGAAAACGGCTGAATTGATGGAGTTTTGCATTGCACACAGTATATTGTGCTCTCTTGAGAATCCTGAAAACTCACTGTTTTGGGCTTATCCCGACATTGTGCGTGTGTTGCAGGCTCACCCAGGTATTAGCATCACTTTTTCCAACTGCATGCATGGAGGAAAACGCAACAAACTGACGAAATGGTGGTCGTCGAAAGATGTTTTCAGCGACCTGGCAGATATTTGTGACCAGAAACACAGTCATGCACAATGGAACCCAATTCAGCAAGGGTCTTCACTGAGTTTTCCAACAGCAGAAGAAGCAGCTTATCCAAACCTCTTGTGCAAACGAGTCGTTGCGTTGGTTTTGGAATATGTCAGAAGCAAGGGTGCAGTGCAACCTGAGACTTTGATGGAACAGCTTCCTTCAACACATGTCACTTCACATCGATGGGTGCTGGACATGCTACCAAAGGGCAAAAAACTGCGGCCACTGGTAAGTGAATTTCAATTTTACAAGTTTTTCTTAACTAATCCTTCACAGGAACCGGAAGAAACGCAGTTTTTCAGACAGCAGCTCAAGGGAGCGCGTGTGGTTCAGCGACAATTACAATGGGGTATGACGCGGGTCGATGAACAATCCAAGGGGTTCTTGTGGCAGGATGAGAATACAGGTAAAGACTTTCAGCTGGAAAATCTGGAAGCTACTCTACAAGGAGCAGCGTTGAACGAGCGGGTGCATGCTGAACTTTGCACGGTGGGAATTCCCAGAGAACCGTGGGATTTTGTTTCAAAAGCGGTGGCTGCAGGACATCCTAGGTCTTTGGGGGTGCACTTGAGCGAAAATGTCATGGATATGCTTCGCCAGAATTTTTCAGGTGAACCTTATTTGCTGGTAAAGGAGAGGGCAAAGTTTTTGCAAAAATGGACGACGCGGTGCAAGGAGCTTGAAAAACAAGAGCATCAACTGCATGAGGGCCTTGAAGGCCACTTGAAAGACGTGTTGCAAGGAAAGAGACTCCTAGTTTTTCAGGAAATGCTGGAGGAGTTGGGATACCCTGACAAGACCTTGGTTGAAGAGATACGTGCGGGTTTCCGCCTTTCAGGTTGGCAATCAAAGTCAAATGTTTTTCCGGCTTCTTTGAAAAGACCGGCACAGAGTCTTGAGTCAGCGTGCAAAGTAGCGAAAGGGTTGAACCACAATATTTGCAAACAGGTATCTGCCACTTCTGATGAGACCTTGGCCGAGGAAGTATGGAGCCTCACACAAGAGGAATTGGACCGAGGTTGGGCATGGTTAGATGATGACTGCATAGCGGAAAATCATTTGTTGGCAAAGCGTTTTGGTCTCAAGCAAGGGGAAAAAACGAGGCTGATAGATGACTGTTCAATTGGTGGTTTCAACAGCACTTGTGGGAGCAGCGAGAAACTGAAGATCCATGCCATTGACGAGATGGCAGCCTACATTGCATGGTGCTTGACAAATATAGGTGAAAACTCTATGGAAGCGGTTTTGGGAAAAACATACGATCTCAAAAACGCTTATAAGCAATATGGGATTGATGCGCACGACAGGTCCTTGCTCAGAATTGCGGTGTGGGACCCACATGCTTCACGAGTTCGTTTTCTGGGCCTCAACGCTTTGCCATTTGGCGCTATAGGGTCAGTAGGATCCTTTTTACGTATAGCTATGGCCACTTGGTACATAGGTGTAGTTGGACTTCGTTTGTGCTGGACTAGCTTCTTCAACGACTTCACTTTGTTGTCAAAGAAGGTCTGTGCTGAAAGTGCATCGATTGCAGCGGAGGGTTTATTCACTTTGTTGGGCATTGACTACGCGAAGGAGGGGAAGAAAGCAGTGCCATGGAGCACACAGGTCAAAGCTTTGGGGGTGGTGATAAATTTATCTCCTGAAGGTTCACAGAATGATGCTTTAGGCCGTTTTGTTACAGTTGGACATACGGCCAGTCGCGTGGAGGAGCTGGACAACACGCTGAGTGTCATTTTGAGGGAAGGAAAGTTGTCAAGGAAAGAAGCAGAGCGCTTGAGGGGTAGAATGCAATGGTTCGAGTGTTTTGCCAGTGGGCGGATAGCCCAACAAGCGTTGTTGACACTTAGCAGGATGACCTCAGCAGGTCGCACCTCAGAGTTGCTTTCAATGCAGGAACTTGTGGCTGTCCGAATCTTGAAAGAGAGGGTCATTCATGCCCCCCCTACAAAGATTAGGACCACTAGCTTGGACACATGGTATGTCTTTTCAGATGGCGCGTGTGAAGGTGAACTTGATAAAGAAGGATCCACTTGATCAGCCCGTGCGGGATTGCTTGTGAGTTCTTTGCGGAAATTATTCCGAGACCTTGGATGGAAATGTTTCTTGCAGCTTCACAACACCCCATTTTCGAAATAGAATTGCTACCGGTATGGATCTCACTAACGTTGTGGGAAGGATACCTAAGCAACACTCAATGTGTCTTTTATCTCGATAACGAGGCGGCCAAAGGCGCCTTGGTCAAGGGAGCGACTGATGCGGGTTCAGGTACCAGATTGGTACAAGCCTTTGTTGTGTCGGAAATGAATCTACAAATCAAGGTATGGTTCTCCAGAGTTCCGACTAGCAGCAATATTGCTGATGCTCCGAGCAGAATGTCCTTTGAAGAACTTTCAAATGTGCGCAGGCAGAGAATAGACTGGGATCGACTCTTGAAGCGGTTGGAGGAAGATGGATCAAAGAATTTGGGGTTTCGAAGAACGGGATCCTGAATCTACCCCAACTGCTGTCAAAAAAGGAGAGGTCCGCCGATGTCAGTTTTTGCACTGCGACATGTTCACATTCGTTTTTCGGCATTTATTTTTCGTTTGCGTTTTTGGCAAAGACGGAACAGAATGCGATGAATTTTTAATTTTTTACGAGACGTGGAAAGAAGGTTCTTCTTCAAAGAAGAAGAAATGATCTATCACGCCCATTCTCGGTACGGGAAATTTCCAACCCAAAATTTTTGGGTTCGAAGAGAAACTGCCGATTTCCTTATAATAAATAAGGGTTCACTCATTGCAAAGCAATGATGCTCCCTTTATTTAGATAAAAGGAAAAATTTTGTCTTGGACAAAATTAGGCAGTTTCCTGATTTTTTTCCCTGACGTGAATGTTGACTTCTTCACTTCTTAAACAGTGAATGAAGAAACCCTGAACCAAAACGGTCAGTTATTTGGCTGGACGTTTTAAACCTGTTTCTTTAAATTTGAAAGAAACTTGATCTGTTATATTCAGGAATTTTAACCTGGTAATTTTGGAATCAGACAATGCGGTTTTTGTGAAACAAAATGGATCGTCATTGTCCTCACATGTTTTCTTTTAACATGTGATAATATTTTCGACCGTGCTCGCCTCAAGACAGGGAGGGTGTGGAGGGAGAAGCTTGCATTTTTGAATGCAGGTTGTACCCACCCAAAACCTGGGGTTTTTCCCCCCCCTTTTCTGGCATAAATTATCACAGAACTCTGTGCTTTTATGCAATTTATGTACGAGGCCTAACCCTCCCGTTTTTCGAAGAACGGGATCCTGAATCTACCCCAACTGCTGTCAAAAAAGGAGAGGTCCGCCGATGTCAGTTTTTGCACTGCGACATGTTCACATTCGTTTTTCGGCATTTATTTTTCGTTTGCGTTTTTGGCAAAGACGGAACAGAATGCGATGAATTTTTAATTTTTTACGAGACGTGGAAAGAAGGTTCTTCTTCAAAGAAGAAGAAATGATCTATCACGCCCATTCTCGGTACGGGAAATTTCCAACCCAAAATTTTTGGGTTCGAAGAGAAACTGCCGATTTCCTTATAATAAATAAAACATCGATCAATTGGGTCGGCTGAGCGAGCAGTTAGGGAATTAAAAGAATCCTTTTCTGTATTAAGAGCTGATCTGAATGCACAAGGGTTGGATGTCACGTTTTCACATGAGAATTTGGTTGATGTTTTGACGTATTTGGCTTTGTGCAACAACCATTTTTCAACATCGAGAGGTTCAGACAGAAGTCCATTGGAAATGGTTTCAGGAAGGAAGTTATCCAAACCAGTTTCGACTTTGTTTGGTGCTCAGGTTCTGGCCGAAATTCCTGATTCAATTCGGCAGCATTCACCACTTTCAACAAGGAATGTTGAGTGTACTTTCATTCATGTGGGATTGGAACGAGGTCCAGTTGTACAAGGTTTCATTCGTGTGGATGGCAAAGCTGAATTGATGCGTTTTGTAGCTAGGAACATCAGGGCTATTTCACCTTTGAGATGGGATTTGAATTCGGGACAGGGAGTTTTGACGCAGTTTGACACTGGGACTGTAGGTAGTAGACCCCAAATTGTGAATGACAGTGGAACTGCACCAGCTGATATGAGTCAGCTACCTCCTGAAGAGTTGCGAAAGTTGAAAGGTCAGAGTTTGCCGGCACCTTCACAGCCCAAACTTGTCTTGCCAGAATCCAGCAGTGTGAAGAAGAAATCTGGTGAGTTGCGTTTGGCGCCAGCACTACCGTTAGCAAGATCGAATGTTGTCGTGACTCCACAGGAAGTTCCAGCAGAGCCGTCTCGAGTTCCTGTCACTCCATCTCCTACGTCACCAGCAGATACTGCAGATGTAGCCATTGGTAGTCCTGAGAGTTCTGAAAGAACTTCACCTGACGTATCACGTTTTGAACCGACTCGTCGATGTCCAGCATGTGAGAGTGGCATGGAAGCACCTGGTATTAGGCACAATAAGGAATGTAGGGAGCGTTTTTCTGAGTTTGAGGAACAACGGAGAAAGGAAAGGCGTATTGAGCCCGCACTCTCTCCGGAGAGCCCTGTAGTTGTACCCCAGGCTCAGGTACCAGTGCAAGAGGTTGATGATGATGAAATGGTATCAACACCTGAGTCCGCTCGGCGACAGCCGGAAACACAGGTTGAATACACCAGAAGGTTTAAAAGGAAAGGTGAGACCGACCGAGAACAGTTAGAGCGAGAGATCCGTGAAGATTCAGAAGAATTGCTTCAAACAAACATGGATTTTGATTGGTTTTGGGTTGGTAGTGGTGAACCTGTGTTGGTTGCGAGTTTGGGAACACTTGAAGGTCCAGCGTATTTTGCTCCGGCAACATCTCCTGAAATGTTTTCTGGTTCTCTTGATTCTGTTTGTTTCAATCGAGGCAATGAGCATGATTTTGTGAAGATGCGTCTTGGAGGTCAAGATGTCTTGGTTTGGAAACCGGACAGTATCATAGATGACCAGAGTCTGCAAGAGCTTGATTTGGAACAAGGTTTCAAAGGTATGCAAGAGGAGGTTAGGAACTTGGAACACTGCAAGACTGGCCGCATCATCACCCAGTCAGAACTGGACGACATGAAGAAGGCTGTTCCGAACCTTCGTTTGATCCAGTCGAGGTGGGTTGCAGCTTACAAAAGCAGTGAGAGGGTTCGAACCAGGATTGTTGCGAAAGACTTCAATCGTGGCTCCTCAGCTAGATCTTTGGGATTTAGTAGTCCGACTCCTTCGATTGAAAGTGTTCATTTGGTGCTTGCAATGGCAGCGACACGGAAGATGCTTTTGCGTGCATTGGACGTGAGTCATGCCTTCATGCATAGCCCATTGGGAACTGGTGTACATGTTGTCTTGAAAATGCCGTTGTCAATTAGTTTTCCATCAGGTGAAGCGACCTACTATTTGCTTGAAAAGGCATTGAACGGGTTACGTGATGCTTCACTGGCATGGTTGCAGCTTTTGACATTTACGGTTGAACATGTAGGCCTTTGGTCTGATTCGTTGGAACCATGTGTGTATGGTGGACAGATTGTGAAAGATGGTCATGAAATTGGGTTTTGTTTGTGTGTTGTGTATGTTGATGACATCTTGTTGTTGTCGACCACTAAGGAAGCCGAGGAACATGTGGTTGCAACTTTGTCGTCTGTAGTGCCTGTGAAGACAACTGGAGAGATCGGAGAAGAGGGAGGATCCCTGACCTTTATTGGTCGTGTTATCAAGAGAGAAAGAGATTCCTCTGAGATCACTCTGGGTGTTGATCCACATTATCTTGATTCTACGTTTCTGGATTATGGTGTTACCCGTGGGTCTGAGAATGTGCCTGACATTTCGGGACATCTTGAGAAGACACTCACGGATAGCAACTTTCAGAAACCTTTGTCAGATGAAGCATACTCACGCTTCAGAAAGGCGTTGGGAAAATTGCTTTGGTTGTCACAGGTGCGTCATGACTTGAAGACATGGATGTCTGTTCTTGGGACGCAGCAAGCGAAACCGATGCACGGAACTGAACAAGCATTGAAAGCAGTCTTGAGATTCTTGTATGTTGACATGCATGCATGCTTGTGTCTACCGAGCAGAGATGAGACCATCATGAGTCAAGTTGACGATACTCAACTGAGATCAGTCCATCTCCACTCTTTCAGCGACGCTTCACATGCGCCGTATCGTTTCAACAACCGCAAAGGTGTTAGCGGTGGAGCTGTTTTCTTTGAGAGGTCTTTGGTAAGGTCTCTGAGCCGACAGCAACAAGCTTTGAGCTTGAGTTCATGTGAGGCAGAGCTCTATGGTTTGCAATCAGTGTGTCAAGAAAGTGTTGCGTTTGGAAGACTGGTTCACCGTCTTCTTTTTGCACTTCATGAGATCGATGAGCCAGAAGAAGTTGTGATTTGGCTGGAGAGCGATTCAAGCTCCGCATTGCAACTTGTGAGGTCCATGGACGTGCCACGACGTTCACGACACATTGAAATAAGATTGCATTGGTTACGAGAGCAGATGAGAGAGGGTTTGTTGAAATTGAGACACAGAAGTGGTGTTGAAAATCCAGCAGATCTTTTCACTAAATGCTTGAGTGCTAAAGCTTTCTATAAGCACCGATATGCTCTTGGGATTGTTGTTCCAGATGGTTTGACAGCTGAGTTAGCAGAACTTCGTGAGCTGTGTGTGTTGCAGCAAGTGTTGACTCAGGGTTCTTCGATTGCGATTGTGGAACTGTGTTGTTCGGAACATTCGAACTTGAGAAAGGTCTGTGAAGTTTCAAAGGTCCCATACATTGGTGTAGTTGCTAAGGTGCAGAGTTCTGGTACGTTGAGTCGTGTAGCTGTTTGCATCCGACAGTGGAAGAACTCTTCAGGTCCGCCTTGGGTGCATATTCATGCATCGACTCCTTGTGGAAATGGAAGTCCGCTTCGCAATTTCAATCCGGACTCAGTCACTGAAAAGGACCAGGAATGGGATGAGATCATCAACGCGATTGGTGGTTACTTCAAACATGCAGACTCATGTTCGTTTGAGCTTCCAGAACGAAATACCATTTGGTCCCGACCTGAGACAGTGAATCTTTTGGAGAGTTTTGACATGAGGCAGGAGGCTTTGGTGAGGTTGTGCAAAACTGGATGTCAGAACAAGGATGGTATTCCGATTGGAAAGACATTGAAGTTTGTTTCCAATTCAGCTTGGTTTGCATTAAATCTCCACTCCAAACTTTATACATGTACAAGTCAGACACACGCAGAACTTTATCAAATCAACTATGCTGAGACAGCGTTTTACAACCGAAAGTTGGCAAGATACATTTTGATTGCGGTCAAACATGCTTCGAAGAAGAGTTGAATTTGCGTTTGAAAGGGGGACACTGTGAGAGAGAGACAGAAGTTGACGTCACGTTTCATTTTCCTGTTTTGCATGTTGTTTCAAACAAACGTTGCCAAAGACAAACAGGAGTTTTCACTGTGTTGCATTTTGTGCAGAGTTTTGTTGCGCGATGCTGTAAGATGCGGTGTGCGCAGCGCAGAACAATATGAAAAGTCACTGTGCCTATCACGAAAGTGATGGCGGTTCGACACTTCGTTTCACGTTCTAGGTTGATTGCTCCTAAGAGTTTGGCCACGGTCTAGTGCTTTTTCACTACCGGACGCGGTTTGATTTTGCAGCCATGGCGTCATCCAATTGGAGCATTGAGGATGAGAAGATGTTTCAACAGTTGGCACAGCGTCGTACTTCTCAGATGCCATTGCCGACAACTGAATCTAGTGGCGCAATGACCGATGCTTCAAAGCGCAGATTTGAAGATGCAGAGTTTGAGGTCGACACAGAGCCAGATTGGGTGGTTGGAAGTAGTTTCATGGAGCCCGTGGGAGGCACCGAAGATTTGGCCACAAAGGCCTTGCTTCCAGCTGGTATTACAAATATGGCTATGTGGGGAAAGACCAAGTTTGCATTTGGAAAGTATGAGAAAGAAAAGAAGAGTTACAAGACTGTCTTCGAGGAAGACCCCAGCTATGTTTCATGGTGTCGAAAACATTTGACCAAAGACTCAGCGAAGGGTCCTGCCTGGGATTGGTCCAGGTACATTAAGGCCCGAGATTTGGTGGACTGCAAAGCGGCTAATGTGCCATTCTATGCAGGAACTACCTTGCGTCGAGAGTTTTGTGATTGATGACACTGTGATGGTTGGATCTATACAGGATCTCATTCTATGTGGACAACTGTAGTTTGCAGGATTGTCGAACTGGATGAGTGGTCACTATGTAGCCCTTCGGCTAAGGGCACCCTTATGTATTGGCCTGTCGAGCTTGGGCGATATGTGCTGAAGTCTGGATGGGTTACAGCGTATACCTATGGAATGGAGTTCATCTCAAAAGGGGGTGTGAAAATTTGACATCTGTGGTGAGATGAATCCATTTGGTATTTTCTGCATTGGAAGAAGTGAATTTGGTTTTCACCTTGATGGTGAGCTCAACCGTGATGGTTGACATTGTATTTGCACGTTTCATGTTCTGCACGTTTTATTGGAGATGACGAAACCCAACAACGATATACTTTTCGTCTTCTTTGAGTACTTTGATTGCACGGAGAACACAGTGAGGATTTGAATTTGTATAGTGACATGGAAAATCAAACCATTTTCCATATGTTTTGCTTTAGTTTTTGCCGGCAGAAGTGCACGAAGGAATCGTGAGAAGATCGTAGAATTCATTTTGTGACTTCGGAAGAAGGAACTTTGTTTGACATTGATCGGAGAAGTTTAGTTTGTTTTGTCTCTCAATGATGATAGCGAGAGCAACGTTCTGAAAGGCATTCAGAACCAGAGTTGCCAACAGATCTGAGGGAGACATCATGAATCATGTTTTGGTGCTTGAAATGTTTCAACAGTTTTCAAACACTCAAACTTATTTAAACAAACAAACCATGTCTTGATGTAAAGACTTTTTGTGAGGACATGTGTTTTTGATCGCTTTTGTGAAGTTGACAGAAAGATGTCAACTGGCGACTCCGCATCATTTTGTGTCAAGGCGTGACACACCAACAAGAACCATAGCGACATGAGCAAGACACCCTTGTTTTGTGGTTGTAAAAGTGGCTGAGCTCTGGGAGTGGTTGACTTGGTTGCGTGGACGGTCTTAGTGAGTTAATGACGACGTCCTGGACGCTGACCCAAGTAGGTTTCGAAGGTTGCGGTACCTTCTGCAGAAGAGGGGGAGAAAACACAACCCCTGTCAACATAGTGACGTCATGACCAGGCTCGACTGGCGCAGGCCTCGTTCTGGAATAAGCCGGGCAATTACAAAACAAATGCCTCACAGTCTCCTTTTCCCCACACGAGATGCATAAATTATCCGGGGCCAAGCCAGCAGCATGAAGCCGAGAGGAAGTGAAAACACGGCCCGTCTGTGCCATCCGCAGCAGGTTCTTACTGTAGGCCCAACTTCGGGGGATTTTGTCAACATGAGGCTTGAGGAAATCAAACTCTTCATCGCTCCTCATCTTTTGATCAAACAAGAACCTCGTGAGTGAAATGTCTAGCAAGTGGCCTTCAGGAATCCTGCATGTTTCTTGGCGCACCGGCTGCTGCTTGAAAAGATAAGTTCTAACGGAAGAAGCGACAATACCAGAAAAATGTTGGTCGCTCCATGCGCTGAAGGGGAATGACCCATGAGGTGTGGATACTGTGAAATCATCAGGTGATATAACTGCCCAATTCAACTCAGACAATATATACGACAGCACATTTGAAAAACCATGACAGGCTCCTGATTTCGGCGTGGGATCTCTGAGAACAGCTCCTAACGCCCTTTTTGCAATATTTGGGTGGAATTTGACGAGTTTGCGAGCATGGTTCAAGACATGACATGCCCACTTTGCAAACAGATCCAGAAATACATCCTCCAATGTAGCCATGACAGCAAAAGGTGACCGCATGTTGTGAGATGAGGGGTCAAAAATATCACACACTTGCGTACGCAATTTTCGAAGATCTTTCTTGGGGATGCCCTGTGTTTCACTACCGAACACCCATTTGGAGTGGGCATGTGCATGAATGTACACAGACTTCTGGGGAGGGGACAGTGGCAACTGTCGAATCTTTTTAAGACAGTCGCTCGCCTTTGCTACACGGTTTGATTGCATTGTAGCGTTACGGCACTTATTCATCTGTTGAACACGTCCTAGTGATTTAACCTGGGAAGAAACCTGAACTGGGAGTTGGATTCTCTGCTTCAACAGCTTTCCTTTGAGGACCCTTTTAGCCAGGATTTCAGTTTTCTGGGGGTTGAGTTGTTGACCAATGTCTTTATCAAATTGCCGCACAAATTCAAACGCTCCAGCAATTTCATCAACATAGTGGAAGGAACCCCATATTTTTGCATCATCAATAAAGGTCGCAATGGAGACATGATGAAACTGGTTGTTGGTCATGGCCCTGGTCATAATGGAATAGAACGCATTTACCATTAAAATCGACATAGAACAACCTTGAATGGCACTGTTTTTGGCAAACACCTTCCGCCCATAAAATCGTCCAAGCTTGAATATCTTGATTTGGCCCCGATAAAAACCAGTCAAAGCCCTCGCTACGTTAAGGGGAAGCCCAATGTCACAAGCTATCTGAACAGCAAAATCAGGTACCAACATGTCAAAACATTTTGCACGATCTAAAAATATGGCGATGGGATCAGGATTCTGGTCATGTTCATGAAATTCAAGGGACAAGTCGATCTCATGGGAATCAGCACTCCGCCCGGGTATCCCTCCTAGAAGGCATAATGGGGCGATTGAATTCATCCATGTCGACAAATGTCTAAATCTGAGGGAAGACCACAAAGAATAGACAACACTGCTGACACCAATGGCGCGAATCTGATTCGGGTTCAAAACAGGTCCGTCCTTTTTAGGCAAACATGTCACAGTGATACACTTTACAATGTTCGGCCATTCACCTACAGCTTCAACTAGTTTGCATACAAGGACAAAGAGCTGCCAAGCTGACACAGGAAGTTGCTGCAGTTCCCGATACCACCACATGTCAAAGAGGGAAAGATCAAATCATCCAAGTCTGCAACTCGAAGGCCTTGACGGGCTGCCGTGCTTTCCCAAGTAGCAAACTTCCCACCGCCCCGCAAGCGAGGTAGCACAAGGAGGTGACCACAACCACCCGGGTACACATCCCGGATCAATTCATGAGGAGCAAGCTGACGGCTATGTGTGCCAAGTCTGACATCACCTTTGCAGTGAAGAATCTCTTTGACCTCCTCAATGGACCAGGACGCATCCGCACTGATCATCCGGGTACCTGGAATGCCTTTCACAAAGATTCTAGCCATGTAGGTTTGCGATTCCGGAGAATGGTCATTGAGGCAGGGAACCATGGCCCGCGACTGCACCGCAAACGCGGCAAAAGGCAAACTATGTACCCCAGGGGGAAGAAAGCTAATTGGAAAAGGTGGTTTCCAAAAGCTGAACATTGCAGGAGGATACCAGAACAAAAAGAAAAGCAATGCCACCATTGGTTGAACCCATCTGTTCGTAACAGCCCCCACGATCGTGAACGTTGGTGACTTGGGAGATCCGGGGATCACGCCTGGTCTTGGACTCGATATCTGGTGACAGATTGACCTTGCAGGACCACAGTTGCATCCATGACACACAGAGTTAGTACGTGATTGAACTTTGTGACAAAAAAGGGGCCGGAGCCACAACACAAAAAACCACACAAGGATCACCAGGATCGCCTCGAACACGATCGAGTGAGCCAAACGTGTCTCCGAAATATGCACAAAACGAATTAGCGAGTCTGTGGCCCAAAAAAGGGTAAAAGCTGTGTAGCCGCTGCATTAATTCGGTGAATTTGCAAAATGCAATTGTCTTTCCGGATTGATAAACGACCTGGCGAGAGCCATCTGGCGTTGGACGGAAAAAAACAAAAAAGAGCAAAAAGCTGTGTACACCTCTGCTCTGGTTGTCGCAGGCGAGACACGACTTAAAGACATGGATGTTTTTGGAAACACAACAGGCAAAGCCGATGCACGGCACAGAACAAGTCCTAAAGGTCTTGAGGTTTTTGTGGACATGCATGCGTGTTTGTGTTCCCGAGCAGGGATGGGACCATCATGAGTTAGGTTGATGACGCTCCAAGTCTATTGGTTGCATTCTGTGTGTCAAGAGAGTGTTGCGTTTGTGCTTCAAAAGTTGAACAGAAGTAGGACCAGTACATAGTCCAATGAGCTGTCACGATGCCAACAGAAAAAAACACACAAAACAGACAAACAAAGCAAACAAACAACCAGAACCAAAAACAAACACCAACCAAAAAACAAAAAACAAACACGAACCACAAAACAAAAAAGGCAGGGTGATCAGCTGGTCAGTTCAACAACGTCGGCAACTTGAAGAATGGTGATAGCATTGTATCATCCATGATATCATCATAGGGATTGGAATGGCGGTCAAACCAAAAAACAAAGCAGGCAACAAGAACAAAAGCCG
Organism: Cladocopium goreaui; assembly: GCA_947184155.2. Lineage (NCBI taxonomy): Eukaryota > Dinophyceae > Suessiales > Symbiodiniaceae > Cladocopium > Cladocopium goreaui. The sequence goes on along the minus strand of CAMXCT020004557.1, from coordinate 915,003 downwards.
CCATACACGAACTGCAACTGTCTGATCATCACGCCACCAAAACGAGCCATTGGGGCAGACTTTGCTGCACTACCACTCGCTGCAGTGCAGTCCAGTCCATGGCTTCGACCGGCTACAATGCTACCCCCAAAGCAGCAACAAGAAAGAGCCAGCAAACAAAACCAGGAGACAAAGCTAAAGGAACAAACAAATTCAGAATGATTGGGTTCACCAATGCGCCGTGGGGCTTTTGAACACGACCCAATTGTTGCAATTATTCGTGTCATGCATTCGCGAAAGCCAAGAGGCGATGGACGGGAAAAAAAATCAATGTGGAACGATTGTGAATAGACAGATCGAAGTTTGAAGTTTTCATTTGACCGAATCATCTGTGGAAGATATACATTTGGATGTTTTTGGATGCTCATAGAGCATATAGATCATTTTGTGACAGTCAACGAGCACAACCGACACTGCGGTTGCACTCGTCTCGTTTTGTAGTTGAGAGTTGTGATGTTTTTGTAGAAACCGAACATTATTTGAAGTTTGTGGAAACATTTCAACAGTTTGAGAACCGAATGAAAGCTTTTGATCCTCAGTGGATCGCTTTTAGGAATTTCGTCAAGATTGGAATCCAGTGTGCAGTTTAGACAAAAACCCCTCCTTGGTTTTTGTCACCTTTGAACAGTATTTGAACTGAACACCCAACGACATTCGTTGGCTCAAGTCCGAGCGAGAGAAACAGAGTGTGTGTTGAAGCGTTGCTTGTTGTCTGGAGTGATTTGAGCAAGAGAGCACGGAAAGTTTGACTCACGTTTGTGTATTTGTGGAGAAGCCTTTGGGTAACTTTGATCGCGATAAGGTTTTGTTTTAGTTTTCAAGGCACAACTTAGCGGTGCAAAGTTTTACGTGGTAGCGGAGCTTCGTGCTCCTACCACAGATCTGTGTGATCTTGTTTTGTCTGTGGATCCAGGAACCGTGTTTGTGAGTTTATACTTTGCTCAGGTCTTGCGTGAATCTTGTTTGTGTTTCAGGTATGGCCGACGCATCTGCAAGCGGCGGTGCGGGTCAGGTACCGACACAGCGTGGAGAGAGGGAAAGAAGTCCCACTCGTACGCCTACGACTCAGGAACAGCAACAGCCTGCACAAGGACCTCAACGTTTCAGGATGAACTCGCCGGAGGGCGGACAAGGTTTGCCTGGAGGGGCAACTGCACCGTATGCCCATGCACCACCCCCGCCGCCGAAAGCTGCCAGTGGTAGTATGCCAGGAAGTCCAACTGGACAGCAAGAAGTGTTCTCCACTGCGCAGATGACTCAGATAGCCCAGATAGTATCTTTGAGTTTGAATCAGGCTATGGGTGATTTTAACATGAGGTTGAACGGTTTGCAACAACATGTAGTTCATCAACAGAATGTGTTTGCTCAGGCACAGGTGCAGCAAGCTGCATCACAACCAGCTCAGGTACCAGTTGCGAAGACATCACCTTCTATCTCAAGTGGTTTGTCATCATTTGGAGATCGTCCACCCACTAGTCCACAACCCAATTTTCCAAGGAACACTGTGGAACAGCCACCAGGCTTGCAGCAGTCGCCTCAGAGACTGATTAGTGAAGTTCGTCAGGGGCAGGGTACTGCACAGAACACCCAAGGTGAAGCATCGTCACAGGATAACAGGGATGTCTTTACGAAGAGTGAGAAGTGGCTTCCTCCATTGCCCAAGTGTGAGCATGGAACTTGGAAGACACGTGAGCAGGAGATTTTGGGTCTTGCCGGCCATGTTCAGTCTTTGAGAAGCTGGGTAGCAAGCATTGGCAAGTGATACGTTTGGGTGGGAGCTTGAAAGTGCGCTGAGTTGGCCGCACGAGTTGCACATGACGAATCTGAAACCTGCACAGCAACTTCGTAGTGCCAGGTTGCTAGCTATCTTGACTCAGGCATTTGCAGAGTATCCACGAGCTCATAAGATCCTTCAGGCCTATTCAGAAGGAATTGGTATGGATGGTTCTTTTCAGGCAGTGCGAGGAACGTCTGGTTTTGAGGCGTTACGTTTGCTTGCAAAGGAGTTCAGTTTGCGATCGAGAGCGGAAGCTGCATTTTTCAGGTCTGAGTTCATGTCCAAGACGTTCAAGGCACAGAGTGGCCCTACACAGATCAGTGATTTGGTCCGATTGCATGCTTCAGGTGAAGGTTACACTGATTATCGCACAGCAGCTCTGAAGTTTGAACAACAACAACAACGTTTGTTTCAGGAGCTTGGTGCAGCTTGGTGCTCATGGGTCAGGAAGACAAGTGCATGCCTTGGAAGGAGATGCTAGCTGGGAAGGCTACTATGGCTACGAAGAGGAGCAGGATTACTATGCCGAAGGTGCTGAAGAGGAGTGGGAATGGGATCCAGAGAGTGAGCTGTGGCTCAACACTGCCGCAATCATCAAGAATTCAGGAGTGAAATGTCGAAAGTGTGGCAAGACTGGACACATGCAGAAGGAGTGCAACACGAATATGGGTCGTGTGAAGTGCTTCAAGTGCGGACAGAGCGGGCATATTGGCGCGAATTGCCAAGCCAGCAGTCCGAAGTCTGCAAGTTCATCTCCGTCTTCGAGCACTGGGAAAGGTTCAGGTGCAGCCAAGGCCAAGCCTGCAGCGAAAGCTGAACGAGGAAAAGGTGGTCGCAAAGGAAAGATGCATGAAGTTTCAGCCGAAGGACCTCAAGAAGAAGAGCAAGAATCTGGAGAAGCGATTATGATGCCGCTCATTTCATCACAGGTTTCGAGTTCAGAGGGAACTTGCAGGTTGTTAGATTCTGGAGCTGTTCAGGTGACAGGCCAGCATTTGCGTCAAATTTTGGCTCAGGACGAAGTTGGGACTGTTCTACGGAGATCTGGTTTGCCAAGGGAGTATACTGTGAACAAAGCTGGACCTCATGACTCAGAACCATGATACGGTTGGATCAGTAGAGCGTGGTGTGAGAGAAGTCAAGGAAGCTCTTGCTGTTTTGCGCTTGGAACTGGCCAAGGCCGGATTGGATTTGGTCGACAGCTTGGTTGCCTGGGAGGCCGCTTCCAGGTATGTGACTGCTATGCACAACCTTCATGGCAAGATCCAGAACACAGGAAAGATTGGAAAGGAATTGCTCAGGAACACATCTGAAGGAACTCGAATTTCCGCCATGTTTTGCCCTAGGGTACTTGCAGAGACCCCAGAAAGTGTTGACAGTATTGGAAGGTTTGTCACTGCTGCGTATTTGTATCCTGTCAGGAACTCGTTTGCTCATTTTGTTTGTGCGAAAATTGCTGATGAACTGAAGTTTTTCCAAGCCAAGAGTTTGAAGCTTGTTTTTCCGATTGAGCATCCACAAGATCTCATTGAACGTTTTGTTTGTCACTCAGGTTCAGGTGATCGTCCATCGCTTGTTGATCAGGCACCCATTGAGATTTGCCAGAGGATTTTGCACGACTTCCAGATCAGGTGCAGCCTCCACGGCATTGGATTGATGCCCATGGACGAACTGAAGGATGCAGTTCATGTGCCACTCGACAAGGCCGACATTCCAAGAAGTGCTGCGAGCGCTATTGGAACTGGATCCGTAACCAGAAGAAGGGAGAAAGGCCAGCTTTGCCCGACGAGCCTGAGGAGCAACCACCAAGAATTGAGCCCAATGACCCGGCTATTGCCGTGCCTTCACGACCATTGCCGCGCATCCCAGGTTTGCCTGCTGGGATGACCCCGACGCGCCGTTGTCCAAGTTGTGAATCAGGTATGAATGCTCCAGGTACCCGGCACTCTGCCGAATGTCGCCAGCGACAAGCTGAGTTTGTGTCAGGTGAAACTGCCAAGCCATCGCTTGGTGATCTGGAGGACCTTCCGGTACAGGAAGGTGGGGTGAGAGATGGTTAAATTCTTACTCTCCATCTTTGGCTCCGGACCCGGTCGAGCCTGCGGACGTTGAGATGGCCACCGAGAACGTTGGCGACATGCCCATGGTTGACGTTTGCATGGCGCAGCCATATCATGTGGGTATGTTGACATCACCAGAACTTGTTCAACGAGATCGGTTTTCAGTGGAGTCAATTCAGTACAATGGCTACTGCGATGAGTTTGTCGTCATGGATTTTTGTGGTCAGAAGATCAAGCTTTGGAAGCCCAGTGGAGCCGTGTCAGTGGAGCCGTGTCTGACGTCACGCTCAGGGACTTGCCAGCTGAAGGAACCTTTTTGGCCATGCAGAAGGAGATTCGTGGACTCACTGCTGTTGGTGCAGGTCAAGTTCTTGCCGAGAATGTGGCAAGGGAAAGTGGCCAACGTTGAGGTCTGCCCCCGCCCACTAACAGTTCAAAACTGCCCCCCTTTCATAAACCACATACCAAAAAAGCACAATCATATTGGTGGTAACTCAGGCCATTTTAGGGGATCCTTAGGGTCTGCTTAGGAGAAGATGTGATCTAGGTGGGCCGTACAAGTAACAAAGGGTGGAGTAGTGAATGCAACAACATCACTACCTTTCAGGTGGCATTGTTTGTGGTTAAACCATTTAAATCATTTTAACGAACATCCTTTTGTATTGCGCCATATTGTTGGAGCCATCAGGACATGTTTGCTGAACTTGTCATCAACTAGCCAAAAAATCAAAGTATCGATGTTGCTGTTGATCTCCTTTGATGGTTGGAACGTTCGAATGGTTCTGGGAAGTCTGACAGCTGACATGCTTTTGTTTATCTGAATATTTGTGTGTCAAATAGCAATGGCAATAATATGGTATGATGATGCAAGGTGTTGCATCGATATGATGATACGATACTATGACTCATGACATTCTTTACAATATTGAATGCAGCATACCTGAGATACCGAGATACTGCAATCAAACGGTCCAACCATTGTAAGTTATAAGTGAAAAGCGTTACAAAGGCGTGCCTCCAACAACAGTTGTTGAGGTTCTTAATAAACATCATATGATAATTACATTTTTTTCACATTCCCGCTCCTGGCACGGGCTCACCCTTGAGAGTTTTTTTTGGAAAGGAGGTCGGAAAAAAGGAAATGGTATGAGACATTTGCCGGGCCGCTGGTCCGCAGGCTGTCGAGGCCAGGTGGCCTGAGATTCATTTTTTCCAGAGAAATTGTGCTTTTTTCGTGCTTTTTTTGTGCTTTTTTGTGCTTTTTTTTGTGCTTTTCCGGCGCTCCCGAGCACAAAAAAAAGCACAAAAAAAAGCACAAAAAAAAGCACAATTCATACCACAAAAAAAAGCACAAAAAAAAAACACAATTCATACCACAAAAAAAAGCACAATTCATACCACAAAAAAAAGCACAATTCATACCACAAAAAAAGCACAAAAAAAACAATTCATACCACAAAAAAACACAAAAAAAACACAATTCATACCACAAAAAAAAGCACAATTCATACCACAAAAAAAACCACAAAAAAAAGCACAATTCATACCACAAAAAAAGCACAAAAAAAAGCACAATTCATACCACAAAAAAAAGCACAATTCATACCACAAAAAAAAGCACAATTCATACCACAAAAAAAAGCACAAAAAAAAGCACAATTCATACCACAAAAGCACAAAAAAAAGCAAAACAAAAAAACACAATTCATACCACAAAAAAAAGCACAAAAAAAACCACCCATTCCCCACACAAAAAAAGCACAAAAAAAACACAAATCATGCGCGTTTCAGCCCGTTCGCATGTAAATTGTGAAGGAACACTATTATCTAATTGTTTCAATGCCAGAAAGCACAAAAAAAAGCACAAAAAAAAGCACAATTCATACCACAAAAAAAAGCACAATTCATACCACAAAAAAAACACAAAAAAAAACACAATTCATACCACAAAAAAAAGCACAAAAAAAAAAACACACAAAAAAAAGCACAATTCATACCACAAAAAAAAGCACAAAAAAAAGCACAATTCATACCACAAAAAAAAGCACAAAAAAAAGCACAATTCATACCACAAAAAAAAGCACAAAAAAAAGCACAATTCATACCACAAAAAAAAGCACAAAAAAAAGCACAATTCATACCACAAAAAAAAGCACAAAAAAAAACACAATTCATACCACAAAAAAAAGCACAAAAAAACAGCACAATTCATACAGAAAGCACAAAAAAAAGCACAAAAAAAAGCACAAAAAAAAGCACAATTCATACCACAAAAAAAAGCACAAAAAAAAGCACAATTCATACCACAAAAAAAAGCACAAAAAAAAGCACAATTCATACCACAAAAAAAAGCACAAAAAAACACAAAGTAATTTTCCTTTTTTTCCTGGGCCAGTTTCTGCTTTTTTTTGTTTGTGTTTTTTTCTGCTTTTTTTCTGCTTTTTTTCTGCTTTTGGAAAGTCGCTGCTTTTAAAGCATTTTCAATTGGCCAGCCCGGCCCAGCTCCAGCCCCCACCTCAGCCAGCCAGCCCGCCAGGCCTCTAGCCCAGCATTCCCCAGCTCCTCCAGCCCCCAGGCTCAGCCCCCAACCCTTGCCCAGGGTCAGTCCAGCAGCCCCGGCCTTTATATGTATTGTACACACACATTCTATTGTTTTGCTATCGGCGCTGCGATGGGCAACATTCTAAACCCTAACAGCATTACTTTGCCATCGGCATTGTGGTGGGCAGCATCCTAAACCCTAACCAGCGTTGCTTTGCCATCAGCGCTGCCATGGGCAGCATCCGAAACCCTAAACAGTATTGCTTTGCCATCATCGCTGCAATGGGCAGCATCCAAAACCCTAAACAATATTGCTTTGCAATCAGCAGCATCACTACCCACAAGGTGCTGACAAGCTGGATGCATGAGGCATCCCATTGGAAATGCCAATGTCGAATTTTGACAGCAAGGACGTCTGGGCATGGCAAGAAAATGTTCCGACCGTGGAGCCAACTTGCAGGGAATATGCCTGGTCATCTAGCCTTAATAAGGGGAAATGAAAGTCATATTGGGGACAACAACCTGATTTTTTTTGTGCTTTTTTTTGTGGTATGAATTGTGGTCACTGTTAGTGTCACGAGGCAGAGCCCAAGGTATACACACCATTTTATCCATTTTCAGACGCACCCATATCTATACAATGTATACTTAATGGGGTTGATAAGCCAACAAAACTCGGCGACACCACCTTGTAGCCCCGGGGAAATGCCAACAAATTGCTCTCAGTTTTGCCCACTTTTTGCTGATTGCTCATGATAAACATCATCTGGTTGGTGGTTTTAACCCCTCTGAAAAATATGAGTTCGTCAATGGGAAGGATTATCCCATATATTACGGATATCCCATATATTATGGAAAATAAAAACTGTTTGAAACCACCAACCAGTCATTCAACCCTCCACAAGCATCCTGATGCTTCCATTCTTGCCAACCTCTTTGTACAATGTGCAACATATGTATACCTTGCCCACCAGGTTCTGCACAGCTTTTATAAGTTATTAATCCATGTTTGGACTGGACAAACGATCATTTGTGAATGTTGCCGAACGACGTTTTCCACACATGGATCCATGTACTTCGTCCCTTAAATTGTACATATTGCACGTATCAACCCTTACCAGATACAAGCTGGGCCCCCCCAGCTATAAGTTGGCGGATAACCCCAAAGAATACTAGAGTTAGATCCTCCGAATCCCTTGGAGATTCCTCTCCACAGCCACCAAGTAGGCAGCCCTCTGAATATTTCCAGCTCATTCCAGTTCTGTATGCCACCACCAAAGCACGCAACCTAGCTTTGGCACCAAACAGCACAACACAGGTGGTAGGTGACCGCCTTGCCACCTTTGCCACTTTCAGTGGTACCTCTTTCACTGGTGGCCTGAGGATGTTGGTGCCCTCCAGTCATGGACTGATGGAAGAGCTGCAGCACCAGCAGCAACAGCACCAGCAACAGCACCAGCAACAGCAACCAACAGCAACAGCAGCAGCAGCAAACAACAGCAACAGCAGCAGCAGCAACCAACAGCAACAGCAACAGCAGCAGCAGCAGCACTGCAGCAGCAGCAGCAGCAGCACCGCAGCAGCAGCAGCAGCAGCAGCAACGGCAACAGCAGCAGCCACAGCAACAGCAACAGCAGCAGCAGCAGCAACAGCAACAGCAGCAGCAGCAGCAACAGCAGCAGCAGCAGCAGCAACAGCAGCAGCAGCAGCAGCAACGGCAACAGCAGCAGCCACAGCAACAGCAACAGCAGCAGCAACAGCAACAGCAGCAGCAGCAACAGCAACAGCAACAGCAGCAGCAACAGCAACAGCAACAGCAAGAGCAGGAACAGGAACAGCAGCAGCAACAGCAGCACCAACAGCAGCAGCAACAGCGACTCACAAGACGCAATGCTGCCAAGAGGCGATTGGAGAACCGCATTGGGCAGGCTCCGACGATGCTGGCGACTGTGGGTGCGGGTGTGGTTGTACTTGGAGAAGGATTTGGTGTTGAAGATGTTGGAGGTGCCACCATCAATCAACAATTCTGTCAGCCCTGATGGCGCCCTGCAGCCATGCTGCTCTTTGCGAAGACTCGTTTCAGATCGCACGGGGTTCAAAGGAGAGCTTGTTTCATGCCAATTCTGGCGGGATCACGGTTGCCACGACAGCTTCACACGGCCACTCTGAATCGACAACAGTGCCAGCAAACCGCCCGAAAAAACAAATCAACCCTACATAGAATTCACCAAATTAGTTGCACCAACTTAACTGTAGTTGTCTATGTATTCCATTCAATGACCATGTTCGAAGCCTCAGTTTCCCTTGGTTTCCAGCCACCAAGGTGTCCCACGTTGTTTGGCCCAGGTTGGTTATACATCCCATTAGATCCCATGAATATCCCAGAAAATCACCAATCTTGTTGGCAACATCATGGATTTATCCAACAAGATTCTGAGATTCCAGGGATATTCATTGAATTTATTCAACAACGTAAAATCAGTAAAATCATGGGATATCCATCAATTCCCAGGGCCCCACCTTGTTGTGTCCCACCTTTCAAAAGCCCAGGCGGCTCGAGAGAAACTTCAAGTTCTCCACCGCGAAGGTCTCCACGCCGTCGAAGGCCTGCCGCCGTAGTAGCGATGCTCCAGGCCCAGCAATAGCGCGTTGAAGCGACCACTGGCGAGGTGAACCATGTTGTTGCAGGTCATCCTGGGAAGTCGTTAATGGGAGAATGATCAAACATGGCATATATATATATATTAATGTATATATAATAGAAATAATATATACATATATATATATAATAATATATCTATATATACACATACATACATAATATATATATAGTGTGTATATATATATATAGACTTATATTATAGTATGATGGGAAAAACATATACAATCAAATGTGGGACATATAATGGGAATATATCGGAATATCATATACAATCAAATATGTGGATATATACTGGGAAGATCATAGAATAGATGATCAACGAAGATCAACGTAAGTACTGCTGTTACCCTCTGGTAAACAAACATAGCTATTTACCCATTGAAAATGATGATTTTCCATAGCTATGTTAAATTACCAGAGGGTATATTTGGATGTGACTGAAAATAGTTTCTATAATAATTAAAAAACATGCAAACAAATAGTCAGGCAAGTCTGGATTTTGGCTCAACTCTCCCCAAACTACTCTCATGGCTATTGCTCTAGTTCAAACTCGTTGCATGCTTGGATCCATAGTTACTTGTAGAAGGTGGTGCCCCCTAGATATGTTTTTTGGTTTATTGCCCATATAACTATAGCTATTTCATCACCAACATACCATAACCCCAGATAAACTCAGTTATTCCAGATAATTCAACCAACTTGGTGAACGTTTTGGGGCACCACCTTTTTAGGATCTTACTTGGTGGAGACTGCAGCCCAGCATCAAATGCCGCGCCGGAAGCGATGGAAGCCAGGGGTTATCTTCTCCATCAATGCAAAGAAAGATGGGTCCGCCAGGCTGATAATAACCTGGTTGGTTGCAAAGGCGCAGGTCACAAGCAACTTGAAGCAAGGGATATGGGTTGTGGCAGTCATTTTTTGTCACTTCAGAACACTTCCGCAGGTCTTTCATGATTTCAGGTACTTTCTATGAACACTTTTGGGGTACAATCCAGTCTTGCAGAAGTTGTTTTCTCATACACACAGGACGCAACTCAAAGGTTGTCTTTTTGGTGGATTCCTACTCACTACAGGCCATCCAAATCGGGCCGATCCACCAAGGTGCGGAGCTTACCATTGCTATGTTGGAAGAGGATATCCAAGATTTCTTGATCATCTCAAAGATCGGAAGGCATTAGAAATCCTTCACCAGGTTGAAATCCTTCTTAATACTCACGGCCGTGGTTTCCCCACAGTTTTTGATTGTATTACACCATCCAGCTCTTGCTGTTCTCACTGACCAAACGTTGATCCATATTGTGTTCTTCATAAAGGTTGGATCGTGGGTTTTCTGTTTTGGTATGACACAGTATGACAGGTGGCCTCTGGGCTTCGAAACTGGGGTACCCACCCCACTGACCAAGTGGCGTGCATCAACCACGAAGCGCTGGCACCAGGTTTTGTTGTTCCTAGGGGCTTGGGTGGTGGTGAAGCTCTCGTTGGGATGCAGGAATCGTTAATGGGAAAGAACCATATGAAATAACCCAGGTATGCGCATGAGATGGGTTAATATATGGGAATATATGTTATATATGGCCCCAAAAGAAAGTGGCTCATAAACCACCTACTAAGCTTCGAACCCTCGTTTCAATATGGTAGCAAACTGAAGAATGGACAATATGGAAATTGTTTCCTGCGTTATCGAATATCAAAGTTTTTCAAAACTGTCGGTCACTATCACTGGGATTACCAAATAACTTTGCACTGGTCTCAAAAACATGAACAGAAACGACTATATATGGCACATCTACACCCATATGCAACCCATGGTGCTGGAATATGGAATCCAACATTTGCCCTTGTCCAAAATCACAGTCAGTCATTTTTTTTCAATATACCAGCACCATGGGAAACGCATATGGGACACAGGTCTGTTTTTGGATGACCTGTTCTGTTTACGGCATTGCCGCAGGTAAGCTGGTATTAAGCCTGGTAAACTTCGTGGTGTTAATGCGTGGTAATATGTCACCTAACCGGAACATAGCTAAAATACATTAAAATACCAAAATTACTTCACTTCGAATGATCCCCACCATGGCATTTATACATTTTCTTACTGGCAAATCTTCTGGCATTCTATCTGACATATCTTCTGGCATTCTATCTGGCATTCTATCTGGCATATCTTCTGGCATTCTATCTGGCAAATCTGATGCATTCTATCTGGCATATCTTCTGGCATTCTATCTGGCATATCTTCTGGCATTCAATCTGGCATTCTTGGCATATCTTCTGGCATATATTCTGACATATCTTCTGGCATTCTATCTGACATATCTTCTCTATCTGACATATCTTCTGGCATATATTCTATCTTCTGGCATATCTTCTGGCATATTTTCTGGCATTCTATCTGGCAAATCTTCTGGCATTCTATCTGGCATATCTTCTGGCATATCTTCTGGCATATCTTCTGACATATCTATCTGGCATATCTTCTGGCATATTTTCTGGCATTCTATCTGCCAAATCTTCTGGCATTCTATCTGGCATTCTATCTGGCATATCTTCTATTCTTCTGGCATTCTATCTGGCCGTTGAGGTCCGGCAGTGCCCACTGCGATCTGGAAGTCGCGGTTGAGGTCCGGCAGTGCCCACTGCGATCTGGAAGTCGCGGTTGAGGTCCGGCAGTGCCCACTGGGATCTGGAGCTCGCGGTGGAGGTCCGGCAGTGCCCACTGGGATCTGGAGCTCGCGGTGGAGGTCCGGCAGTGCCCACTGGGATCTGGCGCTCGCAGTGGAGGTCCGGCTGTGCCCACTGGGATCTGGACTGCGAGGAGGAGGAGGACGAGGAGGAGGAGGATGCGGAGGAGAACAGCTCTGATAAAATCTAACAACCCTCACCTGGCAGGTGGGGACTAAGGCTTGCTATGGTGATGATTTCCCTCACGATTCCCATGATTATTCCAACAACGTCACGACGTGAGGTCACTTTTTCGTTCATCCAGACCCAAGTGGGTTAGTTTGTCTGAAACTTGGGTACCCCCTATTTCAGTGGATTAATCGTGAATTTCCCAAATTAAAACTGCAGCCATTTTTCGGGGTCTACCCTGACGCACACACCCGTTTGTGGTAGGCCTGGCCGGCCCCTAGAAGATAGACAAGTAAAATCCTAGTAGATTCATGTGGGTAAAAAAAACCATAAACCACCCGTTTGGGAATATACCATCTATGGTGATTTGGGTGATGGTTTATGATTGTTTTACCCACATTAATGGTAACTTACTTTTTTCAATCTTATTGGTGCTGAGTTTCTATTTCATTCAGTACCATTAGTACTACTATGGTCAAAAAGTACTATTTCAATAGTACATTTAGTGAAATAGTACTATTATCCATGACGGATCTATGGTGCTGGTATATATGCTAACATAAAGGGGGTATATTGATGGGATCCATGTTGCCATATATAGCAGCACCATGGATCCGTTATGGGTTGCGGACCTCCCTTGGAGCTGAGAATCGCCGGATCGAAATGGTCCAGTTTCTGCTGGCAGAAGCGGTGGATGGAGTTGGGATCCTCGCGGAGCGATCTGGGTAAAAGGATGGTTGAAACCAATCAGTTAAAAATCCAATGATCAATAGATTTAGTTGGTTTTTATATATTATAGTTGGTGTTTATCAATAGTTTATTCCTCCAACTATGGTAATGTTATAGTGGTTATAACTAACATAGCTATTGAAAATGGCCATTTATAGTAGATTTACCTACTATAGATGGTGATTTTCCATAGTTATGTTAAATTACCAGAGGGTAAAAATCAATGATCAATAGGTGGTAAAACAACCCCTCTGAAAAAAATGAGTTCGTCAGTTGGGATGATGACATTCCCAGTATGATGGAAAAATAGAAAATGTTCCAAACCACCAACCAGATAATCATTGATGTGGGTAAAACAAGAAACCATCCCCCAGTTATCACCATTTTTATATGCGGTATGGTTATGGTTACCATTCCCAGTCATGGGTGGCCCACATAAATAATGCTTAAGAATGGTGATTACTAGTGATTTGCAAAATTAATGGTGATTTTCATAGTGATGAATGGTTAGATCATAGTGCTTAATAATGGTGATCATAGTGGTTAATCGTGGTTAATGGTTGATAATGGTTACTAACTAACGGTCAACAATGGTACAATGTGGCCCCCCAATTAAGTTGGTTTATAAGCCCCAGTAACTATAGTTATAAGTACAATAAACCATGTAGTTATTGGAATTCTAAACCACCTTAGCCATCTTGGGGGCCTCACATTTTAAATAATATTGACTGTTCTGCGAATTAGCGTCTGGCATTTTACACCTGGCTGTCGAAAATCCCCATCACCACATTGGACTGAGGTAAACCAGATCCGTTTCTATCATTTCTCACAACTATAATGCGTCCATAAATCCTAGAACAATATAGTGTTGGATAAAAAGGGCCTTTTTTGCAGCAGTGCAGCTACAGATTGTAGAACGGAAAAATACATGTAGAAGCAAACCTGTAATCATATGATTGTAGCAGTCCGCCTTAATTAAGCAGCTTAGTATTGGCATAAACCCAGCTGACACCACCCGGGTATTACTTACGTAGTCAGCTGCCCTGTGTTATGTCAACGGTTCTGGTGCTTTAACAAACTTATCATAGGAAATCATTCAGTGGTGATGATGAGGGGTCAAACTTGTGATGTACTGTAGACCTATGTGAACCCAAAGTAATGGAAAAATGAACTTTCATCCATACGGCCAGCTGGAATGGGTGCGAAAACCACCATACTATTGACTTTTGCTCATCTCCACTGCCAACAGTTATGGTCATTTATCAGTTATAAGTACTAACAAAACCCCATTTATAGAATGTATAATCCCATAGAAATCACCAGTTATAACTGGTAGCCATGGCCATAACTGCATGGTCTTCAAATCAAACGTGTTGCTCTTCCATTTAACCGATATTTATTTGGGATTGATCACTGGTGCTTTGCAAAAAAGGGACCACGGAACCTTTCAGTAGAACTCAATTAGTATGGATGTGGGAGAAATATGGGTACAGTAACGCAAAAACGGGACGTCTGACACATATTATACATATGTATATATGCATATATATATATATATACATATGTATATATATATGTAATATATATATATAATATGTATTTATATATATATATATATATTAAAACACACCATGAAATGCACAATGACTAACATCTACTTACGGCCCCAGCGTTGCAGTCAACTGCTGCAAGGACCTGGATAAGGTCCCAAGTGACCCTCAAAGTTCCACCTGGTTTTTGCCGAAAAAAAAAATCAGGGCTTGATCATCATTACTGGCCGTCAAGGCACCGATAAGTTGAACAACGGCGGCTCCAGTTCCTCCTTGGGCCAGGATCCAGTCGCTTTGGATGGCCCCGTCCAATAAAACTATAGAGATTTTGGGATTTAAATCGGATTTAACCATCAAACATGTGGATTTCACCATTGAATGATATCTATAATGTGTTTACCCTCCGGTGTCATCAAACATAAACATTGCGTGCTGGAAAAAAGAAACAAAACACCTCATGGAGTTCGGTGATTTTCCGAACCCACCCCATTTCGAGTGACCGTGGATTTCCCCGCTTACCACGCTTGATGCATGACACCGGAGGGTCAACGACAGGGGATGAAAGGATGGCCAATGTTTCTGTTATTGTCAAATAGGGGGATTTGCCAGTTTATCGTCATGCAATAATTGAGGTTCTAAGTTCTAAACTTGCAATTTTTACGGGATTTATCCGCCGACCCCGGCCTTCGCCAAGGCCGGGGCGGCGCCTGGGACCACCGCAGGTGTGGAACTTTTCCGCGCGGGCTTTAAATGTGCGCGGCAGCCTTTGCTGCTCCAGGGTTGCAGCCTGCCCTTTGCCTGCACATCCCTCGCGGCAGCTTCCACCAAGCTCCTGGCCGTCAGCGTTCCAGCATTGGAGCCTGCCCTTTGCCTGCACATAGCCCTCTCTTGTTAGGGCATTCGATCCTGCCGTTTGCCAGGCTTCAAACCCCTACAACGCCTAAAACCCTCCTTTGCCTGCACATAGCCCTCTCTCGTTAAGACATTCGAGCCTGCCGTTTGCCAGGCTTCAAACCCCTAAAATGCCTAAAACCCTCCTTTGCCTGCACATAGCCCTCTCTCGTTAGGGCATTCGAGCTTGCCGTTTGCCAGCCTTCAAACCCTTAAAACACCTAAAACCCTCCGCGGCAGCTTCCACCAAGGCCTCTGGCCGTCAGCCTTTGCTGCTCCAGGGTTGCAGCCTGCCCTTTGCCTGCACATAGCCCTCTCTTGTTAGGGCATTCGAGCCTGCCGTTTGCCAGCCTTCAAACCCTTAAAACCCCTAAAACCCTCCGCGGCAGCTTCCACCAAGGCCTCTGGCCGTCAGCCTTTGCTTCCACCAAGCTCCTGGCCGTCAGCGCTCCAGCATTGCAGCCTGCCCTTTACCTGCACATAGCCCTCTCTTGTTAGGGCATTCGAGCCTGCCGTTTGCCAGCCTTCAAACCCTTAAAACCCCTAAAACGCTCCGCGGCAGCTTCCACCAAGCCCTCTGAACCCCTAAAATGCCTAAAACCCTCCTTTGCCTGCACATAGCCCTCTCTCGTTAGGGCATTCGAGCCTGCCGTTTGCCAGCCTTCAAACCCTTAAAACCCCTAAAACCCTCTGCGGCAGCTTCCACCAAGGCCTCTGGCCGTCAGCCTTTGCTGCTCCATAGGGCATTCGAGCCTGCCGTTTGCCAGCCTTCAAACCCTTAAAACCCCTAAAACCCTCCGCGGCAGCTTCCACCAAGGCCTCTGGCCGTCAGCCTTTGCTTCCACCAAGCTCCTGGCCGTCAGCGCTCCAGCATTGCAGCCTGCCCTTTACCTGCACATAGCCCTCTCTTGTTAGGGCATTCGAGCCTGCCGTTTGCCAGCCTTCAAACCCTTAAAACCCCTAAAACGCTCCGCGGCAGCTTCCACCAAGCCCTCTGGTCGTCAGCCTTTGCTGCTCCAGGGTTGCAGCCTGCCCTTTGCCTGCACATCCCTCGCGGCAGCTTCCACCAAGCCCTCTAGCCGTCAGCCTGCCGCTCAAGCATTGCAGCCTGCCCTTTGCCTGCAATGCCTAAAACCCTCCTTTGCCTGCACATAGCCCTCTCTCGTTAGGGCATTCGAGCCTGCCGTTTGCCAGCCTTCAAACCCTTAAAACCCCTAAAACCCTCCGCGGCAGCTTCCACCAAGGCCTCTGGCCGTCAGCCTTTGCTTCCACCAAGCTCCTGGCCGTCAGTGCTCCAGCATTGCAGCCTGCCCTTTACCTGCACATAGCCCTCTCTTGTTAGGGCATTCGAGCCTGCCGTTTGCCAGCCTTCAAACCCTTAAAACCCCTAAAACGCTCCGCGGCAGCTTCCACATAGCCCTCTCTTGTTAGGGCATTCGAGCCTGAAGGGCAGCCTGCACATCCCTCGCGGCAGCCGTCAGCGTTCCAGCATTGCAGCCTGCCCTTTGCCTGCACATAGCCCTCTCTTGTTAGGGCATTCGAGCCTGCCGTTTGCCAGGCTTCAAACTCCTACAACGCCTAAAACCCTCCTTTGCCTGCACATAGCCCTCTCTCGTTAAGGCATTCGAGCCTGCCGTTTCCAGGCTTCAAACCCCTAAAATGCCTAAAACCCTCCTTTGCCTGCACATAGCCCTCTCTCGTTAGGGCATTCGAGCCTGCCGTTTGCCAGCCTTCAAACCCTTAAAACCCCTCAAACCCTCCGCGGCAGCTTCCACCAAGGCCTCTGGCCGTCAGCCTTTGCTGCTCCAGGGTTGCAGCCTGCCCTTTGCCTGCACATAGCCCTCTCTTGTTAGGGCATTCGAGCCTGCCGTTTGCCAGCCTTCAAACCCTTAAAACCCCTAAAACCCTCCGCGGCAGCTTCCCCCAAGGCCTCTGGCCGTCAGCCTTTGCTTCCACCAAGCTCCTGGCCACCTGCACATAGCCCTCTCTTGTTCGGGCATTCGAGCCTGCCGTTTGCCAGCCTTCAAACCCTTAAAACCCCTAAAACGCTCCGCGGCAGCTTCCACCAAGCCCTCTGAACCCCTAAAATGCCTAAAACCCTCCTTTGCCTGCACATAGCCCTCTCTCGTTAGGACATTCGAGCCTGCCGTTTGCCAGCCTTCAAACCCTTAAAACCCCTAAAACCCTCTGCGGCAGCTTCCACCAAAAGGCCTCTGGCCGTCAGCCTTTGCTTCCTGGCCGTCAGCGCTCCAGTTGCAGCCTGCCCTTTGACTGCACATAGCCCTCTCTTGTTAAGGCATTCGAGCCTGCCGTTTGCCAGCCTTCAAACCCTTAAAACCCCTAAAACCCTCCGCGGCAGCTTCCACCAAGGCCTCTGGCCGTCAGCCTTTGCTTCCACCAAGTTCCTCGCGGTCCGCGCTCCAGCATTGCAGCCTGCCCTTTACCTGCACATAGCCCTCTCTTGTTAGGGCATTCGAGCCTGCCGTTTGCCAGCCTTCAAACCCTTAAAACCTCTCAAACGCTCCGCGGCAGCTTCCACCAAGCCCTCTGGCCGTCAGCCTTTGCTGCTCCAGGGTTGCAGCCTGCCCTTTGCCTGCACATCCCTCGCGGCAGCTTCCACCAAGCCCTCTTGCCGTCAGCCTGCCGCTCAAGCATTGCAACCTGCCCTTTGCCTGCAATGCCTAAAACCCTCCTTTGCCTGCACATAGCCCTCTCTCGTTAGGGCATTCGAGCCTGCCGTTTGCCAGCCTTCAAACCCTTAAAACCCCTAAAACCCTCCGCGGCAGCTTCCACCAAGGCCTCTGGCCGTCAGCCTTTGCTTCCACCAAGCTCCTGGCCGTCAGTGCTCCAGCATTGCAGCCTGCCCTTTACCTGCACATAGCCCTCTCTTGTTAGGGCATTCGAGCCTGCCGTTTGCCAGCCTTCAAACCCTTAAAACCCCTAAAACGCTCCGCGGCAGCTTCCACCAAGCCCTCTGGCCGTCAGCCTTTGCTGCTCCAGGGTTGCCGCCATGCCCTTTGCCTGCACATCCCTCGCGGCAGCTTCCACCAAGCCCTCTAGCCGTCAGCCTGCCGCTCAAGCATTGCAGCCTGCCCTTTGCCTGCAATGCCTAAAACCCTCCTTTGCCTGCACATAGCCCTCTCTCGTTAGGGCATTCGAGCCTGCCGTTTGCCAGCCTTCAAACCCTTAAAACCCCTAAAACCCTCCGCGGCAGCTTCCACCAAGGCCTCTGGCCGTCAGCCTTTGCTTCCACCAAGCTCCTGGCCGTCAGCGCTCCAGCATTGCAGCCTGCCCTTTACCTGCACATAGCCCTCTCTTGTTAGGGCATTCGAGCCTGCCGTTTGCCAGCCTTCAAACCCTTAAAACCCCTAAAACGCTCCGCGGCAGCTTCCACCAAGCCCTCTGGCCGTCAGCCTTTGCTGCTCCAGGGTTGCAGCCTGCCCTTTGCCTGCACATCCCTCGCGGCAGCTTCCACCAAGCCCTCTTGCCGTCAGCCTGCCGCTCAAGCATTGCAGCCTGCCCTTTGCCTGCAATGCCTAAAACCCTCCTTTGCCTAAAATTAAATTCATATGGTTGAATCGCCACAGGAGTCATGACTCAACAACAAGGTCAAAGGCAAGCACAGGCTGACCAACTTTCGTTCTTGAATTGAAATGCAGCACATAGCAGAACGGTTCAATTGTTCAGGTTTCTTTTCACATCCTTTGCTGCCTCTTCACTAATTGAAACATAATCCCAACGACAAAACATTGCCCAAATGGAAGTAACACTTCGAACCGATACCCTTGCGGCCAGAAATTGCTACAGTGAAGGTTGGTTTAGCATCAGAACGTAGTGCCAGGATGCGCAACCCACCCGTCAAGGACCTGTTCTGGAAAAATCCTAGAAGCTCCTCCCAAATGCGCAGGTAGACAAACTGGACTCAACTCGAGCTCCCACCGGTCTGTTTCGTGTAGGTCTTGAAAGTCTTTACTTCTCCTGTGGTTTTATTTACTGATCCTGCCCTGCCACCCCCACAAAGGGGGGTCGGCGGCACAGGGCGCTAGCCCATTCTATAAGGAATATAATGGGACAAAATGGGAATATAAGCCATATGCAACCCATGGTGCTGGTATATAAAAACCAAAAATGACTGACTGTGATTTTGGACAAGGGCAAATGTTGGATTCCATATTCCAGCACCATGGGTTGCATATGGGAAGTATTACAGAAAAATCCAACAAACCAACATCAATGGGAGATCTTCAGGATCCTAAAGTGGAGGTACTGTACCATATAAGGGCATATTTTCTAGGGATATTCCCTTACATAGGCCTGAAAAAAAGGCCTTATATATGGTAGGTACCTCCAATTGAGGTTCCTGAAATGTCCGTTGACAACATAGGTAATGGGGATGAACCAAACGCGGGCTACCAACGGATTTACAAAACGATCCATTCGACTATAGAAACTTGCAGGACACCATGACCCATATCCCCATAGGTAAAACACCAAACAAACACATATGAAGAAATATAATTATTCAAAGGGTATGTTGTGTTCTTTTTGGTATGATCCGACAACCCATATATGCAAATAAACATAATATGGTCAATATTTATGTATATATTATAATATATATATATGTATATATATATGTATACCAATATATATATGTATACCAATATATATATATGTGTGTAAATGTGTATGTGTGTGTATGTATGTATATGTATGTGTATGTGTACGTATGTGTACATATATCAATAAAGTGTGTATCCGTGCCTGTGTTGGTGTGTGGGTGTGTGATATACGAGCATTCATATATATATGTATATACATTACACTGATAGGTACACACACAAACATATTCAAAGGAAGTTTAGTCGAGGCCATTCACAGAAGTCTCACAAATGTCGCACACCACGCTGGCTGTATAGATGCTGCATAGAAACCACCAAAAGAACACCCAAACAAATAGAACAGGTTCAGTTTACCATTGTTTTAGTATGTAGGACTTTGCTTTCCATTGTTGTTTTAGGGGGTGCCATTGTGGTTGCTACAAAAGTCAATCCACAAAAACCCCAAATCGGGACAAACTCACACAACGCCACCAACATCCACCAACATCTCATTCGTTGATGGCTATATCCCTTCAAATCCTAGTTCTCCCCCATATTAGTTGGTTCTATCCCCATTCTCTGCTGTCATACTTATCCCATCCTTTTGTTGATAAAATCCTCATGCTTTCATCTATGCCGAAAAACGCACCCCAAAAAAAACATGGTCAATCTGTGATCGTCCACAAACAAAAAAAACATTGATTTGGCTGGTTATGGTCATCTTCCACTGAAACGGCAAAAAAAAAACAGGATTAAACTGCCCATCCAGTTTAATCGTCGGCCTAGGCGCGCGAAGCTTCTGCACTGCCTCTGTTCGGATCTGGTACGCCTTGTTTCCCCCCGGCGCAGCTATCGCGGTGATGAGCAACGGCAAAGTGAGGATGGCGACATTGCGTTGGAAGACATTGGGAGTCATGATCCAAAGGATGGAGTGGGGCAAAATAGGATGATGGATTTGCTGAGGAACTTAAGGTAAGGAGAGAGAGAGAGAGATGTATACAATATATATATATAGAGGCTGTATATATATATATGTCAGGAAAAATATGAGTTTATCAAAACATGTGAGAATATACTCATACGAATGAGTGATGGAACCATCAAAAAACAAAGAGTCAATGCATCGATTCGCATCGATTCTTTCAGATCCATTGCATCCATTGCATCCATTGCATCCATTGATATCCATTGCCATTAGGATATATACCATCTGGTTATTTAACATAGCCATGGAAAATCACCATTTTTAATAGGTAAACCCAGGTAAACCATCTATAAATGGGCCATTTTCCATGGCTAGGTTAAATAACCAGAGGGTATAAATGACACACCAGCCCGCTACAAGCTTCAAGTATCTTCAAGTGGTGTGGCAACGGTTTGCTGGTCAAAGTCTTGAAGGAATAGCAGTTTTCGATGATCTGCCCACACTTTCATATTTAGGGGCATTTGTTTCACCAAACATCACAACTCAACTGGGTATGGGTCAAAATTAGGTACCCCAATAATTGGATGGTTCATACTAAACTAGACTAACATCTGTGGTCCCCTAGGTCTTCCATTTTGACCCACATCCAACTGGAGCAATCCCTGGAGTCAACTGTGGGGGCTGTCATGTAGAAATCCTTGGAGTATCCAAGCGGTTTTGATCCGCTGAAAGCTGCAGAAATCATAAAACCTACGGCTGAAGTGGCAATCAAAAACAGCATCAAATAATCTGTTGATTGCCATAAATATCCATAAATAACGTAGATAAACATATAAAAAAAATAGGAGCTACATACTATACTGTGCCATTTAAGGGGCCATGCTTCAAGGGGTGATGCTACCTCCCATAGGCCTTATCACCTTACAGATTAAGTCCTTCTAAATATATATCAATGGGAATTTCAGGATCCTAAAATAGAGTTACTGTACCATATAAGGGCATATTTTCTAGGGATATTCCCTTACATAGGCCTTATATAGGCCTTATATATGGTAAGTACCTCCAATTGAGGCTCCTGAAATGGCCATTGAATATAGGTACCTGAAATTCAAACATGGTTAACGATTCTGCAGGGTATTGGCAGAACCATTCCATCTACAATCTTGGCACATCATGGTATTGCCCCCTACTATAGTCCCTTTTCCGAAGCCCCAACATTTTCCAGTGCTGTTCTTGTTTCATGCAGTTTCAATATTTTTTTTTCAGCTGTACCCAACCCTTTCCACGCTCCAGTTTTGCGGGTGAATCTGGGCGACCTCCACTTCACAGCTTCATCCAAGCACCGGTTTGCATGGCACTTTTGAGTTCCCGGAATACCAAACAAGATTCAAACATGTGTTGACTATGCTCAATCAGCATGTCCAAAAAAAAACTATATTGCCATATTGCCATGTTTGTGGAAGAACATCCAATCTATTTTGCATGGTTTCTTTCTTTGGCATGTTTCCAGACTGGTTTTCCAAGAAATTTCAGACTGCTTAACTTGCTTAAAAATCCTGGTACCATCTGGTTCCATGGAAAATCATCATTTTAGGTAAACCATGGTAAACCATGTATATCTATGGGCCATCTATATATACCATGGCGAACTGTTAGTCATAACCAGAGGGTAAATCCCATTATCATCCCATTCTTCACCATTGTTAACCCATTGTTGAACCATGAAAAATCACCATTTATAGTGGTTAAATATCCCATTCCCATAGGATATAGATCAACATTAATCACCATTAATCATGGATTAATCACCATTAAATCACCATTTTCGTATGGTTTTCCTGTGGTTATAAATCTTGGGTATAAATTTCCAGGCCCATCCCCAGCCCCAGAAATGTCAACGGCACCTGGCCGTTGGGAGATTCCATCGGCCACCAACCATCTGGGCGGCCGAAAGTCGTGTCTCGAAGATTTCAGGGGTGAAATCTCCAATGTGTTGGTGAAAAAATGTCTAGCCTCCAGTAAATGAACAGTTCGACCCTGCCAGATATATAGGGGTTGGAAGATGTTGGAAGGCTAGTGAAACCACTAAAAACTTGTGATTTTCAGGGTCTAACTGTTAATTTACCAGAGGGTACATGTCTCTTAAATGCAGCAAAAAAAAGCATCTGGATGTTCATTTTCACCAGTTTAATGAAGTAAGATAAGTAAGAAAGCAAATTATCATTTTGTTCATTTCGTTGCATGGGTTCAACTCCCCCACTTAGATCTCCGTCTTGGGTCACACCGTGACGACCCTGGTCTTCCGTTGCTTCGCCTTGTGAGTGACGCGCGCTCAGCGTTGCTCAACTTGTCGAAGGCGTTGCACACAGCGTCTCCACCTGCGACAGTGGGGGATATCATCATATTTTAGAGGGATATAGACAGATAGTAATCAGGGATCATAGGTAATGATGGGTATCCATATCTTTATCAGAGATATGTATATACATCCTTTTATTATGAATATAGAGAGAGACTGATATAGACAATAGTATCCCTGATGATGAGTATGTGTAATGTACACCACAGTACATAAGACTACAACTATACTGATAATATATCATGTATACATATATATTATGATGATACTATCCCTGTTACGAAAATAGTATATCATATATTGTAGTGGGAATATCACTGAGATACTACAGTCATGATCATGTAATATGATGATCTCGATTATATGGTCAGCGTATCAAAGTATCTTCAAGACTGTAACATCATATGTCACAAAAAAAAATATCACTGATGTGATGTAAATTACGATGACGATATTATGGTATATTGTATAGTAACAGTCGCTATACTTGATCATATTAGTTGGGAATTGGAGTGACGATTTCAAACTTGGCTGGTGGTTTCAATCACATCAATCCCATTCTCCATCACCGGCCCAGCACCGACGTCCGAGTCACTGTCACGATCATAGGCTGTGCTCAAACACAAGAGCCGGACCAAGGCCTTGCGCTCGGTATCGAAAGGTGGATGGGGCCCAGTGATGTTTGTTGTCATGTCTTTATCGAATACTGTTTATCTTTCCTATCATCTGTCCTATATCTTCATCATCATTCTATAACTCCCAATCTATACATTAATCTCTGGTTGGTGGTTTCAACCCCTCTGAAAAATATGAAAGTCAGTGAGGAATGTGAGGATTATTATTCCCAAGATATGGAAAGTCATAAAAAACATGTTCCAAACCACCAACCAGATTCCCACTCCCATGATATTCCCATGATCCTCGACACCTCCGCCGCCCTAGGAGGTCTTCGCTCGTTTCAGGGTTGACATTCATCTGTTTCAAAAAAACATATGGTTCACAGGGAGGTTTCAGCCAGTCATGAACCCTCTGGTAAACGTTTACATAACTATGTAAACTAACAATTTGCTATGGAAAATCACCAATTTTCATGGGACAACTCTATGGCCATGTTCAATAGTTTTTTTGTATGTTTACCAGAGGGTGTATATATATATATATATCATTATATATAGTCATATATAATTGCCTATATATCATTATATATCGTTAACTATAACTATCATTACATATCTGTCTATATTGAATAACTATCATTAGTATCATTACATATTAATCTGTGTCCATTAAAAGCACACACATAATCATATATCAACCAGTTTTTCCATTAATTAAACATTAATATACCATTAATATCCAGTATACCATGCATATACCCTCTGGTAAACTAACATATAGCTATTGAAAATCGCCATAGAAATAGTGGATTTATCCATTAAAAATGGTGATTTTCCATAGCTTTTTGTATGTTTACCAGAGGGTAACATATGGATCCCAGGGAGGTTTCAGCCAGTGGATCCGCACGATTCCCCGCCTGATGTTGCCACGAGGCGAAGCGCGACAACGCCTTGGAGCCCCGCAGCAAGAGGAAGGCCTGGAGCAGAGCTTCGGTGAGGGGTTCGGCCTTAAGTAACGGCCAAGGGTGAAACAAACACATTGGGAACGTTGGGATATGAATGGGATATGAATGGGATATGAATGGGATTCAGTTGGGTTTAGTTGGGTTTAGTTGGGTTTAGTTGGATTGAATGGGAGATGAATGGGATATTCTTGGATCTAAGGGAATATTTGTTATGGTTTCATGGGATATTTTTTGTAGGATATAGCATGGTTTTTCACCTATAGGGACTTAGGTATCAACAATAGTTAGAAAGAAGTATAGCACATGGTGCACCAAATTGTCAGTTAACTTGGTTTGCAGCTCCAATAACTCAGGTTTACAGTGGATATATCTATAGTTGATGGAGTTTATCAGCAAACTAATATGATTTCTGGTGCACCACCTTGTACCATCTTTATGGGTTATAACTTATAACAATGATTTAATCGGATTGGGGTCTGATGTATGAGCAATATTGGGGTGTTGCAACTTTCATGCGGATATCTTACAAGCTCTAGCGAAAACGGATACACCCGGCGCCCGGTAGCACCGGGCGTCCACGTCCACTGTCACGACGTGAGGCACCACTGAATTGGCAAGTTGGGAAACCCCCGAAGTCAATGGACATTTATAGCTGGGAAAATCACACTAATATGGATCCAAATGGTGGATTTTCGGTCGCGATGTTTGATGACACCGGAGGGTAAATGCACTGTCATTCTGGGAACTGTAAAATCGACCCTGCACACATGTTCACATCAAACATTGTCTTTGCGTGGTGAATGCACTTAGATGCCTACATTGAGCGTCCATGGTTGTTGACTTTCCGCACAAAGGCAAGAACTACATGTGTCTGACTGGTGCATAGTGGTGTAATCATTAACATCCCTGCAATCGAAAACCGATCACAACCAAGCAAGGTGTTGAGACTTGAATATGAACAGTGCACAACTAGTTATAACATGTTACAACAATGTGTATATATAAATATATAATGCAAATAACAGCCTGCCATGGCTTACAATGGTGAGCACCCAGCACAACGGTACCGGCCAACAAAAATGAGATCTGTTCCAGGCGGCAGCCTTCTTCCCATGGAGGTTGCTGAAGTCATGGATAGTCATGGAGGGGTACCCAAATCATCCAAATCATGACCATGACTCAATGATTTCGCATTAGAACAACCGTGGCGACTCAGGGATCCCACATTTGAAGAAAGCCCAATATAGTGATTCTAGTTGCCGCATGTTGCAGCTGTTTTTTTCGAACTCCTGTCCGACCTAGCCAAACAAAAACGCTCGATCAAAAACGAGGCAGGGCGGCATTGTAGGCGGGGCCCGCATCCATGTTCCTGCAACAAGGGTATCTGGGACACGGGATCGGAGTCTGGAAGTTGGGTGTGCCTGAAAATGGGGTGTACATGAATATAATGTCTGACAATTTTAGTGGAAAACATCTTGATGCAGGATGACATTTGAGGGTACCCTATTTTCAGACAAACCCATTTCAAGAACGTAATTACATTTCAAGAGTCTGGAGGGAATTGTCGACCTTTAAAACCGGAAAACACCTTGATGCAGGATGACATTTGAGGGCACCGTATTTTCAGACAAACCCATTTCAAGAACGTAATTACATTTCAAGAGTCTGGAGGGAATTGTCGACCTTTAAAACCGGAAAACATCTTGATGCAGGATGACATTTGAGGGTACCGTATTTTCAGACAAACCCATTTCAAGAACGTAATTACATTTCAAGAGTCTGGAGGGAATTGTCGACCTTTAAAATCGGAAAACATCTTGATGCAGGATGACATTTGAGGGTACCGTATTTTCAGACAAACCCATTTCAAGAACGTAATTACATTTCAAGAGTCTGGAGGGAATTGTCGACCTTTAAAATCGGAAAACACCTTGATGCAGGATGACATTTGAGGGTACCGTATTTTCAGACAAACCCATTTCAAGAACGTAATTACATTTCAAGAGTCTGGAGGGAATTGTCGACCTTTAAAATCGGAAAACACCTTGATGCAGGATGACATTTGAGGGTACCGTATTTTCAGACAAACCCATTTCAAGAACGTAATTACATTTCAAGAGTCTGGAGGGAATTGTCGACCTTTAAAATCGGAAAACACCTTGATGCAGGATGACATTTGAGGGTACCGTATTTTCAGACAAACCCATTTCAAGAACGTAATTACATTTCAAGAGTCTGGAGGGAATTGTCGACCTTTAAAATCGGAAAACATCTTGATGCAGGATGACATTTGAGGGTACCGTATTTTCAGACAAACCCATTTCAAGAACGTAATTACATTTCAAGAGTCTGGAGGGAATTGTCGACCTTTAAAATCGGAAAACATCTTGATGCAGGATGACATTTGAGGGTACCGTATTTTCAGACAAACCCATTTCAAGAACGTAATTACATTTCAAGAGTCTGGAGGGAATTGTCGACCTTTAAAATCGGAAAACACCTTGATGCAGGATGACATTTGAGGGTACCGTATTTTCAGACAAACCCATTTCAAGAACGTAATTACATTTCAAGAGTCTGGAGGGAATTGTCGACCTCTAAAATCGGAAAACACCTTGATGCAGGATGACATTTGAGGGTACCCTATTTTCAGACAAACCCATTTCAAGAACGTAATTACATTTCAAGAGTCTGGAGGGAATTGTCGACCTTTAAAATCTTTAAACATGTTCATTCACTGGATTGTTTTGCACTTCAAGCAAGGGATTCTTTACGTTCACAGTTCCATGGGATCAGAAAATGACCGGCCACCGTGCCGTGGCGCCGCTGTTGCAGAGCAGAGCCTGGGTCTCCATGGATACTGTGACTCGAAAGGATGGCAGTTCGCGCTGAATCGGGGAAACGACCTTGAGGTGCTGCGAATGCTGCACGAGGACT